>CAMZMU010000058.1:53919955-54317721 GCA_947311845.1 Poa pratensis | reverse complement strand
CCAAGCTAGTCGTCGCCGGCGGCGGCCCTGTTCTTAGTTGCTAAGTAAGGTCGGAGATGGAGATGATAAAAAGAGAGCGACGGATGGATGGGACGGGGAAGAAGAAAGCAGGCAAAGCAGAGAAATGTGAAGAGGAGCAACAAGCAAAGCGACTGAATCGATCGTCAAAAAGCAAAGCAGCTCACTCACTGAGTCTGGGTGGTGGGGGCAGTGAGAGGGGAGAAAGGCTCTCACTCACTCTCTTTCGAGATGCAACTGCAAGTAAAGCTAGCTAGCTGGGATTCCGTTGCGCGGCGCGGCCCACTCGCCCCACTTTTAGTACGAGTGGTTATAATACTTGTTTACCAGCTAAGCTGAGCTAAACTACTACGGAGTAGTATTAATTTACCACGTTCAAGATTACTTTTTTACACTCTCTTCACAAACTACTGCTAGTATGAATGTACCACCGGTGTGGAGATAGCATGTTCATGACTAGAGCGTGTGTGCTAACATATAGCATCAGAAACAAACAAAGAAAAATATGTCTTCTCACTCGTCTGCCAGCCAGTTAGCACAAATCTTGCTTGCAAAGTTGCTGTGGTGCCAAATGAAGCTGCACATGTACATGCCAACAAGAAGAAAAATAGCAGCAAAAGACAGTATCATTCCACGTACTACTACGTACCACATGACACAGATACATGCTTGCTCCCTTTTATTTCCACTCCTTTCCAGTGCTCCGCTCTTCCTCCATACAAAAGCAGAGACCATCTTAGAATACATAATATATGAGCCAAACCATGCACCAGCTTAGCATATGGAAAGTTGCTTGCACTTGCCTTTTTCATCAGCACAACAAAGCATGCACCATTTCCATTCCACCTTGCCTTCTAAGCACCACACTGACAAAATCAACATGTTCACAATAGCATTCACAAATCTTAGGTCTGGGCATCAGTCACTACATTTCATCGTTATAAAACTAGCAGCACATGCATGCTCCTCTTAGCAACAACAACTGTCGATAACAACAGCATCTCGGGGAAATGTGATCTCCCATAGTTTCACCAAAATAAACCAGACTCCCTCATAGTACAAGTCAGCTTACAACAACAACAACCATGCATGAAAGCATCCATGTTTCTACAACACCAACATCTCTGACCTCCAAAAAAGAGAATGTTTCTATCAATGCTTACTCCTCCTGTAACAGCTACCACCACCTAATATACTTGGTACCTCTTCTCCCTCACACCTTCTTCCAGTTCACCTTCACCTGAAATTTAAATAAGACCACACCATTACTATATATGCTAGCAGTACAACACAAAACAGCTGGACCAAATCAATTCAAATTAGGCATACCAGTACGAAGGGCCTCTTGTCACTCCGAAGCAGCAACTGCACCACCACTTGGGAAGTCGGTGAGGCGGAAGCTCACGAGGGCCGACCCGAGCAGGCTCGTCATCTTCCCTGAGCCCCTGAACGCCGCCTCCGCGTCCATGCGCCGCCTGAAGACCACCTGCGCGGAGGAGCTGCCGCTGTCCCCGGCCTTCTCCGTCCTCACCTCGCTCACGGGCCCGTACTGGCTGAAGATCTTGATCAGGTCGCTGCGCGGCGGAACCGCGTCCGCCCTGCTGAAGTGCAGCACCAGCCCAGCCAGCGATGACGGGTTCTCTGCCGCCACCGTCTCCTCGGTGTTTGGCTCGCCCCCGTTCACGGCTTTTGTCTCGGCCTTCCCGTTCTCCATGTTGTCCTGTTTACTTTCAGCAGCCGTTGGTTCCTCCACCTCCACCTTTCCGGCAGAGACTGGCGGCTCCTTGGTTGAGGCGTCCTCAGCTTGGCGCTCCTTGGTCTTGCTTGTTTTGCTCTTGCTCTTGTCTTTCTTCCTTTTCAGGCTGGATATCGGTTCCTCCACGTTGATGAGAATGTCAGCCCAGTAGTCGTCCTTCATATGATCAGCCACGGGCGGCTCTGAAGGAATGTCAGCCCAGAAATCGTCCTTCATATGATCAGCCACGGGCGACTCAGAAGGACCTGGCACGTTGTCTGTTGGCTTCTCAGGTATCTCCTTGTCAGCATGGGGACTAACAACTTTATTTGTTGCCTCCTCAGGTGTCTCCTCGTTGGCATCGGGACTACCGACCTTCTCTGCTGCCTCCTCAGGTGTCTCCTCAGTGTTGACTGCCTCTATGGGTATCTCCTTCTCTACATCAGAACTAGAAGGACATGAGCTCTTCGAAAATTCAGTAAAGAAGCCGACGCTTGCAGGGGTGATTTTCCCCACCTTCTTAAGATCACTTGCTGCTAGACAAAGCTGTGAATGCATTTCACCACAAGACACAGAGACCTCTGCTGAGGCACCTTTCTTGCCCTTATTCAGCTTCACAGATTGCGGGGACTTGTCTGACACAGTGACTTCGCTGTTTTTGGTCCTCCGCGATCTTGTCTGAGATGCTTCACCATTAGCTTCGACAACATGGGAAGTATGTGGCTTCAGTTCAGCAGCTTTGCGCTGTCGCTTCTCGGGCCTTTGTTGACCTCTTAGGAGAAAGAGGTTGTGGCTGGGAGGATGAATCCCCCAATGTGTCACCATTAGCTTTGACAATTAGCGATGCCTGTGACTTCTTCCCAGCAGCTTTGGGTGTTGCTTCTCGACCCTTTGCGGACCCCTTAGGGGAGAGAGGTGGCTGGGAAGACAAATCCCCCAGTGTGTCAAGCTTCTTTCGTTTAGTAGTCTTCATTGTATCCTTTGTATCACGGTCAGGATCCTCAGGTATCTCAGTTGATTCAGGCAAAGAACGTTTCCCTCTAGTCTTCATTTTATCCTTCATATCAAGGTTAGGATCCTCAGGCTTCTCAGCTGATGCAGGCAAAGAACGTTTCCCTCTAGTCTTCACTGTATCCTCTGTATCACGGACAGGTTTTCGGCTGATGCAGGCAAAGGACGTTTCCCTCTAGTCTTCACTGTATCCTCTGTATCATGGTCAGGCTTCTCGGTTGAAACAGGCAAAGAACGCTTCCCTCGAGCCTTGCTCTTACCACCAAGTGAACGATTAGGAGTATCTGTCTCTACCAGAAGTTCAGAAAGTTTCTTCCTCTTCCTACCATGCTCTGAGATGGGTGAATCCTTAGTTACTGAGATTTCACCAACCTGAGACTTTTTCTTGCCAGGAGTAACAGAATCCTTAACACTGCTACCTGCTGCAAGTCTATCCCCATCTTCTGTGATTTTATCCTTCTGGCGTGCAGAGCTTGCTCTACGCCCTAGGTTGTTCTCCTTCAGCAAAGCAGCATCCTTGTCTTTTCCTTTCGTGGTTTCAGCAGCATCATTCTTCTTCAGCCCTTTCAAACCCTCTGAAGCATCTTCCGTCTTGTTCATGGATCTTAGTCTACGTCCTGATTTGCTCTCGCTCAAAGTGCCATCCACAGCCTTCTTGCGAGGTGTTTTGCTGCCACCAACCATTTCAACTCCATCTGCGTCTTTTGAGGTGTCTTGCTTCTTCTTCTTCGCAGAACTCCTACTGATCTTGGATTCTGTTTCCTTGCTCAATGTACCATCTTTCACCCCTTGACTGGGTGTAGAAGTGTCATCACCCGTGGCATCTTCCATTGCAGGCTCTGTTAGAGACTCTTTCTTATCTGCGCCTTTGGAGGTGTCCTTCTTCTTCGTCTTTGCTGAACTCTTACTGATCTTGGACTTCCCTCCCTTGCTCAATGTACCATCTGTCGCCCCTCCACTGGGCATAGGGCTGTTTTCATTCGTAGTGTCTTCCTCTGCAGGCTCTGATAGAGACTCTTTCTTATCTGCGCGTTTGGACGTGTCCTTCTTCTTCGTCTTTGCTGAACTCTTACTGATCTTGGACTTCCTTCCCTTGCTCGATGTACCATCTGTCACCTCTGCAGTAGGCACAGAGCTGTCCTCATTAGTAGCATCTTCCTCTGCAGGCTCTGGTAGAGACTCTTTCTTATCTGCGTCTTTGGAGATATCTTTCTTCTTCGTCTTTGCTGAACTCTTACTGATCTTGGACTTCCTTCCCTTGCTCGATGTACCATCTGTCGCATCTGCAGTAGGCATAGAGCTGTCCTCATTAGTAGCATCTTCCTCTGCAGGATCTGCTAGAGACTCTCCCTTATCTGTGTCTTTGGATGAGTTCTTTTTCTTCTTCTTCTCTGCTGAACTCTTACTAATCTTTGACTTGCTTTGCTTGCTACTGGGCACAGAGCTGTCCTCAACCAAGGCATCTTTCTTTGTAGGATGTTCTCTCTTATCTACATCTTTGGAGGTCTTCTTCCTTGCTGAACTCTTCCTAGGCACAGAAGTGTCCTCGTCGACGGCCTCTTCATTTGCAGCATCTCTCTTGCGCAATGAGCTCTCGCCACGCCTCGGTTGCTTCTCCTTGCTCGGGATTACATCATCCTCGCCGCTTTTCTCCATCCTTTTCCTCTTTGTGTGCGGGGTTGCCTCAGCAGTAACACCCTCAATGCCCTCATAGATCACAAACTCAGGTAGTTCCCTTGGAACCCTCAAACGATTGAACGACCTCAGCTGAGCTTTGGCGGTTGCCAGGTCGAGACGATCGGCGCCAGCCAAGGGATTCGTCGCCAGTGCTGAAATGTACTCAAGAAATGGCTCACCGCGGAAAGTGTCCCTCATGTAGGCGTCGTTCACCACAGCACCATAAGCCCCTTCCCTGATACCGGAATTCTTAACCTCCTGCTTCTTGGCGACGCCCGCGGCAAAGGCGCAGGAGCACGAGAGGCCCGCCTCCACGCGCCGCTCGACCTCCTTTAGCGCGGTGTCAACGGAGGACACGAAGCTGGACGCGGTGCTCTTGGCGGCGAGGCGGGCGAAGTGGGCCCGGAAGGGGAGCAGCGCGGAGGGGTCGGTCCAGGCGAAGGAGCCGTCCAAGTAGGCGACGAGGGGGTAGCCGCCGCCGGACCTGGCGAGCTGCAGCGCTTGCTCCGAGGCGTCCGCGGCGTCGAATACCTGCCCGGGCCACCACGGGTGGCTCCGCACCTTGCACCACACCATGGCCGGCGGCGCGAACCCGCCGCCCTCCTCCTTCTCGTCCTGGAAGGCGCAGTCGTAGCGCGGGGGCGCCGCGCCGCCGTCTTCCTCGGCCGCCCCCTCGCCGCCTCCCCCCTCCTTGTGCTGCAGCTTGGGTCGGCCGCGGCGAGGGCTCCGGAGCACCTCCTCGACCTCCGGGCGCATGACGCGGAGGCGCGCGGGGCGCGCGGGGGTCGGGGTGCCCTCGTCTCCTGGAGGCTTCTTGGCGCGCGAGGCCATGGTGGTGGTGCTGGGCAAAAAGAAACGAGGAAGGGTTAGGTTTGGGACAAAGAAAAGGCGCAATCTTTCCCTGTGCTTTACTTCTGGGGGAGAAAGAAAATAGGGGCCGGAGATGCGCTTACAGTTGAGGAGAGCTCGGTAGGGAGTGGTCGCCGGAGATCACGCCGGAGGCGGAGGCGGAAGCGGAGACGGAGAGCGGGTGGAATGGGGAATCGGAGGAAGAGAATTGGTGGGGATGGGATGGAGCAGAGGGGAAGAAGAATAGTATAGGCTGGGAGGATTGGTGGGTTTTGGGAATTGTTGTTAGGACAGGGGCCCAAAAGTTAATGCACACATCTTTGTCTCACTCTCTCTGCCATGGTTGTTTTCTGCAATTCAGCCCTGTGCTATCTCCTTTATCCCAAAAAACGTGATGTCCTCCTGTTCCTTGGAATTTCTAATTTGTTTGAGGTTAATGCAGATAGACATGTAGTTAATGTATTATTCAAATAAAATTTTATGCTAGTATTAATTTTCAAATTTTAGGAGTATATGATTGCGGATATATTACTGCATTAACTAATTATGCTAAGAGATACGACATAATTTGTTCGATATTGGTTGCGTGTCGTATATAATTTGGATGGCCAAGTTTAATTCACCGCGAAAAGATTGTCGCACCCTACCCCTCCCGGTCCACGACGATGGTGGACAACGAGTCGCCAGCATGGAATGAGATGGCAAACGATGGTGAACAGTGTGACGTGGAGATTGAGTGATTCACAAGATGGTCGCGTCGGTGACCTGGCTGTGTGGTGGATCAGGACCCCAATTGTAAGAGTGAGTGGAAACGATAAAAGGGACAACCATTGTATTGTGCATGTCCAAATTTAATTCGTCACGCAAAGATTGTCGCACCCTCGCCCTCCCGAACCACGACGATGGTGGACAACGAGACGCCAACATAGGATGAGCTGGCAAACACCGATGGACGATGTGACGTGGAGATCAAGTGATCCACAAGATGGTCGTGCCGGTGAGCTGGATGTGTGTGGATCAGGACCCCACTTGTAAGAGTGAGCGGTAACGATAAAAGGGACAACCATTGTATTTGTGTTGGCTATGCTGAATGGAAGAATCTAGGTTCTCATCTATCCCTATGCATCCAAAATCGTGTATCAGAGCTAGTGATCGCTCGGCTCGAGCTCCAAAATCTCGAGATCGAACCCATAAATCCCACCGCAAAAGGTGTTGTATCACTTTGGTAAAGCAACCCAAAAATACTTTGCAGCATTGAGATACATACAGAGGTGAGCTGCGACAGTGTCATCCAAGCCTATGAAGCCATTGGCATAGACAAGTCTGATTTTGCAGAAGATCGAAGCAGTGCATCAAACGCGGTAGGAAATTCTAACATTGTTCAATACTATCAAGAGATAAAATCTTGCAAGGGTTACGATCTCGTTAGCATACTCATAGGATCATGTGGAATAACTTAATCCATGTCTTAAACTATCCAAGTTTCGAGCCACACATTTTGATGTGTCTGAAGATCGTCGTTATAATTACCTTGTTACATGACTCTTTGATGATAATCAAAACACACCTGTCGAGCATGAGTTTACTCAATATTCTCATGGTAAAATGACTTATTTATATGATGATAATACTAACACGTATGACGAAACTATCTCATAGCATATCATAGAATTGGGACGGTTCGGTATCCGTGTACTTCCAACAATGTACTCTCATTGTTGTGGCATCCTTATTATTTTAACAATGCATATGATCAGAAAAATGGGATGATCACACAACACATGAGCTAGTCCAAGAGGTGGGACTAGGAACAACTTTGGTGTTTATCTCTGTACACATGCTTGTGAGTTTTCTTTCGAATCTCATATTCAAAAAACTTATCGGTTATAGCATAAAAAATAAACCTTAATAAAATGAACATGGAAATATATAATAACACTTATTATTTATTTAAGGGCATATTTCTTTCAAAAACAACACACGGGGTTCCATGCACTTTCATAATTCTCTTGGTGATATGTTTTGTCTTGCTAACTTTTTAAGAGAAGAAATTATTTTATAACGAAGGAGAGTTTCCTACTTATCATTTAGATATGCTTGTTGAAATATGTGGTTTATTTGGAAATAATTATCTTAAACAAAAATACGTGTTTCTTAAGTTGTTTCCTTAGCAAAAGTATGATATAACTCTTCCTCTCAGATGTATTACTAGTAGAAGAGAATATCTTTCTATGTTCAATGAAAAAAATCTAGAGAGAGAAGTTATTTGGTACAATTGTTGCTATTACTACTTTTGTTCAACTTGAGAACGAGAGCTTGCCCCAAACTTTGGGGAGGTGTCAATACCATGGTTTTCTTGGAAAATAATTACTTCATATGTTTTATAATGGACTAACTGAAGAATCTAGATCCTATCTAGATAGTATTTCAGGAAATATTTTCATGTAAAGGACACTGGCCGAAGCAAGATATTTGGTGGATATTATCATTCAAAATAAAGCATTGGAATATTGAGGAAGAATAGATGCCCAAACCAGCACCAAAGAGGAAAAGGAATGCTTAAATTATTTGAAGAGGATATGAAATGCTATGAAGTTTATTAAGGAGAGTAATTAAAACCATCACCCTTAAAGAATTATTTGCAAGAATTATTTGATAAAGGTCTTAAATTGCCTGTTGTTGATGAACCATGTTTCCTTATCAAGGTAAATTCATTCAACCTTCTGAAAATAATGGTGAGCCTCAAGTAATATTAATGTTGCTTATATTAATACTTCTGAAATTTTACTTCCAAGTAACATAGCTATAATAGAGATGTCATTTTTTATAGGAAACTCTTGTGGAATTAAAATTTTGCACGAGGATTTAGATACCAACATGGAGCTATTAAAATGGTTACTAAGAATTTTGTCATGATTCAGAATAAAATGGAACGATTGACAACTCTACGAGGAAAAAATTATGTTAAAATTGTGTGCCAATGAGAATCAAGTTTTTGGTGTTAATGGTTCAGCCATTCAGGATCCTAACTATCCTAAACATCCAAAGAGAGTTGAGCAAGAAACTTTCAAAAAGAAGAGAGCTCCTACGGGAAATCTCCCAATGTTTTCTCGGCTTGTAGGCCAAATTCCGAAAGCCAAAAGAAATATGTTGTGTCTGGTTTTTTTTTTCTTTGGCAATGCGACCATTTACTTTCTCCCTTATTCTCAAAAAAAAAAGTGCGTCAATCACATAAAAAACGAGATGCCCCCTATCCTTGAAATTCTATTCTTTTTTCATAATATTTTTTATGCAGATAGAAATGTAAATAAATGTATTCTTTAATTTTTTATCAATTGGGCTAGAATAAGATATGCAACAATAATTTGTCTGATCGTGTGTCACAATTAGCTTGGTTGGCCAGCACTAATTGTTGGCAGGAAGATATTGTTGCTATGCTGACACTGATTCATCAAAGTGAAAACAAGATTGCAAGCATTGACTTCAATGAAAGGTTAAGAATCAAATGAAATGAGCTTAGAGAGACATTATGATGATTGCAGGAAATATGCAGGAGTGCCATCATCTCAGCATGATCTGAAGTCCTCCCTTATTATCATCAGTCAACATAAACAAGTCGAAATCTGCACAGTTTCTCCAGGCTGCACTTAAACAACACAGAAATCCTCAACCATCCATGAAACTGAAATTTCAAGTTCAAATAGTAAAAGCTAATATGAACAGGCCCAGTTACTGTAGAAGACATGAAATTTAAAACAAACCGGTACCAGTACTGTTAAGGTTAGGCCTATCCTAAATGCCAACTAAATGGTACATAGTACAATCCCATCCATCACTGCATGCTAACTGTGGTCCAAACCGGCCATTTCACTCAACAATAATAGTCAAAAAATACAAGGAATGGAATGGAGAAGCCTAAGCATACACAAATCAAGACAACCACCTGTCCTGCTGCTTACATGTAATTATTCAATGAATAAAATGAAATGACATCATACAACCCAATGGACAGACCAACTCAGCAAACAATCTTTTCCGTTCCTTCATAGAAATGCCAAACCTTGCTGCTTTGAGATATATCTTCACAAATCCAAACTATAATCCCCTCCAGTCCGGCCCTTAATTTCCATTCCGTCAGACGAGTCTCACACCTTGTTGGTTTCGGCCATCACGCTCGCCTGGGGCACCTTGGGTGGCCCAGAATGCCTCCTCATCGGCGACGGTGATGGCGGGGCTGTTCCAGCCGGAAAAGACAGCCTCTTCTTTGCTGAACCAACAGACCATCCTTTCTCCAGTGTCTCAGTAGCACTCTCCTCAGCCACCGGGCTCTGGAGACGGGTCTTGGCCCTGGCCGACTTGGTCGGCACCATGTAGCTCGGCACCGATGGGGAAGAACTTGACGGGCTCGCATCGCCCCGCACAGAAGATGCGCCGATGCTGTGCCTCCGGGGCCGTTCGGACTGGACGCTGAACACGCTTTTCGCGTCGTCGTCGCCCCCCGGCACGCAGACGCTATTCTTCGGCGTGGAGCTCTTCTTCCTTGCCAGCGCTGGGGATGCCTTACTGGAGGGCGTTGAAGCAGGGGACTGCCTGGAGGCTGCAGGACGGGATGGTTTCGGAGTAGTAGGCAAGGGCTTATCAGGGTTGAACTCCTGGCGGTTGTCAACCTTTGTGATCTCTCCTTCACTGGGGTTAAGGATGGAGCTGTTCACCGACATGCGATCGGTGTTGCTCTCTTTCTCGGTCGTCCCGTTGTGACCCTCGCCTGCAGGCCTCGCTGCCATCCACCGCTCCAGCCAGCTCCAACCCCAATGCGGGTTGTTCGGATCCACAAACATCGGGTTCGCAGACCTCGAGGAACTCTTCCACTGTTGGAAAACAGGAACAATGTCCAGAACGTTATCAGCATACTTAAGATTGTAAATGAAAACCTAAAATAGCCACTTGGTAACTGCTGTGATGCAACCAACCTGGTGGGAAAATGCATATGCGAGTGCCCGTTCTCTTCTAGCTGCAGCCTCTTGCTTGCTTACGAGGCCGGCCTCGATTTGCTCCTTGGATTGCAGGCTGGTATTCCACTGATCTCCCATCTATGACAATATATACAACAGGGAAGTGTTTGTTACTTGCATTCACGTGATTGTGGTTTCATCATGCTTAGAAAAGTGAAGGTTATAAAGTGGACATGATTGAAGAGAAACAAAGAACAAGTTAAACTGCCAAAATCTCAAACCCCTGACCTGTTAGGCTAAACTCTGCACTCACTCTAAACCCGTAGGTGTAAATTTCAGTTAACACTATTTGGTTCAGAATAAGGCTATTTCGTCTGTGAACGATGCACGTAGTAATCAGCGCGTGTGTTAGACACGACAGGCTACTGAGCTGCAGGACGTGGTCATGGGATGACACGACGGGATCAGACCACAACGCATTTTCAGGAAGCAGTTAGGCACGTTCTTTGTTATTTCCCTTATATTCAGAGAAGGAAGAACAGAAAAGCTGCTACCTTATGCAGCGCCAAAAACCTTCGTGTTCTTGCAGTCCACCTCTTGTGCTAACAGGGTCTTGAATGGCAGAATATACCACTGTTTTAATTCTCTACCAATGCTAACAGGGTCTTTTCTTGAACCAAAATTGTCTTGAAGAGCAGTGTAAGAAAGAACTCCCAGTATTTACCATGGGTGCATTCAGTTCAGGTCCAGTGAATGATACTGCTCTATTCTGCATCTTTCTGTTCAATTTTTGTTCGACGACTAACAATTCCAGATCAGGTTCTACATATGGTGCCGGAATTAACCCTAGGAATTTAGTAAACAGACAGTATGGATGTTTAAAATATGTTGGTATAGGCAGTCTGAGCAGCATACCCTTAGACTCTCTAGTTCTTGATTCAACAAGAGCTGGCGCTGAAGTGCCTGGTTCTCCTCGGACATCTTGATCCTCCTTGTCCGTATCTTGGACTGGACTCGGGATAGAGTCTGCATACAGCGGAGCGTGCTTGTGGCCTGGCGCTTAACGGAGTGGCCTTCAACCAGTGACTTCAATCTGACAAGCCCTTTTAATGCTCGCAATGCCCTTCTTGCCTAGATACATATTGATGGGGAAAATGGATATCAGTGATTCACTCAGTACCTTCATAACACATTTAAGAAAATAATGGTGCGTAATATAAAATCAGTGGAATCTGTCTTAGGACAATTGAAAGTGTCTGTTAGATGTTCCCTCTCTGTTCTCTCTCTAGCAAATGAAGTAAGCAGGGGACAATAACTAAGAGGAGCACACCAATTTCAGGCAACAGATGCCTTCCTTTTCTATTAGATTTTGCAGCAACGAATGCTACACCACAGCAACGAATGCCTACAAACTTGGCAACCTATGCCTACTGAAGCTTACACATATGCATGACACACATACATATGTGCTTCAACCTGACACACAGGATTTCTACTACATCTTGGCTTGCAACTTCCTTCTCTCCATATAGGGTGCCTCTCCTTATATAGAGGGTTCACGGGTCGGTGCTACCGCATTCTAGAGCCTTCTACTGCTACCCTATCTTAGGGCCCAAGAATTACATATAAATAGTAGTCTAGGATATACTAGCACCTAAGCAAGACTTACTCTCACACAACCTGCAGAAAGCTGCAAACATATTGCAGCATGCCTATCTATTCAGGACACAACTCATGTGCCCTATTCACACCACAACCAGAACAACCTATGTGTGTTCACGCTATAGCATGCACACAACCTATTTGTGCAGTTTACGCATGACGAGATTACATCAGGCCAACAGTGTCAAGTTAGATTTTCCTCCCAAGGCAATGACAGAGAATCTGTCTTGCAAAAGAAAAAGGAGACAATAAGCATAATGATAATGACTGACTTCGTTACGATTAACAAAAAGGTTATTGCTATCATCTCCTGAAAGTTCTCTACAAACTGCCTTCTAATTCTAACATGCATCATTGACCTGCAAAGCCGTCAAATTAAGCAAATGCATCAAAGGGAAATAGGCATATACGAGCTAAAACCAGCAAATTAGAGGGAACTACATTATGAATTAAAACCTGCAAGTTTTAAATTATCAATGATTCAAAAACTGGGAGTGATTATTCAGTTGTTGTTTTTTCCTAAATTGGCAGTGATTGTTCATTCGTTTCTTCTTCATGGTTTCGAAATAATACCTATATTCAACATAGTGTATTGTTCAGGTAAAAAAAAGGGCGTATTGTTTCAGATGGTGCTTATGAGCTCGAACTGAGGATTAGTTCCGACATTACCAGGTAACCTCGGAAGGCGGTCTGGATCTTGGTCGCGGCGAGGTCCTCCGACAAGCTAGAACCAGCCACGACGGCAGCCACCGGCGCACAACAGGGAGCGCCTGATGCTCTGTGGCTGGTGCGGCACGCTCACGCTGTTCAGGTTCATGCCGCCGCCGCTGTTCGTCTTCAGTCACCGGGGCAGCAGGAACAGGGGCAGCGGGAGGTGTGACCTGGAACTCCTCGTCGAAGTCGTCGGTGTGGGCGGGCGGGAGGGCCGAAGCATTGGCCTCCAGGGAGACGGAGGGCGTCAGATCCGGCGGGTACGGCGCGCTGCCGGCGGCGGCGGCAAACCTCCTCCTGAGTTTCTGTCAGGTGGAAAAGATTGGATTTTGATTAGAATTCAGTCGCATTGTGGGAATCAGAAAGGAAAAGCAGGGAGCTGGGGTGACCGACCTCGTCCTTGGATTCGGGGCTGAACACCTTCTTGACGGCGCCCAGCCACTTGGGCTTCTTCCCCATGCCTGAAGTTGGGTAAAGGAAGGAGAATGTGAGGCGGATCTGCAGCGAAGAAGGGCAGATCTGCCTGTCTCCGTTGCAACGGGCGAGAGGGAGGTAGGTGGCAGAGAAGGAGGAGCCCAGCTGCCCTGGAGCTGGAAGAAGTAGTGACACTGACAGCGTGTATGCCAACACACGAACACAGACTAGAGTAGGGTAGAGAAAAGGACAGGACTAGGCGTCCCCCGGGGATCCGGGTCGCCAGCCCGACACGTGTCCACTAATATACTAATATAGGCTAATCCCGCTTTTGTTACAAAACTCCTGATTTTTGCTGCAAATCGTCCCGCTTTTGCTGCATTGTAGCAAAAAACGGTTCGTACACAAAACATGAAGGGAAAAATTCTGGACTCGCCAGAGACCTCACCGGAGACCTCGCCGGAGACGTGGTAGCAAAAAGTTTATGCTATTGTAGCAACAGAAAATTTCTATTGTAGCAAAATCAACTTCACCGGAGACTCTCGCCGGAGACATCGCCGGAGACCTCACCAGAGACCTCGCCGGAGACGTGGTAGCAAAAAGTTTATGCTATTGTAGCAACAGAAAAGTTCTATTGTAGCAAAAATCAATTTCGTCGGAGACTCTCGCCGGAGACATCGCCGGAGACCTTATCTGGCGGCGTGTGCATGCTGCAATGCTGCAATATAACAATTTTTTTACTATTATTGTTATGTGTTTTGCTACAATAGGATAAAGTTTTTGCTACGATGTTTCCGACGAGGTCTCTGTCGATGTCTCCGGCGAAACCGATTTTGCTACAATAGCACATTTTTTTTGCTACGGGATCTCCGGCGAGGTCTCCGGTGAGGTCCGGCGAGTCCGGTGAGGCCGCCGGCGAAATCGGTCTTTTCTCCGGCGAAATTGATTTTGCTACAATAGCACATCTGTTTTGCTACGGGATCTCCGGTGAGCTCTCCGGTGAGGTCCGGTGAGGTCGCCGGCGAAATCGGTCTTTTCTAATCTATTTTCTGGACGAACCGTTTTTTACTACATAGGAGCAAAAGCGGGCAATTATTTGCTACACGGTAGCAAAAGCGGGATTTGAACAGAAAAAGGGGACACGTGTTGGCAAGGGGACCCAGGTGATCTTTCCCAAAGATCCCCCGGATGATTACTATACTTTTCCTAGAGAATATCAGGAGGGGTACGTGCACGTGTACCGTATCCGAGTTTATTGCTGTGTCACATCTCGTGAAATCGACCTGGCTCCGACGAGCATCCACCGTGCGGGATTCATAATCCGCAAAGTTTCTTAAGACCTTCATTGCAAGAGCTTCGTGACCGTGAAACCGTTCTTCCCTTCCGATGTTATATACACATGGCATTGACATGTTGCAAACGATCTCTAAACGTATGCTTTCTTTATTGTTGCAAACAATTCTGTGAATGTTGTCAGCGTTGGACACATATATTATTTATTTTTTAAAGCAAGGTCCAACGAAATAAAAGAAATTACAATAGGGACCTTCACAGGTACAACAAGAACTTTAGAAAAAGTTTGCAAAACGTGATCAAGTTCTCAAGGTCCTTCTCCACCGTAATGAGATGACGAGCGCAACAGCCAGTGCAGAGGAGGCGGCGCCAGGGACGAACCACTTGGTGTGGAACCTCTGAGCAGCCCTCAGCCGGAGCAGAAGATCCTCTGCATCAGAAGAAGCATGACCAACAACTCTTGGCCGAAGAGGGTCGTCCAACCATACATAACAGAGGCAACGCGGGGGAGTCCTCTACTTGTGAACACCATCAGGATGAGCACGCCGTGCAGACCATAGCAGCCTAGCTAACGGCCCCCTTCCCCTCGCCTTCAACACAAGGCTGGCCATAAGGAAGAAGGGTCGAGGAGGCAGCCACCTCCACACCGGCAACAAGCTCCGGATCAAAGAGATCTAAAGGCAATCGGACGAACTCGGGCTTATTTAGGCACACACCTTTAGATATGCTCTTGCAGCACGCCATCCGCCATGGAAGCACGTCGAGCAGGAGCTTCTCCAGGCCTTGCACTACTAGGAAAACCCTTATAGGTAGGTTGCTATCTGTGGCGCACCCTTAATTGGTGCGCCACAGAAATATGACTTTCTGTGGCGCACTTGGTGCGCCACAGAAAGTCACATTTCTGTGGCGCACGTGGCCAGGTGCGCCACAGAAAGTTATCCGGGGGGCGGGTTAAAATTTGAAAAAAATAATTCTGTGGCGCACCTGGCACGTGCGCCACAGAAAGTTGACATTCTGTGGCGCACCAACCTTGGTGCGCCACAGAATTATTTTTTTCAAATCCCACCCCCCGTGGATCGCCTTTTTTGTCTTGAAGGAAGTACAAGAAAATTCAAAAAATAAAATCCTTTGACATGTAGTTAGGTATGAGTGTCTAGTAGGTATAGAAATTTTGAAATATGAATTTTGACCTTTTCTGCAACAAACAGGAAAAAAAACTTGTAACGGTCATAACTTTTGCATACGACATCGAAATAACGCAAATAATATGTCAAAAAAATCGTGAGAAAAATCCGAACTCGATTCCACCCGGGTTTACCCGGTCAGCAATTCACAGATTCCTCAAATACCAAAAGAAAAAAAAGTTATTTCAAACAGACGATTTTTCGCAGCAAAATCAAAAAAATTCAAAAAATTCAAAAAAAATTCAAAAATTTCAAAAAAGACACAGAAATGTATAACAAAGAAGATTGTTGACTTTTTTTATTTTTTTGGATTTTTAGATTTTTTGAATTTTTTTTGATTTTTTGAATTTTTTTGGATTTTTTGAATTTTTTTAAGTTTTTTGAATTTTTTTGGATCTTTTGAAACTTTTGAATCTCCTTTTGAAAGTTTACAAGTTTTTGAAAAATCTGAAATTTAAAAACACACGTTTATAACATATACATAACATATACACATACAAGACTAGGATTCATATGATATATATATATCAATAAGAACTTGAGTAGCACAAGGGTAGGTGAAGTGGGTGGAACTTAGAAGTTAAGCGTGCTAGGGTTGGAGCAATTTGAGGATGGGTGACCTAGCGGGAAGGTATCAGTTCAAAAAATTCAAAAAATCTGAAAATAATTCCAATAATTAGGATTTTCATATTATTTCATATTTTGATTTTTCTGATTTTTTTGAAACTTTTTATTTATTTTTTGCAGTTTTTGAATTTTCTCAGAATTCTGTGGCGCACCAGGCAGGTGCGCCACAGAAATGTGGATTTCTGTGGCGCACCAGGCCAGGTGCGCCACAGAATGTCGATTTCTGTGGCGCACGCCCATGGTGCGCCACAGAAAAAAAAATTTAGTGGCGAGGATTCTGTGGCGCACCCAGCATTTCTGGGGGTGCGCCACAGAATTCTAATTTGGTGCGCCACTGATAACCCTTTTCCTAGTAGTGTTGGTTGCTGCCCGAGGGCAACCACGGCAGGCGTCGACAAAAGGAAGACGACATCTCGCCATTCGCCACCTAGGACCACACGGCAAACCCAATACCTCCTGCGACGGCGAGAGAAACTAGACTCACAATATACATAGTTGGACACATATGTTAGATATGTTGTTTCCTTTACAATGGATGACATACTTGACCAACATATGTGTTGCGGGCACATTGAAATTTGTTGCATACGTCATTGCTTTTTGCTACATGTGTATGTTAAAAAATGTTGCAATATTTTTTCATTATTTCTACACACCATGTAAAAATGTTGCTGCATTGATCGAACACCCTAGATTTTTTTTCTCACTTAATCGAATATGACGAATGAGGAGATATGGGGGAGGACCAACCCGCTATCGCTTAGCACTGGTCAAATTTTTTATTTTAACTTAGGCACACCTTACAGAGAGCGGTGTAAAAGGGATTCACACAAAAATAACAAAAGTGTGTGTCTGAGTATGCATATTTTTAAACCTCTAAATTTATAAGATTTATTATTTTTGTGTAGCCCACTCAAGAAAGAAGCACGTGGAGGCTGGAATTTTGAAATTCAATCGGTATAGCTGTGAATGAAGTTAGGCTTAACTACTTACTAACTAAGGTCCCGTTTGGTTGAGCTTTTGCTGTGGTTTTCGTGGCTTATAAGCTGTAAGCCCAACCAAACGGTAAATCCACCAAACGCGATTATTGTGAAAGCCGCGCGAAAGCGACGTTCCTGGGCGAAGCACGCGGGGAGGTGCTTTTCCGGCTTTGCTTGCGTGCGCCCTGTACCCCTGAAACTCCAAATAATTACGTCCTATCTGCCACCGAGCGCCTCACTCGTTCCCCAAATCCTCTCATCCCGTGTCCTCAATCGTCTCGCTCCCGCGCGCTAGGGTTCACCGCCGCCACCGCCCTAGTCGACGGCGAGCTCCCCCGCCGGCCGCCGTTCTGGTCGACGGCGAGATCCTCCGCCGGCCCGCCACTTTCCCGCCGGTCGTCCCCTCCTTCCCCGCTGCCTGCACCTGTCCCCGCCTCCGTCCGCGCTCCTCTCCCTGCGCATCTCCAGGTTTGACGACCGGCCGGAGCAGCAGCTTGTGCAGGACGACCGGCGTCGGCAGGATCTCGAGCGCGACGACCACCGTTCCCCTCCTCCCACAACGTTGGCTGCAATCAAAGGTAAAAGTTCTGATGTGTTGATGTGCTAGCATAGATGATTCCCTTTTTCATCTCTAATGCACCATTTTTAGATTTTGTGTGTTAGATTGCATATGAGATGATTATATGGAAGCATTATAAACTTCCCAATCGATTCGGGTTATCCAAATCGCAAAGGATATCTTGCTCCTTACAAAGGCCAAATATACCATCTACCGGAATTCCGTAATGGACGAAAACCTGTTGGGAAGTATGAGACCTACAACCATGCCCACTCTCGAGCAAGAAATGCCATTGAACGCGGATTTGGAGTGCTCAAGGCTAAATTTCGCATCTTGAAGCTGTACCAAGTTTCAAGCCACGGAGGCAAAAGAAGATTATTATTGCTTGTATGTCGTTGCACAATTACATACGTGAGACCAAGCTGCCTGATAAGGAGTTCGACAAATGTGATGCAGATGAGGACTATGTTCCGGGAGGGCAAGGACCACTTCAAGTGGATGATGTTTCGGCGAGAAATGACGCCGTCTACATGAACTCAATCCGTGACACAATTGCCGACTCCTTGTGGAGCTCAATGGAAGAATGAGTTCTTTACTGTCTCCTAGTTTATATTGTGATATATGCTAGCTGCATATAATATTTTGCGCGCAATTACAAAGCTAGTTGCTGGGCTGTTTGCTTGTGAAAATAGCGAGCATTCAAATGAGAACGAAGTAGTATGTATATTTTGTAATGGAAGACTGGAACAGATACGGTGTTCGCTTTTGAAAATAGCAAGTGGTTTGATGTTTATTCAGTGCGATCAGCCCAATGCACATTAATTTGGCTCGTTTTACTTGCTCTTTGAACACCTCGGTTTGTTAAATTGTCTTTCAATTCTTTATCAATTAATTAACTAGATAATGTATGGTAAATAATTATAACATAATTATTTATAACTAATTCAAACTCGAATAGGGCCATTGTCTTTAAAGAATAAATAAACAACCTCTCAGGTCTTTAGGGTATATCAGACATTTACCCTCAGAACCACAATTCAGACAGCTACTTGCCAAAATGACTTTTACAACTTTCTTTCTCACAGCCCACAGCCCACAGCTGCTTTGTCACAGCACACAGCTCACAGCTGCTTTTAAATAAGCCACAGTGTTGGAGTATACGTATCCGGCCGTATCCGGCCGGTCGAACGTATCGGGCCGTTTGTATTCTGTACCGGCTGCTGGATGATCTTGGCCTGCACGTCAAGTCAATAGCTAACTTGGGATGTAATCATAACTCTGATTTGTAACCTATATATATGTAATATAAGATCTGGACGAGGCGTGCAATCTGCAGCCCGTTCTATTCAATTACATGGTATCAGACCTGTTCGTTCCTCCCTGTTTCTCTCTCTAAACCCCAAACCCTAGATCGATCCCAGCTCCTCCCAGCAGCCATGAACTCCGATGAACTCAAACAGCGTGAGGAAGAGCTCCAGAAGCGTGAAGAGGCACTCAATGCCCGAGAGAGCGAGCTCGCACGCAAAGCCGAAGAAAAGGGCAAATCGCCCGAAACCTCCACCATCTCTACTTCCCCGTCCAACTATGTTGCCTCCATCAAAACTCATGTTCCCATCACCTTGGACCTCCAGGACTCCAACTATGCCAAGTGGCGCGAACTGTTTCTCGTCGCCCTCGGGCGCTACGGCCTCACCGCCCACGTCCTCGCCGATGATGGCGCGACTCCCTCCGACACCTCGCCTACCTCCGAGTGGGCGCGCGACGACTACACTGTGCTGTCATGGATCTACGGCTCCATCTCTCTCGAGCTTTTCGGCATCATCATGGCGCCCGGCTCCTCCGCCAAGCAAATTTGGGACGCCATCGACAACCTCTTCCGCGACAACAAAAAAAGCCGTGCAATTGCTCTCGATGCGGAGTTTCGCAACACTCCGCAAGGCGACATGACGATCTCAGAATACTGCGCCAAGCTGAAGAACCTTGCCGACGCTCTCGCCGACGTCGGGCAGACCGTCACCGACGAGACCCTCGTCCTCACCTTGCTCCGTGGCCTCAGTGAGCAGTATGCCCACCTGCGTTCCTTTCTTCCGTTTCAGAGACCGTTTCCTTCGTTCCTGCAGACCAGGTCGGCGCTCGTCCTTGAGGAGGCTCAGAAGAAGACGGACGCAAAGAACGCTGCTGCAACGGCTCTTTGGGCCAGCGGCAACAGCGTCATCCCAAGCGCCGGCGGCGAGCGCGCACCTCCCTCCGGGGCGGACGGGGGAACGCCATCTCCCCATCCAACGACAATGGTCAAGGCTACCGCGGCGGCGGCGGCGGCGGCGGCCGTGGACGTGGACGCGGTGGGCGCGGCCGCGGACGTGGCGATCCGTGGATGTTCAACCCATGGACTGGCCTGCCCACCCGCGCTGGACAAATCCATCATCCGGCGCCCCAGCAACAACCGTGGCAGCAGCGTCCCTGGCGTGCTCCGGCGCAAGGCCTGCTAGGTCCACGACCAGGCGCTCCATCTCAGGCATATGCTGCGTACACTGCAGCTCCAGGCTACACCAACACTCACGCTCCAGGCTACACCAACACGCAGCTGACTCAGGCACCATCAACTTTCAACATACAGCAGCAGCAACAGCAACAGCTCGACCCCGCGCTCATCGCCGCCCTCAACAACATGCACTTCCCCAACCAAGAATGGTACATGGACTCTGGTGCTTCCTCCCATATGGCGTCCGATCCGGGTAATTTACAATCCATCACACCTTCCTCCTCTCACACAGTCACCGTCGGCAACGGCGCATCTCTTCCCATCACTCACATCGGCTCTCAGACACTTGCATCTCTCTCTAACCCTCTCTATCTCCGCAATATTCTTATCGTTCCTAATATTATAAAAAATCTTGTTTCCGTCCGACAGTTCACCACGATAATAATTGTTCCATTGAATTTGATCCTTTTGGTTTTTCCGTGAAGGCTCTTCCCACCGGGACCGTGATTCTTCGATGCAATAGCGCCGGACCTCTTTATCCTCTACACCAACCAGCACCCGCCGAAGCCCACATCATCGCCGCCTCCTCTTCACTTTGGCATCGTCGCCTCGGACATCCCGGCAACCACACCATGTCACGTCTCCATAGCTCCAAGCATATTTCTTACAATAAGGGAGGGCGTCCCTCTGTCATGCGTGTCAACTAGGCAAACATGTTAGGCTACCTTTTTATGCTTCCCAAACTTCTACAGTTCGACCATTTGAATTAATCCATTGTGATTTATGGACATCACCAATTCCTAGCGCCTCTGGTTTTTGTTATTATCTTATCATTGTCGATGATTTTACACACTATTTTTGGAGCTTTCCACTTCGCAAAAAGTCTGACGTTTATGCCACTTTTGTCGCCTTTCATGCTTACGCTCGTACACAGTTTCATCTCTCTATTTCCGCCCTCCAATGTGACAACGGACGAGAATTTGACAATACAAAAATCGATACCTTCTGCACAACACACGGCATCTTGCTCCGCTTCTCATGTCCTTATACCTCCCAGCAAAATGGCACCGCCGAGCGAGCCATACGGACGACTAATGATGTCATTCGCACCCTCCTATTTCAAGCATCTATGCCACCATCTCTTTGGGCAGAGGCTCTGCACACCGCGACCTACCTCATAAACATTCGGCCAACATCTGCACGCAAATTTTCCACACCTTACACCCTCTTGTTCGGCATTGCTCCGCCATACCACGATCTTCGCGTATTTGGTTGCCTTTGTTATCCTAACACTTCCTCCACTTCTCCTAACAAGCTTAGCGCACGATCAACTAGATGTGTCTTCCTTGGCTATCCTACACGTCACCGCGGGTACCGTTGTCTTGACCTTACGACCCGGCGCATTATCATCTCGCGGCACGTCGTTTTCGATGAAACTAATTTCCCGTACGCAAGTCCTCCACAACAGACACCACAACAACCTGTTGGTCTATTTGATTCACCACCAGCCCCTCTGTACACGCCTAGTCCAGTTGCTCATGTTCCATCGCCAGCCACTACCCATAATTCTTCTCTCCACGTACCAGCTCCCCAACCCGCTATTCATGCACCCGTTATGCATGGATTCTCCGGCCACACTCCCCCATGCAACCAGCCAGATCAACCCAGCTCTCCTCCTCACGCCTCTCCACCACCATACGAGACTCCCTCTCCCGGGTCTCTTTCATCTTCAGCCGAGCCAGCCTCTTCCGGTTCCCTGTCTCGCACACGTTCTGCAGACGTTCAGCCTTGTCCGACCACATACCCAGCGCCACCACTACATCGTACACGCTCAGTCACCGGCCGGCTACCACCGCCCATTGATCGCCTTAATTTATCAGCCATCGTAGCCTCTCCCATACCACACAACTATCTTACTGCCCTACGTGACCCCTCTTGGCGACACGCAATGCAGGAAGAGTTCGACGCTCTCACACTCAACCAAACCTGGCAACTTGTTCCTCCCCCTCCCGGTGCAAATATTGTTAGTGGTAAATGGGTCTTCCGTCATAAGTACAATCCTGATGGTTCTCTCTCTCGTCACAAAGCTCGTTGGGTTGTCCGCGGTTTTTCTCAACAACCCGGGATCGACTTCGACGAAACTTTTAGCCCCGTTGTCAAACCCGCCACCATTCGTATAGTTCTCTCTCTCGCTACATCACATTCATGGCCGATACATCAATTAGATGTTAAGAACGCATTTCTTCATGGGCATCTCGATGAAGTTGTTTATAGTCAACAACCATCAGGATTTGTCGATCCTCAACATCCCACTCACGTATGTCGTCTTCTCAAATCTCTTTATGGCCTTAAACAAGCACCTCGTGCATGGTTTCAGCGTTTCACTGCCTTTGCACGAACCATCGGATTCATCGAGTCCAAGTCCGACGCCTCCCTATTTATTCTTCGCCGCAACAATGAACTAGCATATCTCCTCCTCTATGTCGATGATATAATTCTCACAGCTTCCACCACCACCCTACTTCAGTCCATCATCCAGTCTCTTAGCTCCGAATTTGCAATGAAAGATCTCGGCCTTCTCCACCATTTTCTCGGTATTTCTGTCACTCGAACCACCTCTGGTATCCATCTCTCCCAACGGCAGTATATTCTTGACATCCTCTCTCGCGCGGTATGCGCGACTGTCATCCTGTTCAAACTCCTATCGACACCAAAGCCAAATTATCATCTTCTGTTGGTCCATCGGTGACCGATCCCTCTCTCTACCGGAGTCTCGCTGGAGCTCTCCAGTATGCCACGCTGACTCGTCCCGAGATAGCTTACGCTGTACAACAAATTTGTCTTCATATGCACGACCCTAGAGAGCCCCACTTTCATCTTATCAAACGAATCCTACGTTATCTTAAGGGCACCCTTGATCATGGTCTCTTCCTACATGCTTCCTCTTCTCATTCCCTAACAGCCTACTCGGATGCCGATTGGGCCGGATGCCCGGACACCAGACGTTCAACGTCGGGGTTTTGCATGTTCCTTGGTGATAATTTGATCTCATGGTCCTCGCGTCGCCAGACGACGGTGTCACGTTCCAGTGCAGAGGCGGAGTATAGAGCTGTTGCGACGGCAGTGGCCGAATCTTGCTGGGTTCGTCAATTATTGCAGGAGCTCCATCGACCCATTGACAGTGCTACGATTGTTTATTGTGACAATGTCAGTGCAGTATATCTTTCTGCCAATCCGGTTCAACATCGTCGCACGAAGCATATTGAGTTGGACATTCACTTCGTCCGTGAGAAGGTTGCCCTTGGTGCAGTTCGTGTTCTTCATGTGCCTCATCCTGCAGTTTGCGGATATTTTCACCAAAGGATTGCCGACAGCATTATTTCATGAATTTCGGAACAGTCTTCACGTCGCTGCTCTCCCCGGTTCAGACTGCGGGGGCGTGTTGGAGTATACGTATCCGGCCGTATCTGGCCGGTCGAACGTATCGGGCCGTTTGTATTCTGTACCGGCTGCTGGATGATCTTGGCCTGCACGTCAAGTCAATAGCTAACTTGGGATGTAATCATAACTCTGATTTGTAACCTATATATATGTAATATAAGATCTGGACGAGGCGTGCAATCTGCAGCCCGTTCTATTCCAATTACACACAGCTCAACCAAACAGGACCTAAGTGTAATTGAGGTGCATTTGTGCTAATTCATGGGTGAAGGCTGTGGCGTGCTCCTCCTTGACGCAGGTGGACGACGCACTATACTCGTCCACGCACGGGATGCACGCCGTACACTTGGGCACGTCTCTCTGCGGCCGCCAGTGGCCCATCACCCTCGCCGGCCTCCCGGCGCCAAAATCAGGCGCCTCCAACCCAACGTTCCGCCATGACGTTACCCGCAGAAGGTGATAGCTGTCCGTCAATCGCAGCAGCTCGTCCATGTCCGACTCGTCGGGCACCCGACCCTTAGCGCCGTGGATCATCTTCACCAGGTCCACGACGTCGCCGTCCGCCACCGCGCTGGCCGTCGCCGTGGCCAGCCGCCAAACGAGACAGTTGCCGTAGTAGCCCTCTTTCGCCCCCGCGTACGTGCGGGCGTTGCTAGGGAAATAGAGCACGGTGAGCGCCTCCGGGTCGACGACGGGCATGATTGCACGGGTTCGGCACCGCCACAAGACCGCGGCCACCGCCTCGAACACGGAGCACGGCTGGCCGGAGCTCATAGACGACGAGTATCGATCTTTGACGCGCTGTACTAAGCTCGGCTGGATGGTGATGTCGAGCGAGACCATTTGAGAGAAAGGCTGGAGGCTACCGAGAAGCTGCAGAAACTTTGCGAAGACCGGAGGCGGGCCCATGACGAGCGAGTCGCGCTGCCTGACCGGGACGACGGACGGGGACGGCAGGCCGCGAGAGAGCTCGCCGACCGCCTGCAGGAACTGGCCCATCCCCACCCCGTCGGCGACGGAGTGGTTCCAGGTCACGCCCAAGACGAACCCGCCGCAGGAGAAGACGGTCACCTGCACCAACGCCAACGGATCGGAGAACCTGCACGAACCGTCGGCCGCCGGGTAGAACAAGAGGAGCTGCTCCTTCAGCGACGGATCGGACCAGTCCTGGACGTCCTTGATGGTGCAGTTGGCGGACGCCTCCACGAACGACACGCCCTCCCCTCTGGTATACTTGATGACAACTTCGCCGCTGGTGGCTCCGGCGGCCAGCCGGCCGGCAATAGGGTAGTAATGGACCAGCGCTCGCGAGAGTCCCCTTTTGATGGTCTCCACGGGATCCTGGATTGGATGCTCGAACACCAGCAGCACTGTGGTGGGGTTGGAAACGAGGTACTTGTCGTAGGATGATAGATTGGTGTCGCCGATCGCCGTCACCGGTTCTGATGGCTGGACGACCACCGGTGGGGTCTTGCTGATCGCCATGGTGCTCATGCTGCTTCTTGCCAGCTTCTCGGCGCCGTATGTATATATGGATATATGCTAGGCTAGCTGTGCTTTTATCTAGCCTTCCTACATTGGTTTTTATAGAGAGGGAAAATTCTACTTGGATCACAAGATGCTTATGGTAACGTGTGTCACTCTTCTTCTCGCCTGTAAATCTATATATCGTTAGTGTATTATATCCATGATTGGCTCGGAAGTCCTACCGGAGCTGGATCACCATTAGAGGTCCTCCTCCTTGAGGAGGAAGATGGCGAGATCAGGGCGTGCGCTCCAACCTGTCAGCGCTGTTGTCCGGCTGCTAGATGGGCTACTTGGAAAAGGACCAACGCCGCCCCACATGTGCACGTCGACGGATTCAAGGTGACTAAGTGAGGTGACAGGTGAGCGGACCCTCAAAAAGAGAAAAAAATGGCGGCTGGACTTTTTACACATTCAATAATGTTTTTTGTTCAATCAGTTTAAATAAAAAAATAATTTGAGTGCAGCTACGAACATGCAGCAACCAATTTGTTCTGAATTCTCTTGTTTTGACTGCCTCCAATCTCCGGAGCCCGATTCAGTGACTTGTGCCGCGGCTTAACCCCCTCTATATATCTGACGTCTAAAGCTCATCCAATGGACCAAGGAAAACAAGCGCTCAGGACTCGGCAGTTTTGAGCAGAGAGACGCCGGGCGGGTAAAGGGAAATTGTTTTCATGGGGACGATGCATCGTGCTCTCATGTGCGGACGGTAAGTGATGGAGCAGGGAGGAGAGCCAGCGCCACGGATTCTTTCCTGACGATGTCTCTCGTTTGATTCTACTCCCTCTGTTCCAAATTAATTGACTTCCATTTGTCCATACATGGATGTATCTATACGCGTAACATGTCTAGATACATCCACATGTGGATAAATAGAAGTCAATTAATTTGGAACGGAAGGAGTAGTAGATATGTTCGTACTGTACTTACTGTTCGCTTACTAGAACTTGCTGCTACAGAGTACTTTCTTTGCCAAGTGTTTCTGAACTTCAGTGACGAGTGCCACTGAATTATTCCGCTTCTTTAATATGTTTTTGCATAATCAGTTAGATCATTTCTTTTGTACTCCCTCCGTTCCAATTTAATTGACTTACTATCCACCACATGTGGATGTATCTATACATGTAACGTGTCTAGATACATCCATATTTGGTGGATAGCAAGTCAATTAAATTGGAACGGAGGGAGTACTAGTTTTTTTCTCGGGCGCTAGCTGCTTTGTTTAAATCTTAATCCTATAGAGTGATTTGTGCATAGCTGCTGCTGCTGCTTTACATCGTTTGTGTTCTGAAAACTGCAAGTCCTGCGCTTTTTTGCCTTCAAATATAAATGTTCAGGACTACAAAACTGTTCGATGTTTGCTAGTGTAATCTTTCCTTGTACTGCATCGCTTCAACCTTTCACTGGTGTATGTCTCCTCTCTCCTGCCCTTGTTTGCTCGCTGAATCGCCGCCTCAAAATGCCACCGTTTGGATGATTTTGCCTTGGCCCTTCTCTGCCCGTTGGGTCAGTCGTGGACGATGAACCTGCTGGGTAAGTCACTGAATCCCTCTCCATAATCTTCACCAGTCTGATTCAAAACTTAACTTAAATGTAGAAATAGCTAACACCATCCTTTTTGTAAGGAACTCGTGAACTTTATTGATTAGGTATTAAATTCTTACAATCCTCCGCCAAAGCTTGTCCCAATTTGGCAAACAGAACCAAGTGTTGTATATTTGTAACACTTGGTTCTGTTTTTCACCGTTGGTTCAAAATTTAAGGTAGAATATACAATAAGGGCAGCTGTTCGAGCAACGTTTTCGCCCCCAAATGCGCAAGAAAAGCACAGACGATGGCAAAGCGCGCACGGTCGTACGCTGAGGAGCACCTTAGACTAGTTACAATGGGGAGTAACATAGGAGTAACATCAGTGCCACATAGGCAAAAAATCTGATGTGGCGGGTAATTAATGAGGAGAGAGATGGGTGTGGTAACTAGCTATGTTACCATAACATCACACATTTCAAGACAAGATGGGTGTATAACCTATTAAATATGACACTACACATATATTACTCCCCACTATGGAGGTAGTAACTTAGAGTAGTAACATATGCATGTTACTAGTCTACGTTACTCCCCATTGTGACTAGTCTTAGGTAGACAGCGGAGAAAATCTCAAAAAAAAAGAGTAGACAGCGGAGAGGAGGTCGGCGGGGAGGTCGGACCACCCCCGTTCGACCGTGCCGTCATCGGCCATTGCCACCTAGTTCTCGATCCGTTGCAGCGAGGATTGGATCTGGTTTGTCGTTGGCAGGCGCGATCTCGGTCAAATAGGCCTTATATATTTCTCGATGGAAGTAACGAACGGGTGCGAGATCTCAGATTGACTTAAAAAAGTGGAGTACAAGATCTTAACTGTTTCTCGATCGGCTCCGTCTGCCTAGCCTGTTCGGTTCTTTTTCTTGCTGCGACAGCTCAAACACCTCAATTTATTTCTCACCTCCCTCGCAATGGCGAGCTTTGGCGCGAAGATGGTCGCGGAACCCCAAGCCGTATGGCCGGGCCGTGTTCCTACCTTCGCCCAATTTCTGGTTGCGAGCGATCTCGCTGCGCATGTTGGTTAATGGAGTGAAGTTTTTCCAGTTTCAAAAAAGATGATCGCTTAATTTTAGTAACCTATTCAAAGTTACATTTGCCGACAAAGCTTGCACAGATATACTATTGTGGTACAAAACGTGTACTAGTACAGCTATTTTTATTTAAGTTCCTTGATTAGTTCATACTCAAATTGTGTTTAAGTTATTTTGTAACTCCTTACAAATTCTTGGACATTTAAAATCTTGTTTGCATAGGATCTTGAATTTTCAGTCTTGTTTGCATAGGATCGTGAATTTTGACATTGAAGGGACGCATAATTGGTTGTATTGAAGTCAACGGACCTAACTTATAAATTTAGATTAAATGTACATTGACGAGGTACTAAAATTAAAACAAAATTCCTTTTTGATTTAATTGTGCTACGTGGACGCACCAAGCGGGGACCTGAAACTCTACTGGTTTGTGCAGATGAACAAAAATTGGTCGTTCAATTTGCCCTTGGTGTCCTCCACAAGGCAACCAATGCAAGATCCGTGACTGTCACCACTAATACTTAACACTTATTAGTTTATGTCTTCCACGCGTGGAATTTTTAGTTATTGATGTGTAGGCGTCAGATGTAGGCTCAGCGCGTCGCTAGGAGTTAGATCCCGTCCAAGGATTCACCGTTTGTTGCTTGGTTGATCTCAACAGAAATTTGTGATGATTTAGAGCGCGGTGGGTATGATCTCTGATTGGTCTTTCTCTTATTTTTTTTAGCAAAACCATTTGCCGATTGTATATTGTATTCACATTGCACTAATAGGAATACACTACAATGGCATAGGTGATCGAGAATGGAGTCGAGACTCGAGGACGGTATGCGACGATTGCTGCGGCAAGGCGACAACGGTTTGGGTGGTGTTGAGAGCCGGTAGTGCCCTCCTTTTTGTGAGAGGACAATATCCGATATGCTTGTCTTTTCCATTCTGTACCATGTGTGTTGGTATATTTTAATGGGGTCTGTCTAACGCTCAGCCGACTGAGAATTACTAATTCTCAGTCGGCTGACGTCAGCCCCCATGCTATCCTGGTGGTCGCCTCGCTCGCTCGATTGCATTTTCTTTTTTGCTTGCTTGTCGTTAAACCGGATGAAGCGAATCTGGCCAGTGCTCCTACAGGCCGGTCTCGCAAGGTACACATCCACACACGCCACACAAGTGGGCCTAGCTAGTGTCGCACATGGAGTCCAGTTTCCAAGCCTTAGGTACGTACAAGCCACTGGCCCAAATAGCTTGTGCAGCACGAGAGAATTGAGAATCAAAAGATTGAAACTAGCTTATGTAGATTGGAACCAACCATGCAACTCCTATATAGGACAAATAGTGAAGCATATTTGGATTTAAAAATATTTTTGCTGCTATTCGACTTGCGACTAGAAAATTGTCAGTGCAAACTGGCTTGCAAATGAAAATAAAATGTCAGTTGCAACCCGACATGCAACTGAAAAAATGTCATTTGCAACCCGACATGCAACTGAAAATCACGGCTGTCGACTTGCAACTGGAAAATTGTCAGTTGCAACCTGACTTGCAACTGAAAAAAAAAACTTAGTTGCAACCCGACATGCAACTCAAAAAACATCTCAGTTGCAATTTGACTTGTAACTGGAAAATTGCCAGTAGCAACCTGATTTAAAACTAAAAAAACTCAGTTGCAACCCGACGTGAAACTCAAAAAATATCTCAGTTGCACTTTGACTTGCAACTGGAAAATTGCCAGTTGCAACCTGACTTGCAACTAAAAATAAGCTCTGTTCCAACCTGACATGGAACTCTCTCAGTTACAAATTGACTTGCAATCCTAAATTTTCAGTTGCAACCTGACTTGCAACTGAAAAAGAAATACATATGGAACCCAACTTGTGCAACAAAAAAAAATCTTAGTTGCAACCACACTTACAAAAGTTAAAAACCCCTCAATTATAAGCCAACTTGTTTTTTAAACGAGTTGCAAGTGGACTTGCAACCGAAAAAACATGCATATAGCAAATTCGTGTGTATGCAACGTTAACACTTATCTAGAAAATAAAATAAAAATATTCATCCCAAATTAAAGGCCTACACAACCCCACCAAGTCCCATACGGCGGCTCAACACAAGTACGGGACAACACATATGACATAAGGAGGGCCATGCATACATGAAAGTGCAATGACAAAACGAACAAAAAAAAAAGTCTAGCATCGCTTTTGCGCCTATGGTACTAGAAGCAGACAAAATAGGAACACCGAACATGGATCTTGGTGCTCCAGATTCGATGGTTGATGCATTGACTGAGAATTAGCAAAATTGATATTTTCTTCTAGTTGCAACTGAAGTTGCAACTGGGATTTTATCAGTTTCAAGTGGTGTTGCAACTGAGATTTTTCCGTATTTAAAATTAAATTAAAATGTAAAAAATACGAGTGACACAATTATATGATGAAAAAGACAAAAAAAAACTTCATATTAAAATACATGGACACACAATTTTTTTTAAAAAACAACTCTAAATGCGATATACATCCAGAAAAAAATAAAAACACACAACACAGAAGCAACGGAAAATATAAGATGGAAAAAGACTCTAAGCCTGTGAGTAAGACTAGGCGAACAAAAAAAACACAAAATAGATGCAGCCCAATTTGGGCCCATACGGACAACCCCTTGGCTGGACAAGAAAATTAAAAGAAAAAACACAAAACCTGCACGAATCTCCGCACACATCAAATGGCTGTGAAGGTGACTGAGAATTAGCAAAACCGATTTTAATGCGTGTGTCTTGTGCAAGCGGATTGGTATGCATTTGATCAAAATATTTTTGTCCATCACTGGTTTCCTTTTGTTAACTGGTGGTTAAGATATGGTTAAAAAAAAACTGATGGTTAAGATAAGAGGAAGCTTGCTTTAGATGATGGAATGTGTGTTGTTATGGGTTGTCAAAACAACGCTAATCCACTTATCAAACAATTCCGACCATTTTCTTATTATCATGCAACAAGTTTCAAGGGTGAATCATTCACTAGTTCTATTCTAATGAGAGCTTCCAACACACATATGGTGTTGAGCAACCACAAAAACCGTATAGTAAAGAAGACCACAACATGGATTGGTTAAAAACTTAAAATCATTCATACTAAATGAACAATATGGAACAAACACACAACCTATGTTTTGGTGGGTGGACTAAGATTTTGGCTCATAATTAGACGAATTTGGGACAGCAGACGCCACATTCACCTATGTAGGTTGTCGGCTCTCGACATTTCACACATTCTCCAAAAAAATATCCGGTTTGTGCGCAACAATGCAAGATGCAAAGGTCGTAAGAGGGGGATCCTTTTCATTCTCTTAACCCACATACGTGAGGAGTTTTCCGAAGAAATCTGCTGACGCTCGTGTCAAATTTGAATTTGAAATTTTGTTCAAACAACACAAGCACTGAAAGTGGGGCCACCAGAAACCTCATCATGGTAGGTACACGCCGCACTTGCCTTCCTGTAACCGATGTGATTAACCGCCGCCATAAAGAAGGAAATGAAGCGGATTCGTACGGAAAACCATAATCGGATTTGATTTGCAGCCGACGCGTCCGCACTCCCCGTCTTTCCCGGCGCCCGCCTTCCTCCTCCTTCACACGAGCCAGCGAAATTCAATTAAAAAATTCCGTCCGCACCACCCACGCCCGCCGCCTCCGCCCCTCTTGTCGTCTCCGCCGCCCGCCCGCCAGAGGAGGGCCCGTCGGCCTGCCCATGCCCTCCGACTCGCCGCTCATCTCCTCGCCGCCGCCGCCGCCGCCGCCATGGGGGACCTCGCTTCCACCTGCAAGGTCCTAACCCACAAACCACCTGACCCGCCGCTTCCCTGCAATTCATCCACCGCAGTTCGTCTGATCTTCTTCTCCCTCCTCCTCTTGCTGTTTGTTCAGGACAAGCTAGCCTACTTCAGGATCAAGGAGCTCAAGGACGTGCTGACCCACCTCGGCCTCGCCAAGCACGGCAAGAAGCAGGTCACCCCCACACGCCACCCCTTCCTTCTCCCCCCTTCTATCCCACTTTAGGATTGTTTTACTTCTGCTTTATCAATCCTATTAGCTTGCCTAGCCACAGATACACACTGTATTCATCCATCCACTCATCCATGTAATTTGCCATTGATGCGGACTGTTCCCATACCCTTGTCCTGCTGCTCTAGCATCAGCAATTCCTGACCCGTCCCCATTCTTTATCAATCTTATTATTAGCTTGCCTTGCCACAGATACAGTGCTTCATCCACTCATTCATCCATCCATGTTAATTGCCATTGTTACGGACCAAATTAAGCTGTTCAATTCTCCTTGTCCTGCTTGCTCTACTACCAGCAGTTACTGATCCAATTCCTGATTCTTTCTCGAGTTGCAGGAACTCGTTGACAGGATCCTCGTGCTGCTCGCCGAAGACACAGGTCCCCCTTCTCTATGCATTTGATTCGTGCAATGTAGCTCTGATAATTAAACATACACCGGCGACCTATCTGGCACTAGTGCTGACTCGCTTCACTACCTGTATATTGTCAGGCCAGTGGCAATTCGGACGGACGAGGAAAAATGTTCCGAGCAAGGAGGCCGTGACTGAAATAGTCGATGATATATACAGGTTAGGCTTCTTGCCGTCTTTTCTCATGTCCAGCCGTTCCTTCCTGTTTTTATGCTATTGTCACTGAGTTATCGTAAATGCACCGATCCAATGGCAGGAAGATGCAAGTTCATGGTCCTCCTGAGCTGTTGTTACCACAGAGAAAGGTTGTCCCAGATTTCAAGTATCCGAAACCCCCAAAAGAACAAGAGCGTCCTTGCCAAGCGGACACTAACTCTCGCTGCCCCTGTGGTCAGACTTTCCTTCTTGGGAATCTGGTCAAGGTACCTTAAATCTATCCTTGTCTAGTTTTTTTCTCTCCCCACAAAAACAAATCTAGTTATACAGATCAATGATCTTTTCATTCATTTATTTCCGTGGTTTGCTTCTTTCAGTGCGAAGGTTGTCAAGTGCAGCAGCATGTGGACTGTGTACTAATTCCCGAGAAGCCTACAGGGAGACCTGAAGTTCCAGAACATTTCTATTGTCAATTATGCCGGCTAAAACAAGCAGATCCGTATGCTCTCTTAAAATTCACTTAGTTTGCTGTTCTTTTCTTTAATTTTTCACCTTGAGATTATGATGTGATACCGTTACTTCAAAGTATTAGACTATTAGGATATACAGCCAAATGGGCACTTACTGTTGTCAAACAACTTAAATTAATCATTATCCTTTTACATATAATATCCACTGTGTTGCTGTAACATACTTTTAGGTGGAGAGGTGTATGTCACTATTTTTTCTTATATAATATGTCACCGTATTGGCACATTCTTTGAATTGTTTAATTAATAGTACACGGCATCAATTATATAGGGTGAATAATTTGAATGATCACTCTATTTGTAAACATCACTGTCCTACTATGGTGTAGCCTTTTTTCATTTGGATTTGTACATTGGCATCAATTATATCTTCTATCCTTGTTGTTTAACTTATATAAAAAGACTTCTTCCTCTTGATTTGTTTGCTTAACAACATGTCAATTTATTTCACGGTACCATCTATTATCTTGATGAATTGGGTGCTATGTGCACATCAATTCTCTCAGTGGCAGTTAGAAGCAAAGAGAGTGGTTCATTCACACTTCTATTATTTCCAGTAGGCAGTAAGCGAGCTGTATGGATCCTATTTGGAGCTCCGGAATAGCAGTACATGAATTGTGTTCTAGTATGTCATGGCAATATCCTTTAGAAAATAAAGATTTAAGCTAAATAAGGTTCTTTTAGGTACTGCTTAATTTATAGAACATCATTCTCATTCCTGCGTGCTTTTTTTCTTGGGATTGAAAAATTTGCTGACCATTTGCTAATCTTACTCTTTTGAATCTGCAGATACTGGGTGACAACTGGAAATCCATTGCTACCTGTGAGATTGATGTTCTCAAATGTTGCGAGTGATGGGTGAGTCTATAGCCACATCTAGTTGCATTAATATGCAGATATTGGGTGACTACTGGGAATCCTTCTGTAACAATCCGTATGCATCAAAAGCATCAGAAAACATAGAAATGCTCCCTGAAACACCCCCGAAACTTTTAACATAATTTTGAGATGGTTTTGAAGATATAGTAGAGACTAGTGTATTGTGTGTCAGTTTGCCATGTAAACAACAAATCTTTCTTTTAAGGTCTTCAGTTCAACAACACATTTAACATTGAGTAGAAGCTCTGGAAGAACATAGATATTTGCGTCTGGTTTTTTTTCCGCCACAGGTATAGACTTGTAGCTGTCAAGTGTGAGAGAGCAGAACTTGGTTGGACTGCCATCTGATACTTTTAACTATTGAATTTTTGCAAACAACATTGTGTAGCTCACCCGGCAAAATCAGTTTCTCTCCCCACAGCGAATGCGTAACCTTCCCATGTAAGGTTTGCCAATAAGTAGACAAAGAGACCTGGACTCCTAACATACCCGGGTTCAGTAATCAACACTTGAAGCATGACATATGTATCGTGTCCCCTATACTTGTTAATGCAGAGCAGGGCCTATGGTAAAGGATATGTTTCCCATCAAGCAATTAATCATTATGATGGGTCTCATGTTTGAAGTGTTATTAGGTGACGTTATTAATACTGATAACTGACCATTTAAAGTTAAACTCTAGAAATAGCCTTTTTAATAGAATATTTTTCATTGACTTGCCTGTCACACTATTCTGTACTACGTCTTGTCCACAACAACCTTACGGAATGCTCAACATTTTCAGAATGAATATTTCCCAGAGTGTGGATAAAACATTTCTACTTTCTCGAGCTGAGCGGGAAGTTGTTCAGAGAGCTGAATATGATATTCAGGTTTGCTTCTCGTCTGTTCAGACTGATTATTTCAACCTTTATATTATCTGTTCACAAGGAGAAAGATACTTTAATAGGGGCATATGGGATTTGTTTGAGTGATGCTGCTTTTTCTTAACATCTCCCTGAAGGGGAGGGTGCTAACATTTTATCAGATACTGCAGAAATTTATCATGAATTTACTGACCCATTCATGATTGTCTGTCTTATTTTCAAAGGAAACCTCCTTCAATGATACCAGATTGTAGATTTTACAATCTTTGACCTCTTACCTAGTGCTTTTCTCTCTGTTATGAATAAATGCATTGTTTTTAAATATCTTTGTACAAGGATACATTTCTCCAAAATGTCTATGTTTATCCCGTGTAATGCTTGTAGGCGTGGCTACTGGAGCACGATATTCTTTGCATAGGGTTAAACACCTTAGTTGGGTGGAGTTTGCAAAGACAGTCCACTACTTTTTTTGTGTGTCCTGACAAGATCATGTTTACTTGCAGGTTTGGTGTATGCTTCTAAATGACAAGGTTCAGTACAGGATGCACTGGCCTCAGCATGCAGAATTACAAGTGAATGGTATAGCTTTTGCCTTTCAGCTTTGTTAGTACAATTCAGGTCTCGATAATGATTGATCTTGTGATCTATGCGGTCCTATTTTGAATGCGCAATGTTTGAGCCACTTTTATAATGCAAAGTGGAAGGTGGTGCACGGTACCTTTATAAGGGTCCTTTTGTTACATTGTAATATACTAGTATGAAGTAGCGAATTTGTCAAAAAAGTTTTTTTCCATTTATGTAATGTATACAGAGATTACAGTGAGTTTATCTGGATTTTAGTATGCATTGATCTTTAATAAATTCTTTTTATGAGCAAGGCATGGAAGATCAGTGTCAGTATTGGTTTCATGTGTCTCTTCAGGTATACCGGTGCGAGTAGTGCCCAGGCCCAACTCACAGCTACTAGGGATTAATGGACGGGATGATGGTCCAGTGGTGAGTTCACTCTTATTTCATTGCTAGCGTATCTTAGCCGACAGAGCTACATGTTTCATTTGCTTTTACCCTTTAGTCATCTACTCCCTCTATTCCACAATATATGACGTTTGGCAATTTTTCCTAGATTGCTGAACATCTAATATTATGGGACGGAAGGAGTAGTAGTATCAGTTGCCTTGGCAGTTTAATTTTCCTATTATTTATTCCTTGTAAACAAAGCAAGGTTTAACAATAACGTGAGTTTTCTTCTCATATGTACCACAACTAGCTTTCAGCTCTTATTCCTCCCATCTCATTTCACATATCTCCCGTGTTCAGGACTTCAGTGTTTTTGCATTGTTTTGCAGATAACAACCTTTGCCAAGAAGGACAGAACAAAATAGTTTTATCATGTGTTGATGCTCGACCATTTTGTATTGGTATCAGAATCGCGAGCAAGAGGACAGTTGAGCAGGTTTTTGCCTCTTATATTCCACTATTGAAGCTAATTCTAGAACATGCATACTTTTCTGGTTTGCTGATGTTTAGTTGTCTTTTCTGTTTGGATTGGTTCCAACAAAAACTCCGCCTATGTCTTCTAGGCATAGCCGGTCCCAAGCCCGGATAAAGGAGGAGGGTTGTGATAGGCTTGGCGAGCCAACGTAAAAACTAGCCAGTCCCATGGATATGAAACCCACGAGAGTAGTACTAGGGTGGGTGACCTCCTGGAAAGTCCTCATGAAAGGTTTCATATCTAAGGGTTGTGATAGGCTTGGCGAGCCAACGTAAAAACTAGCCAGTCCCATGGATATGAAACCCATTTGGGCGAGAGTAGTACCAGGATGGGTGACCTCCTGAGAAGTCCTCGTGACAGGGTTTCATATCTAGCCTACCCCAACTTGTTTGGGACAAAAGGCTTTGTTAAGAGAGATTGGTTCCAACAAAAGAACAATTTCTCTGTGGATTGTTATGCTCAGAATTACTGAAACACTTAATATTATCTTAAAAGTTGCTAGATAAAAAAATGAACGAACCAGATAATTTTGGTAAGCCCATTAGCCAAGATTTGACTTCCTTTATGTCCTCTTACTGTCAGTGAATGTTTTTCTAAGGCTTGTGGTTGCACGTTTAGATTCATTTTGAATACCTGTTCTATGTACTACTGAAGTAGTTTTTGTGGGAAAATAAACACTTTATGCATGTACTGCAACATTACATTTTCAGGTTCTAAACTTGGTGCCGAAGGAAGCTGATGGCGAGTCTTTTGAGGAGGCTCTTGCCCGTGTTTGCCGCTGCCTCAAAGGTGGAAATACTACAGATGGTGCTGATAGCGATAGCGATTTGGAAGTGGTTGCTGATTTCTTTCCAGTCAGCCTGCGTTGTCCTGTGAGCCTTCATATGCATATTTTCATATCCTATGTCTGAGGTGCCTTGTTTTATTTATATGTTTTTAGAAAGTCCAAATTCGAACAGTAGCTATGCTGTTGAACAATGAGCTGGATCCTTTAGTGTCTCTGCACTGGTCTTTTCTTGCTACACTTCCCTGTAGTTAAGAATTCGGAGTGGTTATGTAGCTGTATTTGGCTGCCATGTGTCGAGTTTACAAACTAAGTTTTTCCTCAGTGCTTCATGATATTCTGGTATGCAAGCTTCCACACTTGAACATTTTGTCTCTGATGATATATTGCAGAATAGTGGATCCCGGATAAGGACTGCAGGAAGGTTCAAGCCTTGTGTCCACATGGGTTCTTTTGATCTGCAAACTTTTGTAGAACTGAATCAACGGTCACGGAAGGTAAGATTTTGTTTCTCCATATGACCAAAAAACCGAGATCTCTACATAATGGACACTGGATACTACCTTTTTCCAACTTATGTTGCATTTGCTAAACTCCCTGTTTAAATGGAAAATTTAGGCATGGAAGAGCAATGAATAGAGTAAATTTTAAGAGTTTGCTCTGGACATTTTCATTCATGCCTTATTCATGTGCTAGAGGCTAGACTGTTATCTACTCCATCCGTTTTTAATATAAGATGTTTTACCATTTGTCCACATGCACATGTATACAAATGTATCTAGATACATTTTAGTGTGCATGTTCACTCATTTTAGTATGCATCTAGACAACACGTAGAACACCTAAAACATCTTATATTAAGAAACGGAGGGAGTAATTGGCAATGGAGAGGGTTATTACTCTTGGTTTGTGGTCTTAAATTGCATATTTTGTTCAAGTTTTCCTTTAATGTGGGCTCTATTTTGATGGACTCATTTGGTTTTATGCAGTGGCAATGTCCAACGTGTCTTAAGAATTATTCTGTTGAGAGCATGATCATTGACCGGTATTTCAATCGGATCACTTCTCTGGTACTCCCTCCGTCCGCTGAAGAGTGGACGTCTGGCTTTTTCAAGACAAATTAGTAATTTTGTAGAAACCCCCTTCCGCCTCTCATTAAAGTTACCAGCTAGTAGTGGTGCTTCTTCGATTCACGTGTGTATTTAATGTGCATGTCTCATTGATCACAAGCAAAATGCAATCCAACCAGTAGAATCAATTCCCGCCAGCTAATTAGCATCAACTTGCACCGCTCCCTCGATTGAGTCGTTGCATGTCTCATTAATCGAGGCGTAGACTGAGGGGGCATATGCAAAATTCCCGCTTGAAACGTAGACGTACACTTATTGTTGGAAAAACGTGAGACCCCAAACGTCCACTCTTATGCGGACGGAGGGAGTAGGTTTAAATTGTTATATTCATTTCTATGTATTGCCAGCAGTTTTCTATTTTTCTCAAACTGTTGTTGTGACGCAGGTTCAGGATTGCAGTGAAGATGTTACCGAGATAGATGTGAAGCCTGATGGCTCTTGGCGTGTAAAGGGTGTTGTTGAAGATGTAAAACTATCCCAGTGGCACCTGCCTGACAGTTCCCTTTACAACCTTAGACAAGATACTAAAGCTGTTTCTTGTGATGTAAACGAGTTTAAGAAAGGTGGTAGTTATGATGAGTCTGAAGGTTCAAAACTTGGCAGCAAGGGTTATCTAGGTCTTAATGGTTTCTTGGAAACTAGTAAAGCGGATGACATAAAGCCCTCGATGCCTATGAGCAGTAGTCATACTGGGATTTGCAGAGATGGGGACTACCTAAGTGTGAGCGAGTGCAGCACGCACTTTGGTCTATCTTCGATTGGACATGCGTTAGATGGTTTTTCTGACAAGTTTGGCCAGGTGTACAGAGATGATGAGAGACCACATGAACAGCTTAAAGATGCAGATGCCATTGTTCTCAGTGATTCTGATGAAGAAAATGTTGTGACTAATGACGTTGGTGGTTTGGGTTTTACTGCAATTACTGCTCCAGGAATTAATGAAAATTACCAGGAGGGTGGTGGTGTTGGGGGTAGTGGCCTTGGTTTGTTCAACCACAACAGCGATATTTTTGGCATAAACTCCTGGTCCCAACCAGAGCAAGGGTTCCATCTTTTTGGAACTGATACTTTGGTTGATTCTCGTAATTCGTCTGATGGGGCACCAAATGTTTATACCCTTGACTGCAATGCTGGCTCTAGTGATACTTCTATGTTTCAAGATCTTTCTACTTGTCATGCCCGCACCATAAGCTTTGTTGATAACTTTTTGCCTTGCGAAGATGATGATTCGTCTTTGCGAATTTTTCTTCCTAGTCAACCATCTAGTGTTCCCACTCAGGAAGAACGGAACGAGCGTGATGCCATGTCAAATGGGTCCAGCCTGATGATTGGATATCTCTTACACTTGCAGCAGGTGGAGGCGGTAATGAACAGTCTGAGCCAGCATATACGTTGGACCCACAACCACAAATTCCAGTGAAAGAGAAAAGAATGGAACCATTAAGTGACGCTGGTTGGTCTCTTTCTTATAAGTTCAGTTATGAGTTTTTTATTTTAACTTTGATGATTCTGAATATGCTGCTTGACGAACTTCACCAACAAACTAATTAAACTTACCAAATGCTACGTGCCAATGTTTACCAAATGCTACGTGCCAATGTTTAGTCCGTCTTATGTTCTCTTTTCCTTTGTTGTTAGCAGGAGGTTCACTTCTCAGCTTGAACGACGAGGATACAAGGGCTGCAAGTATATTTTCTCATCCACGGCAGCCCCGGTCTGTTAGGCCTCGACTACGGCTATCAGTTCACAGTGATTCTGAGTAGTTATGGCTGTTACATTGGAATAGCTGTCATTGTACTTTTGGCCGATGTAAAGATACACCAACATGGATATTTCTTTAGTTTAACCCGCTGTACAAACTACAGAAGTTTCAAGTGGTGGACAGTGGATATTCATACAAGACATCTGATGGTGAGTATAGCTTTCTTAACAATGTAGCATTGCTTCTCTTATGGATAATAATGGAAATATTTAGGCTCAAACTTGGATTGTTTTTAGAAATAGATAACATCCAGACCATATCGGCAGCTACACTTGAGGAAAAAAAATGATATCTACATTATCACTCAGTTTTTTGGCAACTTTGCTTCTATTTTTCCAAGAATATATAGATGGTTCTAGGCTTGCCAATATTGGCATGGAAGACTGCTATATAGTATTACCGATTAATTAAGTATTCCATGTATATAGATCATATATTCTTGCATTGTTACCCTTTAAGTTTAGCATCATTAATTTCTTTTCCTTTGCCTGGAGATTTAGTAGGCAAGTGAATTATTTAATCAGCAGGATTTAATTCTGAATTATTGCAGGTCTCTGATGTATCTCTTGTTTTTTCTTGATTCTTCCAGACATATTCTTTAACAGGAGCTGAAGGCTTGATAGGATATCTGGCAGCATAATGTACATGTGAGCTGACTTTTTACAGAATATATGGAGTAGTGGGTTAACTTATATGCTGCCCAATGGAAGGCAAATACATGTGAAGGTTTTTGTATCATTACAAGTGTAATTAGGGGTTAATTCACTTGGTAATCGAGTGGCCCCTTTCCTAGTACTCCCTCCGTCCAATAATAACTGTCTCAAGTTTGCTGAGTATTTATTTACAGGAAACTAAATTATTTTTCACGACGATACATTCAACGACACATACACTCGGATTTTGATGACCTGGCAACATAGAAAGCACATTCTAGTCCATTGTTGTACGCCTTGTGTAATCATTTTTATGGATTTATTTTTGTTTTTGTGAAGTGCAAAACGCACACCAAGAATTTGATGGACATATGGCTCCCATCTAATTTTAGGCATACATAAGCTGTACCGAGCGAGCTGCTCCATAGGAAATCCATCCATAATTAAACAAGTTGATAGATAGATTGTTGTTTCTGGGCAACAGGCTGATGGTACGAAACTTGGTGTTTCTGGGCAACAAGCAAGCTAGGGTACGAAGCCGATGCCTGGCGGTCGGAGATGAGCTGCTTCTCATGCTTCAAGCCAGCGCTGGCCGACGTGGCCGTGGGCGACGACGACGAGGAGAAGGCGGAGCCATTGCCAGCGTCGGCGTCCAAGAAGGGGCTCGGCTCCAGACGCGGCAGCCTGCGCTCCTCCTCCGCGCGCAACAGACCAACGCTCCAGGCACGTCCCAGCAACATCACGAGCTGCAGCGCGCACACCTTCACCTACGCGCAGCTCGCCGCCGCCACGGACAACTTCCGCGCCGACTGCCTCCTCGGCGAGGGTGGCTTCGGCCGCGTCTACCGTGGGAGGCTGGACGACGGCCAGGTCGTCGCCGTGAAGCAGCTGGACCTCAACGGCGTGCAGGGCAACCGGGAGTTCGTGGTGGAGGTGCTGATGCTGAGCAGCCTCCACCACGAGAACCTGGTGAGCCTCGTGGGCTACTGCGCCGACGGCGAGCAGCGGCTCCTGGTCTACGAGTACATGGCGCTCGGCTCCCTTGCCGACCACCTCCTGCTCCTGGACAAAGACGCCGCCAGCCCCAGGCCGCCGGGCCCGGGTCTGAGCTGGGAGACGCGGATGCGGATCGCGCTGGGCGCGGCCCGCGGCCTGGAGTACCTCCACGAGACGGCCAACCCGGCGGTGATCTACCGGGACCTTAAGTCCTCGAACGTGCTCCTCGACGACGCCTTCTGCCCCAAGCTCTCCGACTTCGGGCTCGCCAAGCTCGGCCCCGCCGCCGGCGCCGTGGAGCGGTCACCGCGCGTCATGGGCACCTACGGCTACTGCGCGCCCGAGTACATCCGTACCGGCCAGCTGAGCGTCAAGTCCGACGTGTACAGCTTCGGCGTGCTGCTGCTGGAGCTCATCACGGGGCGGCGGGCGGTGGACTCGGCCAGGCCGGCGAACGAGCAGGTGCTGGTCACCTGGGCCACGCCCATGTTCAAGGACAGCAAGAGGTACAAGGAGCTGGCCGACCCTCTCCTGAGAGGGGAGTTCCCTGACAAGGACATCAACCAGGCCGTCGCCGTCGCCGCCATGTGCCTCCAGGACCAGGCAACCGCTAGGCCGTGCATGAGCGACGCCGCCGTCGCGCTGTCGTTCCTCGCTGAGGCCGCCGCCACCGCAGCACAACCGGCGCCGTTGCCCGCACCCCAACCCGGTGGTGAAACCATCTATCTATCTATCTATCTATCTATCTACTAACTATATGAAAGACGGACGATTTCTCGCCCTCTCCGCGCTCGGCTACTGTTCTAGGAACAGTAACTACAGTGCTTCGATCCCGGCCGTCGTTCGGCGATCGGACGGTCCGCAGAAGACGTCCGTGACGGATTTGCAAAAAAGTCCCTCTCTAAACAATAAATCAACCCGCAGTCCACGAAATCGCGAGGCGAGGAACCGATTCGAAAATTGTGCAAAAGAGACGGGCTAAATTGCAAAATTCCCCCCACACACCCCTCCCTCCTCCTCCTCCCGCGCGACACGGAAGTCGCCGCGGCGGCGCCGACGCGCTTCGCCGCCGTTTCCCACCTTCCCGCTTAAATCTATGGTCACGACGAGATGAGCCGTCGCGCGCACTCCATCCTGGCCAAGCGGCGCGTGCCGGGACGGCCGGAATCGCCGCCCCCGTCTGCTTCTTCCTCGCGTCCGGCCGACGGATGCCGCCGTCGACCACGCCGTCTCCGGCGACTATTTGGCCCCAAATCCGCCGGAATCCGCCTCGCCGTTCGCCGCCGCGTCAGGCGTCGACCACGGCGGCCGTGCCGTGGCGTCCTCGCTTTCCCCGAAGCACGCGCGTACGGGCTCCGCCACCGACAGCGGCGGCTTGGCGTTCTTCCCTTCTCCGGGGCCGGCCATCGGCCACGCAAGTTCTCCGACGTCTCCGGCGTTCGTCTTCTCGGCCTCGCGGACTTCGGCGCCGCCAGTGCGCAAGTCCGGTGGCGGCAGCAGCAAGAAGAGGCCGCGGCGACAACACGGCGTCGTGAGCGCGCCCCCCAGGAGCCTGCGGCAGTGGGACGCGCCGCAGCAGGCCGTTCAGCCGACGGCCGACGCACGCATTGGTCACCGGCGAGGCCTCCCGCTCCTCCATCCTGTCCGGGTCGTCGGCCAGGCCGTGCTGCAAGTTCGTCACCTCGCCCACGAAGGCGAGCAAGCAGGTACGATTACTCACCAGTCACCACCGTCCTGTTTTGCTGCATCTTGCAATTCTCGATTCTTCGGTCCGTTGCCTCTGATGTGCCAAATTTGATCGCTGCAAGAGGCCAGGAAGGCCTCCAGTAGGAAGGCCTCCAGTGAGGAATCCGGCTCGACTTCGCCCTGTGGGTCGCCGGCCGGGTCACGCAGCACGTTCGTTCCATCGCCGGCAAAGCATTCGTCAGCTGAGAAGACGCGCAAGCAGGTGATTCAGGCTGTGGTCTATTTTTCCATTTCATTTCTTGCTCAGCGTTCGTACACCAACTGAGAATGCTGTGGTCCGAAGCTTGAGAATGCTCTGAGTACACTATGACTGCTTGAACATTTTGGTTGGTATATTGAACTTGGACCTGATCGTTTCCTGGATTCTTGATCAACAGAGTAGGCAACTTAACAAAACAAACTGTACTGTGATTGACATATTTTGGTAGCCATGTGTACTTCACATGTATATTAGCATGTAAAAATACTCTCCAGTTCTGCACGGTTGAACCATTTGATCAGTATAACCTAATAATTTCTTAGCTTCTTGGCCGATCATCAGATACTTCTAGACCAAACATACTGTTATCTGAACCTTAGTATCTTCGTAATTGACATTCTAATTAGTAATACTATCTTAGTCTCCAGGCATGACCACTTTTGATCAGTGTAATCTGACCATTTTATAGCTTCTTGGTCATTGGTTAGATACTTTCCGAGACAGAATACCATTATCCGAAGCTTATGATCTCCTGTGTATACTCTGCATCCTTTTTTTTAAAATGGTATGCTCTGCATCCTTGATATTATTGAACATGGTCATTTTCGGCTTTTTGATCGATCAAGCAGATACTAATCCGATATGATCTCTATAAGTGTGAATCCTCTGCCAATTTTTGTACATGAAGCTCCAACACCAACTCAAGCATTCTTGATTCTAAGTTCAGTTCATATGTATCTGCAATATATTGCATGTATTTCCTGCAGTTAATGTTCATGGTTTGAACAGTTACAGTTAACTGATTGTTGTTGGTTTTCGCATTATCGATGGATCACATTGCTCTGTCCGTTCCTTTCTGCAGTTCGAGTGACTAGAACTCTGTGAATTCTGACCTGAATTAGGACAGTGCTAACTGCATTATCTTAATCTAGAACCGTATGTGTTAGTTGCATTTGACCTCATAGAGCTGCATTTAGCCTGGAAGAGATGTAAAGGCGAAATGTCTTTATTCTCTATGCTCCTCCATTTTGTTTGAATCGCACCGCAAACTCAGTTGATCAGTACAGTTAGATACACTTCCGTTCCTTCGAAAAATGTTTCTTTTTGAGAGATAGGTATGTTTTTTCTCTTAGTTTTTGTACAGTGGCAAGTGCTTGCTTCCCTTATTTATTTTGTGTCTGTACTTCCATGCACTAAACTTTGTGTCTCTACTTTCAGATGCACCAAGTATTTAGTTTGTATGTGTGTTTATTATGCTTTGTTAAGATGTGTCCTTAACCTGAATATATGTGTACTTCACAATTTCATTAGTATAGAGATACTCTCCAATTGTGCACTCTTGAACCATTTGATCAGTGTAACCTGATAATTTCTTAGCTTCTTGAGCGATCACGGATACTTCTAGACCAAAGATACTGTTAACTGAAGCTTATTACCTTCTAGAATAACCTGACCATTTCATAGCTTCTTGAGCATTGCTAGATACTTTCCGAGACAGAATACCATTATCTCCTATAGCTTATGACCTCCTATGTGAAATTAACCTGGTCATTTCTTGGCTTCTTGATCGATCAAGCAGATACTAAGCATGCTATTAATCTGAATCTTATGATCTACTGTTTTAGTGCAAATCCTGTGCCAACTTTTGAACATGAAACTCCAACACCAACTCAAGGATTCTTGATTCGAATTTCAGTTCATACGAAACTGATAGTGTTGTTGGTTTTCCTACTTCCTCTGGTTTCATTCTGGTAATCTGTCTCTTGATAAAATGTTTACCTATACAGGATCGAGAGGTGGAGGTGTCCAGCGTAGCCAGAGAGGGTACCACAGACGCCGAGCCAGTAGCATGCACATGTGCCGCGGTGGTGGTGCGCGTGACCTACACTTCTGGTGTCCGAAAGGAGTTCTGCTTTGACCACTGCCACTGACCGATCCTCGGCGTCAGTTTTCTCATCATCAACGGACCACATTGCTCCGTCCCTTTCTTTCAGCAGTTCGAGTGACTAGCACTCTTTCAAGTCTGACCTGAATTTGGGACAGTGGTAACTGCATTATCTTGCTTCAGAACCTGAATTTAGGTCGACGCATCAGCGGCAGTGCCATTGCTTACGTCAGCATGGGCCCAGGCTGTCAAGAATTTTTTCTTTCCGCAGAATAATTCAGAAAATATTAAATTCCTGCCATGTGAACCCTACTTACTTACACGAATTGCAGAAAAATGATTTTTTTTACAAATTCAATAACTTTAAATTTACACAGTAGGAAAAAAATATAGCAAAACGGTCACAAAAACATATGCCGACTATTTATGCCGTACGATGAAATTTTTAAATGCGAAAATTTTAAAAGTTCAAATATCCTTAGAATCTGAACATTCCGTAAACGTAAAAAAATTTCAAACCTGAATGACTTCCAACCTGAACAATTTTTGAAATCCAAACAAATTTCAAACACAGCCTCCTTTCAATTTCAATAATTTCAAAGTTCGAACAATTTTCAAATGTTAACATTTCGAAATTAGAATTTTACCCCACAGGCAGGAAAAATATGACAAATATATCAACATGAACAAAAAAAAAATGTCGACTATTTATGGCACACGATCAAACTCCAAATTGTAATATTTTAAAATTTTGAATGCATTTCAAATATAAGCATTTAATAGACGCAAAGAGAATTCAAATACGACAAACATACCAACATAAACACATAAAAAAATAGCTAATTATGACGTCCGACCAAATTCCAAATTTGAATATTTTAAAATATCTAATGCCTTTCAAATCTGAGAATCTAATAAATATAAACATAATACAAATATAAATAACTTCCCAATTTTCCCAATTTCTGAATTTTAAACAACTTATAAATGTAAACTTTTCTTCAATTTCAACATATTAAAATCCGAACAAATTTTGAATGTGCACATTTCCAAATTTCAATTCTTTACATTACGGTATTCACAAATATGACAAAAAAAAAGCATGCTTACAAAAATAAACGCTGACTACTTCTGGCATGTGATCAAAACTCAAATTTGAATATTTCAAAAATCTAAATGCCTCCCAAACCAGAACATTCAATAAACGTTAAAAAAAATCAAATATGAATAACTTCCCAGTTCTAACTATTTTTGAAATTTGAACAACTTATAAGTGCAAACTTTCCTTTAGTTTCAACAGATTTAAATCTAAACAACTTTGAATGCAGACATTCACAAATTTGAATTTCTTACATCACACTATTTCTTCTTCTAACAACACAAGCGCGGTATATACCGCGAGAATTTAAATTTGAAAAACTTCCAACCTGTACAATTTAAAAAATCTATATGATCGTTTCTAAAAGAATTCAAATTTTAATACATTCCAATACAGACAATTTCTAAATTTACAACATTTTTTAAGCGCACACTTTTTGGAATTGCAATAATTTCCAGATTCGAAAAACTTCTGAATATGGACATTCCCAATTTTTAAATTTACCAAACAGGCGCGACATTGCCTTTTTTTCTTTACACGAAAATTCTAATTAACATACCCCCCCTGTCGTGTGGGCCCCACTGTCATCATTTCCATAAATACAAAATACCATAAAATTTGTGAATTCCATAACTTCTAATCTGCATTTCAAAATATTGAAAAAAAAATCCAAATTTGCAGGAACTCAACATTCTTTTAATCGTCCATTTTTTCTGAATTCAAATAATGTTCATATTTCAACTTTTTTTTTAAAAACAATGTTCAAAATTAATCAAACGGGCACAGCATTTTGACGAAAAACAATTAAGTTCGAATACTTCAAAATGGCCTACATTTCGATAATTTCAACAAAAAAAAATATTTCAACGTTCCAACTCAAATTACAAATCTAAATATTTCAAGAATTTAAATGCCCTCCAAACCTGAACATTTGGTAAATGCTAAAAGGATTCAAATTTGCATAAATTCCAAACTGTACAATTTTCAAAGCCTATTTAATCATTCCAACTCAAAATTCACATTTACATATTCCATAATTTTAGATACCTTCCAAATCTAATTATTTTGTTAACATTAAAAGAAAACAAATTTGAATACATTCCAACACAGACAATTTCCAAAATCTCAACATCCTTCTACTCGCAAATTTACCCAGATCCACATAATATTCATATTTCAACAATTTCTTAAAAAAACTCAGACAAAAAAAATCTAGATCTAAAAAAAATAACAATTTTCTAGATCTAAAAAAAAATATATTAAACGCAAACTTCTTCGAATTTCACAAATACTAAAACCAACACAATTTTTAAATGCACACGTTACCAAATTAATTACATTTACTCCGCAGGCGCGGCATGGCTAAGTGGTCATATAAAAATAAATGCTCACTATTTATTCATATGATCGAAATATGAATTTGAATATTACAAATTTTTAAATGCCTTCGAAATTTACCCATTTCGTAAACGTCAAAAAATTCAAAACTGAATAACCTCCCAATATGACCAACTTTCAAGATCTTTGCATTTCAATAATTTCTAACTCCGCACAATTTTTAAATGTGGACATTTCCAAAATTAAATTTAGCGAGCTGGAAAAAAATATGAGGACTATATCAACATGAACACAAAAATAACCGTCGCCTAATTATGGCATCCAATCAAATTCGACATTAGAAATATTTTCAAATTTCAGATACATTCCAAATATGAGCATTCAATAAACGCAAAAAAAGAATTCAAATACAAGTAACCGTACCAATGCAAACACACAAAAAATGCAAGCTGTTTACACCGCCTGATTAATTTCCATATTTAAATATTCCAAAATTTAAAATTTGTATACAACATGGATTTCATTACTTTCCTTCGAAGTCAAATAAAATCCAATGAAAAAAAAATGCCACTCAATGTGATGAACCCAATAAAACAATTTGACACAAAACATCTTATTCAAAAAGAGTTTGGTAAACTATTTAAATACAATGACCCATTTATATGATGGGCTTTGAAATATCAGAATAATAGTACCACAAATGTAAATACTGTGAAATACCTGTCGTGGTGAATTCATTTTGAAGCGAATTAAATAAATGCTCATAAAATATATTCCCTCCGATTTTACAGTTAAATTACGTATTTAAGTCAAAATACGAACGCATTATATGAATCCAAATAGGTTACCATTTATATATAATACAACTAAACTCTCACCACGACAGGTGGGCTCAGTTCGTCTTAAAAATTCCCACAAAATGATTACTATTGCAAAATGAACACCTTTAAATCTACCCATCGGAAAAATATGAAAGAAATATTGAAATGACCGCAAAAAATAAATGCATCGTACTTACGACATAATGCAAACATATTTATATTTCACTTCTGTCAATATTTATACGGAATACAAATTCAATTTCCCCTAATTACAGAATAAACTTAAAAAAATGTTCACAATAATATTCCATTTGATTATGCTGCCAAATTAAAAAATATAACAACATCGAACCATATTTTCATCACCTCACACTATTTAACATATTTTAAATATAACAAGACCTAACTTTCTCTAACTACATAACTAAATTTTAAAAATACTTTATTACATGACTATTCTGAAAATAAAAAAAATCCTCTAATCATGAATTGACCTTAAATTGAATTTAATAAATGCTCATAAAACGTATTTCCTCCAATTATAGAGTCAAATTAACTTTAAGTAATTTCATTAAATTCCAACGGATTTCATCATTACACAAACTTCTTTCAAATCACTACTTCTCAAACCTACATGAACTTTAAATATACACATTACCAAATATAAATTACATTGTAGGTCCATTGCTTAATATTTGTATACACTGCAACTGCACTTCATCTAATTAAGGATTAAAATTTAATAAATGCTCACAAAATAAAATTCCTTCGATGATACTAGGCAATCGAAAGAAAAAAAATACCAATCATTACTTGCACTACTTATAGCATAATGAAAACATAATTCAAGATTTCAATTCGCCAAACATTTGAAGAAAATCCAACTTAATTCCCTCAAATTATGGATCGAATTTAATAAATGTCCACAAAATGTATTTCATTTCAATATGCAATTCAACTAAATTTTCGAGGAAAAAATACGAACTTATTATATCTTTCCAAGTTGTTTAGTATCCAGAGATAATATAGCTAAAATATCTCCAATTACGCACTTTAAATCTAAGCAATTTATAAACTTTAAAATAGTTTAATTCTAAAAAAAACACTAACCCATTATAACAATTTTAAAAATGTGAACAATTTTTAGACACCGACGTCTTTTGAATTACAATAATTTCCAATTCCGAACAATTTTTTAATGTGCCCCTTCCAAACATAGATTGCTTTCAAATTAAATTTCAGCTACGCACATTATATGATCTAGAATTACTGGCTTTCTTTACAATCTACATACCTCAACTAAAAAAAAAACTAAAAAAAAATATCACATAATACCTCAACAAAGATGGAACCAGACTCAAACAACCCAATTAGGCTAGCCTATTTACAAGTAATAAGTTAAACCTCCCTAATAATGAAGTTAAATTAAAAAAGAAATTGATTAAATAAACATTTGCACAAGATTTACATGCAAGCGGTAACATAACTCAAAACTCTCTAATAATCAAGTTACATTAAAAAAAATGCCTCACTAAAAAAAACATTTCGACAGAATGCAAATGCATTCCCTCTAATTATGATTTGAATTTCAATTGAACTAAAAAATTGCTCAGAATAATGTATTACCTCCGATCATTGAGTCAAATTAAACATTTAAAACAAAACTCAAACATATCATACTAATTTGAAAAGGTTAAAATTTAGAAATACTATGACTGAACTCACGCCAAGTATGCAATTTAAATTAATAAATGTTCAACTTGAACTACACTCCCTCCAAATATTTGTTGCTAATTTCCAACTTGAACTACACTCCCTTATAAAAACATTTTAAGGGAAATCAAGTGAGTTATAGCAGATGCTATCGCTTGCTAATTTCTTGCACGAGTAAATTGATGTATTTTGAAGGATTCCATCAAAGTGATTAGTTCTGAAACTGAAAATTAAAAAATCTTCGTCGACACTCTGACTACTGCAACATTGCCTGCGGCCAGCGGAGATCGATCAGTATAAATTTTAACATTTCAAATCACAACGTTCCGGATAGGGCCTACTAAATAATGGAATATAAGATCTGTTTATATTTAATTTCAACGAATATTTTTTTATGATCTACAAAAGATAAAAGAAATATGAAATATTCCGAATTTTGTTTAAACAATATAAAAAGATAAAAAGGAAGTACTGTTTATGCAATGTTCCAATTCCTTAACCAAATGATAATGGAGTCATTTATCTAAAAACTACGAGTACTGTTCCACTTTATAATAACAAAATAAAAAAAACATATTTGCAAGTTGCAATTTATCCAACATTTAAGCGAATATTCCGATATTTCCATAAAATAAAACTAAAATGCTCACCAAAAATAACTGCAGTATACTCATAACAAATACCAAATTTATTTAAACATTTCAATTTGGCCAACATTTCGACACCACACGAACAAACATTCCCCAAATGCGGAATCAAATTCAAATGGATTATTCTGATTTCAGTTAAATATTGACGCTGTAATACAAACATGTTTGAGCACTTCAAACCTTTAAACATTTGAATATTGTACACAATATATCAGAAATGCACACAAAAAATGCTACCTATTCATAAGAAAACAAACAAACGTTTCAACACTCCAATTTAGCCAACATTTTGGTTAAAAAAAAATATTCCACAAAAAAAAATCACCAAAGGCGTGGCGTGACGCCACGCCAAAATTCAACTAGTCAACTTGGAAGAAACTTAACTTACTAGCTCAGTTAGGAGTTTCCTCTGACAGCTTAATTAGTACAGTAACTCCTTTTCAAAAGAAAACTAGTACATTAACTTTTCTTCTCTTTACTGTGTTACCTGAATGGCAGAATGGGGTCTATTGAGTTTGATCAAGTAGATGCATGGCAAAATGACATGGCACACAATTAGCAGCTGGTGTTGGATATATAGTTTTTTTGAACAAAATGGGCAACATTGCCTCATTTTATTAAAAAAGTAGGAGGGGAATTGACCGGTTCATTAACGGGGAACCGGTCGAAAACCGTTACAAGTGCACCAATGTAGTCATGAAAACACCACATTGTGCAGACCCGGCCAACCTGGCTACCCACACGAGACACACACGCCGCCGAGGAGAAAGACACCATCGAGGCCAACACCGAGCGTCATCGTCGTCACTCCTCCCCGAGCAAGCGATTCCGACTTCACCTTGGACGACGACCGACGAAGCCTCGCCGCAGCAGACGCCGCAAACCATGATGGCCTATGCCAAACAGTCAACCCAAAGCGTCGAGGAGGAGGCAGCTCCGACTTCAACGGAGACCTTCACCGGAGAAAGTTGCACACCTTGCATCGACGGAATCCGCGAGGCCACTGTAGAAAAAGTGTCATCGTTGCCAGCCTGTCCGCCCCGAGACACGCAGCTCCGACTTCACAGCTTCACAGCGGGACACAACACGGACTGTCGGTGATGAAGGACATGCCGCGACCCGGCTCCGCTCACCACCGTCATCGTTGCCACACAGCTCGCAACGCCACCATAGCACCCAAGACATCGTCAGCCGCTGCCAACCACGATGTTGTGTGAGCCCAGCCCACGAGCGCGCACACAGGAACCTCCATCTTCAAGACGACGCCCCCAAGAGGGGAGATGACGAAGATCGACACCGTCGTCCGACCCTGCAGAAACAGGGTCAAGTCTTCACCCGAAGAGGAGGTCCGAGACTGGGGAGAACCGAAGAGCTCCAAGACGACCCCCCAAGAGGGAGAACGGCGTCCACGGACGTCGCGTCGTCAGGCTTTCGCCCGAAGCACTCGAGACTCTCCAATCCCACGCAGCCGGGGCAAGGCGGGGAGACCCGCGGCACCGCCGGCCTGCACACCCACTGAAGCAAACACATCATGTGCGACGGCGGCGCAGCCATCGCACAGAGCCTTCCAACCTCCCCCGACCCGTCGATCCCGCCGCTGCAGCTTGCCTCCGCTCCGGCCATGGCGGCCACGGCACCCCTGGCCGCACCAACCATGCCGGACTCATGACCCGGGGCCGCCGCCCCGGCATCCGCACCGCCCCACGCAGAGCATCATCGGCCCGAACTGCCCCGCGCCTCACCGGCCTCCTCGCCTCCGCGCGACCTCGCCTCCGCTCGATGTCGTCGCAGCCACGCAGCCGCAGCGAACCGCGCGACCACCTCGGACGAGAGCCTCCTCCGTCCACGCCGCTGCCCATGCCTCCGCCACCACCACTGCCTCACCCGAGCAGCGCCCAACGAGCGCGCCCCCGAGCTCGGCCCGGCGGGCCCAGATCGGGCCCGCCAAGCCCATCTGAAGCCCCCGCACCCCTGCCACACCTCCGTCGCCTCCCGAGCAGCATCGTTGCACCGCCGCCCGCCGCCTGCGCGAACCCCCGCCGCACCTCCGTCGCCTCCGCCCGGGCCCGCCGGCCCGGCGTCCTCCTCCCTGGCCGCCGTCGCCCCCACGGGGCGGCCCCTCCAACCTGAGCAGAGAGAACCTCCCCTCCGACCACCCTTTTGGCAGTGGAGGGGTGCCGCCACCGCCGCGGCCGAGGCCGGCGATGGCAGCGGCAGGGCTGGCGGCTGCGGGGAGAGCTAGCGGCGGCGGGAGAGGTCGCCCCTGGCGTCGCATGGGGGGGGGGGGGCGACGCGAGGGGATAATGTGGTGGTCAACCTAGTCTTGATGTTGGATATATAGTGGATATCTAGTAAACCTGTCGTCAGTCAGTCGCATCATGACCATTCTTGAAACGATTGATTGACGTGGAATTAGCTTGTCCTGATCATCATCAAGGCGCAGTCCTTGTCAATCAAAAGCATCTGGATTTATCGATCTTACGCAAGCGTGTAAAAGGTGAGATTTGAACGCAGCACTAACGACTGAAATCACAGAGAGGCCACATGATCAGTCGGTTGCATCACCGGTCACCACGAGAAGAAAGAAAAGAAAGATTGGCATGGAATGTAATTAGCTTGTCCTGATCATCATTAAGGTGCCAAGTCCTTGTCAATCAAAAGCATCATTCTGATCGATCTTGCACGCACAAGAAATGGGGATCAATCAAGCGTGTAAAAGGTGAGATTTGAACGCATCACGAAGGACTTAAATTGGCTCGATTACAGAGAGGCCACATATGCAGCTATCACTTTTGTGTTGGCATATTGATATACTGTTGCAGAAAAGCGAGTAAGGTAACTAAAGCAGAAAAGCAAAGGCATGGCATGGACCAACTCGATCTCCTTTACTCGCACCCGATTTGATGGATTCAAACTAAAATGTAGTTGCACGCGTGCTTTTGCCGGTGCCCCCCATATTCTGAACTCGATCAGATCCAACTCTACATGGATTACCTTAATGATTAAGCATTTAGTATGCGCCTAAGTAAGGTTCCGTAATCATTCTTCGTCTCGATACATACGATTTTGGAGAACCGTAGGGTGGGCACAAAATCGGTATTCAGAATTCTGGCATTCTCAAGAGAACCATGTATACAGATTGCAGGTTGTCATAAACTGACATTCAGAAGTGTGGCATTGCAGGGTTCCGGAGCTCGTAATGATATGATTTTTATCGTGTGTTCTACCATATGGTGACTTTGTTTTGTGGTGCTTTGAACAATTTAAAAGATGCATTATTTGGCGACGTGAATTACTTTGCAACCTGCAATAGAAAAAGTAGAAAAAAGGCATTGGCAGAGCAGGAAACATGGGCAGGGATATGAAAATCCAGGGAAAGTGAAAGTTTGAAAAAGGGCAAGGATGGGATTGCCAGCAAGATCATGTACACATGGATCCACACAAGCTAGGAATGAGAAAAGCAGTCAAGAGCGAAATCCTAACAGGAAAAAAGCTCCCAGCAACTACCAAGCAGGCTCATCAGCAGTAGGGAAGGGAGTGTTGAGCACGCCGACCCCGTAGCTGCATTAAGTAAAGTATCAGCACTCGATCAAGATCAAGCTCAAGCTCAAGCTCAAGCAAGATGATCCAGCGGCACCAGCAGCTTCCGTACCACCTGAGCAACACCGTCATCGGCTACCTCAACCTCTTCACCCTGCTCGCCTCCATCCCCGTCATCGGCGCCGGGCTCTGGCTCACCCACGCCGCCTCCACCACCCCGTCCTCAACATGCCAGTCGGCCCTCCAAACCCCGCTCCTCGTCGTCGGCTTCGTGGCATTCCTCGTCTCCCTGCCGGGCTTCATCGGCGCTCGCTACCACGTCTCCTGGGCGCTCTACCTCTACCTCGCCGCCTTGATCCTCGTGATCCTCGCCCTCCTCGGCCTCACCGCCTTCGGGCTCGCCGTCACGGCTGGCGGCGGCGGGACGCAGGTTCCGGGGAGACCCTACCGGGAGTACCGTCCGCGGGACTACTCCACCTGGCTGCAGAGGCACGTGGCGGACGAGAAGTACTGGCGGCCGGCGCTGGCGTGCGTGGCCAGCTCCAGGGCGTGCCGCGAGGTGGCCGGGTGGACGCCGGAGGACTACATGCGGCGCGACCTCACCCCCGTCCAGTCCGGCTGCTGCAAGCCGCCCACGTCCTGCGTCTACGGCGACAGCCCGGCGGTGGTGGCGGCGGTGCAGGACGAGGACTGCTACGCGTGGCGGAACGACCCGGCGGTGCTGTGCTACGGGTGCGAGTCGTGCAGGGCGGGCGTCATGGAGCAGCTCCGCCGCCACTGCCACAACCTCACGGTGCTCAACGCCGCGCTGCTGCTGGTGCTCATCGCCGTCTGCGCCGGCGGGTGCTGCGCGTTCCGGAACGCGCGGCGCGCCGAGTACGCCTATGGTGGTGGCCGGATGTCCAAGATCCATCCGCGCTGGGATTACTTCTGGTAATTCGTCTTAATGCACTCTCTAATCCCTTATTTATCCTTAATTAATCGTTAATTGTTCACTATTTGCATGCAGCATGTTGTCATTTTTTTTAGATAAAGGGCATATTATTACTTAAAAAGTATATTTAGCATGTTGTCATCGATTGATTACTTAAACTACATGGCGAATGTTGCACGAACTGACAGATGCGTTTACATAGTTTCAGGTCAAGGTGGTGGCGTGGCCATAGAGAGCAAATCTATTAGCCAATAAGGTCTTTCCCGTGGTGGTTTGGAGTTTGAATGGACAAATAATTTTCATGTAATTCTTTTTTGGCCTTAGGTTGTGGTAGCGTAGATATTAGTTTGCTCGAGGTGAAAATACATATGTAGCACATCAAGTTATTTAAAGCTGTTTTATTTTCTTTTTCCCCGTCATATAATGTGTGTCCCGTGTTCATTTGGCTTCTCATCTTGGCCATTGCCAATTCATGGGTCATCTAGAAAATACAATCTGTCAGAGTCACAAAAAACCGAGATATGTGCGAATTCAGTGGCCGCACTTTCTTAGTAAATTCAAGAATGAACATTTCTCATATGAATTCTAATATAACCTCCGATCCATATTAATGGACTCAACTTTATCTAGATACGGATGTATCTAGTTAAGTGTTTAGACTAGATGCATCCGTATCTAGACAATGTTGAGACCATTAATATGGATCGGAGGGAGTACGATTTACGAAACTTGAGTGGGGGCAATTTATCTGCGGGTCAGCCACCATCTTATTTCGGTAGGTACATTCTGCTAACATAACTTAGCAGGGGAGCATTTGGCCTTGCTTGTCCTCTACCCGTCTACCGACTCTGTCTTTCACCTCCATCGTCCCAACACTATTATCACAACAATAGATCCTGATCTCCCACCTGCTTAAACCTATCATATCTCTGCCTTCTTGGAACAACTGTCCAAGTAACTCTGATCTCTAGTTCAGCGCCACCCATCTTACGACATATCACTTGATCATAATGTTCTAAAGTGAGAACAAGGTGTTCAAATACGTCGTCGCCGCCAACAAAAAAGAGCACCAGCTTCTGTTCCAGTGAAACAACCATCACACGGCGAGTTAATGGAACAGAGCCACCTTCGCCGATCTGCAGAGCGCCTCCTGCGGCTTCGTATAGGATGATATGATCCCTGAAATTTCCAGGAGTCGAAGCAACAACTCTTGAGATATTACACGACCCCTTCAAAACGTTGATTGCAATGGTGGCTTCTACGGGGCGGTGAACATACGCACATGACAATTCCACGCTACTCAGCCAACTTATTAGATTGAGACCCATGGTTTGATCACTTGCACGGAGGCGGGCCTTCTCGAAAGCTCTTATACCTCTACTAAAATCTTTGATTTCACCATCATCACACTTGATCTTTAAATCTATCTCAAAATAAATTTCATCCAGCAGAACAAGACTTCGGCATGGATCTGTCAAAGCTAACATATCATCCTGCAGATGGGTTTAGCAATAGAAAATCATGTCACAATATGCCTCCACAGCAACCATGAATATTTAGTCTGATAAATTCAGATGATTACATAACTACCGACGATACAGTAAACAACCTAGGAAACACTTGGATGTTGAGATATACACACCACCAACATAAACTATTCGATTTCCAATTTAAAGGGGTAAACAGTGACACCTCCTAATTGTTAAAAAATATATAAAAATGTGTGATGAACCTGTGTAGTTGACAATGACATACAGACAATTAAGAAACTACCTTGAATAAATAATACGTGAGCATCATGAAAGAGCAGTTATAATGGGGCTATGAGTGCTTCAATTATGAATTAGAATCGTATTTCACCGAACAATTAATCGGTGAAGTGGATCAACTATGATTATCAGTAAGTTTCAGTATATTAGACGACGATGTGACAAGGAGGATCTGATGTTGCAAGGAAGAGGGTTCTTGTACAAGCAATAGAGGAACCCATGGTTGTAAAAACTAGGGGGTAGACAATTTTTCAGTACAAATGAATGATATTACTTTAATTGACAAACAGAACAGTTTTTTTACTTACTGATTAGTAATAGGTGAATAACACACTTTCTAGGACATCATTTGCTTAGGAACTAAGGTAGAACTTCCCCAAATATAGGACACATAATTATGCATGCGATGGCATTTTAAAACTTTGATCACTAGTTCGTCCAATAAAGTATGTATATTTACCATGTGAGATAAATATTTTCGTGCTTTGTTGCATTATTATTTTATGTTAAATATACCTTTTTAGTTTTTACCATTTATAAAAGCATATTACAAGCAAAAATTTGTATTGTCAAATTTGTGCATTGAAGAATGCAAAGAGTCAAGCACGCCATACATTTCCGAACAAAGGGAACAATAAACAATAATCAAGGAGTAAAATACTTACATGTGAGCTGATAAGTTGGGGATCATCCTTTTCATGCCTAAACAAATAGATACATCTGTAGTCAACTTCATCCCTTGCAATAACGGTACCAAATACGTTGATCGGAAAGCCAACATCCGATTCTTCTACCTTCAATGAAATGACATTGACACATGATTGCGCTATTGAATCACACATTGGTGAGGGTATCTTGTGAAGCGGCGGACCACGACGAAAATTAGCTGTAAACAAAGGCCATGGTCACAAATCAAAACTAACATGTAATGTATAAAATGATTGGCATCCAATAAAGACCCATAATAGTAAGAGGATTAATAGATAAACTGGTCATCGAGGTACTCACTCTCTTTCTCATGGTCAAACAAGGCTAGGTTGTAGTACATGAATCGACTACATACAAAACCATGGATCTTTGGGTCGTATCGAGTAAAATCTTGGCACCGAACTATGTGAAGAGCCTGCAACGCCTTCTCCTCCAATTCGAGCTGGTTCAAGGATGGCTTCTCCTTCGAGACAACTGGCACCCCCTGTTCGTCCACGATACGAAGAAATGTTGTAAGATTTTGTTGTTAATCCGTCAAATCCACGGGGTAAGCAAGAGTAATGATGGTCGTATTTTGCAAATCACAAGATAGTTTTTGGCACTATAAAGTAGTAAAATCACACTGCACCGTAAGATTGGATCGATCAACGAACATACCTCGAGGCTCCAGGGAGAAGTACATGAATGTTCCATTGTTTCTTCATCCGATTCCGGAGTGAACACACTCTTGATGTTGAAGATATCGCAAATTTCGGAAGGAGATTTCCCCTTTATCTTATTAGCAATAGTGTGGCAGACCAGGGCAAGGAGTCCACGGATTTTAAGGTAATCCGAAGCCTGTAAATGGTGACGCAAAAAGCTTAAAAAATGAAAGAAATAAGGCGCGAGCACATATGTAAACCATTATGTTCTGCATTTTTGGTGCGAAGGATCTCACCAAGATGAGGTCGTAGAGGGTCTCGTGGTCGGCGCCGGCGACGAACTCTGTGTCCCAGTCGGTGTCGTCGTCGTCGCCGCAGGAGGAGGAGGCGTGCCTGTGGCAGTAGCGTAGCACCATGGAGAGGGTGTTGCGTTGGACGGGGAGGCGGATGGGCTTGCACTTGGTCTCGTCGCCGTCGGAGGGGACAATGTAGCTGGCGGGGTCGTCGTCGAGCTGGTCCTCGATGAACACGGAGAGGCTCGCCTCCCGTTCGGGCACGACGAAGTACACGCCGTCCAGGCTCCGCAGCACCACCATGTTCTCCTTTTTCTCTTCTTCCGACGCCATGGCTCCTCTGCTCTGCTCGATTATTTTTCGGATGGAGGGAACCGTAGCGGATCGGTAGTATATTGGGCCGTTTCGATTTGGTGCGCGGAAAGTACACGCTGCGGGCTAGTTAGGCTTATGTAGAACTGATTGCATACGTACCTGGGCTTCGACTCAATTCTTCCCGGACAAGGCCTCCGATTCCGATGGGTTTTGGTCTCTCTGTGCACAACATTGTCTTCTTTCCGATTCAGCTTCCATGCTGCACTTGATCTCGAGCAGCTAATCCAGCACGTACATTTTTTGTTTGATGTATAAAAAATAAACGCGACGCGCATAATCCAATCTAAAACTGTTAGTACAATTTTACTATCTATTCATAAGGAGCAACTCTTGTTTAAATTCATAAGGCCTTGTTTACCTCCAGTGTATTTTAGGGATGTGAGAGGATTATCCTGGATCCCGGAAAATCCCCACTAGTCTGTTTACTTCTAGTGTATTTTAGGGATGGGAGGAGATAATCCCCAAATATTCCCTACCTCATTTTTTTGCCTAACACAAAAACTCTAGTCCATGCTAGTGTATTGTAGGGGAAGAGTATTTGTAGGGATTTGTGGGGATTGGGTGTTCACCAAATCCCCTCCCATCTCCATTCTTCCCATCCCTAAAAAATACTTGGAGTAAACAAGGCCTAAGAGTCATGAAACACGTTTACTCACATTTTCTACTACTGACCTAGAAAAAATCATTAGCCGTAAATTCAGTGAAAATACACGGGTTTCCTCTGAAAGCAATTTAAACCATTTAAAACAACTCTAAATGTACCAAAGAGTTAACATCATGCTGCGTAAAAATAAAAATAAAAGCATACGAGTTTTGAACAAATGTTAGATCAACCCGTCTCTCCATACGTGAATCCACGTCGGGCCCCGATGTTGACTGTAACCACAAGGCACGACCCTCGCGCACACGGAGGCATTGCTTTCGCAATGTTTCTCCGTGCTAAGTGGCTTTGTGCCATGGTTCTTTCTCCTGGCGTCATCACCATGCCTTTAAATATCGTCTCGTGGTCAGCTCTCTCCCGCCTTCCTTAGGCTCCTCTCCTCCCTCCTTCTAGGTTTGGTTTAAGCATGGGAATCTCTTCTGAAATCTTTGGAGAGTATACGTGTCGACCCGTGGCAGCGCATCTTGAAAACTAGCCAATCTTCCTATAGGTTGTTCCTTGTTCTCTAACTAGGAAAATTAGCGCGGCGACACGCCGCGCCCGTGTGGTGACAAAATATAAATAACTTGAAGCTAAAAGTATGAAACGACTATACAAAAGATCTAGTTTTCAGATTTATCGCGATTGGACAAAAGATATCGTGATCCATTGGACATGAGTGCAAACACAGGTTGGATATTAATGGAAATAAGCTGGGTGTCAAAAAAAGCGATATATATTGTGGAAAATACCTTGGATTTGATGCTTCATTTGGGCGCCAATGTGTAGACTAATTGTCGCCACAAAGGAGTTTTCTTCTAACATCATTTGCATCATAGGATTAGGTATTGTATAAAAGGTGAAAACAAAACAGGCACTACTTAAGCAGAGAATTAAATAGAGTGAAATAAAAGAAAATCATTAGGAACCGAAACAAAAATTTGAGAAGGTAGAAAATATTTAGTGTTTTTTTGTACGGAGTAAGTGTTGGAAGGTTATTTTATTTGGTGAATTTAGGCATCCAAATGGAATTAATGTAGACCGTTAAGAAGTAGTTAAAATAAAAAGTATTGGTAATTTGAGTATAGAGAAGTGGGGAATTGAGATAACAGGATCTGGAAATAAATGAGTAATAAATTTTAAGTCTGCAAAAATAAATTTATGAGGGAAATAAAATAAGAAATTAAAAAATTAGAGTAGGAGAAAATGGGAAAATAGGAAGTAAGCGAGCAGTCTTAGAGTAAAATAAATAAATATGTAAGGGAGGTAAAAGTAGGGAAAAATGATATAGTAGGGCATAATTAGGGAGTAAAAATAAATAAGTAATTATGAAGTCGCTATTTGTGCGCAATGTTGGTAAGTAGAAATGTAGAAAAATAAATAATAGGAGAAAATTAAAACAGAGAGAAATCTATTAGAAGCCAAAAAAAATGTTCGTAAGGGACAGTGACTTCACGCATGATTGGAAAAATAGATAATGTTCGTGAAAAGAAGTGTGGGGAAAAATAGGTTTAAACTATAAGGGGACAAATATATTAGGAGGAGGAAAAATTGTTCAAGTGTACCGGAGCACCGATTTGCAATTTCGGGAAAATGCGGGGACTTTACTGGGAAATTGTTTTATTCCGGGAGCCCGGCTCACATTTTTTTTTGGAAAGCGCAATGACTTTTCTGAAAAAAAGGGACGCGGGGACTTTTATACAAAAAAGTTTTATTCCGGAGGGCCGATTAATAATTTTTGGAAAACGGGAGGACTTTACTGCAAAAAAATGATACATCTATATGTCCGTCGAAATAAAAAGGTTAGAACATGGAAATTGTTTGGTAGGGCGATATATATCTACCCGTGAGAGGAAAATTCAAACGGACGACTGAGTGCGACGAATTTGACAAAATGCGTCAAATGTTTTTGTGAACCTGGATCCAAAATTGAGGAGTTAGAGTTGACAAAACTCGAAACCGATCACGGGAATGAAACCTACTTGTGGGCGCGCATATATTTCATGTATATGTTTTCGTCAAAATGATTTTTTGGAAAAGGATTTTCTGGGAAGAAAAAAAAAGTGCTACGGTACGAGCGGTACTGTAGAAGTGCTTTACTGTAGCACTGCTACAGTACGTCGACGTGGACATGCTCACGGGAGGCCGTAATGGGTTAGCTTTGATATAATAGTAGTATATATTAGAAATGATCGACCGTAATCCAAGAGGAGTACAACGAACTGAGTGTACTTTTGTTGTTGTTGTTGAGATGAACTGATTACTGAGTGTGCGTGCTGCTTCTGCAATGTGAGAAGCGGGACTACGCTTTCAGAAAGTGGAGGCGTATTTCTTTGCCTTCCGTCTCCGAGCCGTTCTAAATCACAGCGAAGGCCACGCGTCACAGCGCCATTGGCCTAGCTACGTGTTCCGTCCCTCCATCCCCGAGCTGCTCTGTTTTCTTCCTCTTCCTCTCTTTCTACGCGAAATCAAATCAAATCTCGTGGCCGAGCTGAGAGAACAAACCACGCCGGCGAGGTCTTCCGTCCCAAGGAGGCACCGGTCTCATTCTCCAGGAGGCGGGCGGCGGTCGACTGACTGACGGGCGGAGATGGCGCGCCGGCCGTGGCGGCTGATGCTGCCGCTGCTCCTCCTCTACTCCCCCATCGTCAGCTCCTCGCAAGGTTCGAATCACCTCATCCTCGTTCTATTACCCCGCGCCGCGATCCATTCCCATTAGCGTTGCAAGTGAACTAGCTAGCACACCGAATCTCCCCCATCATATGCTAGTACCTGAGCTAATCGTACCTCACATGCTCTGCTCGTGTGCCCATGGATCTTGTATCCCCACACGGTGTCATTTTCGATTCTAAGCAGTCAAGCCGTGCGCACAGTCAAACTGCTGCCACTAGCCTACTAGCACTTAGTTTCATCCTAGGACCGTCAATCCATTGGATGGGAACTATCGTGTAGCTTCTCAACTCCATTTACTTGTTCTCGAATGGGTGGAAGCATGAAAGAATCACAGCTGATCACACATACACAACCATTTTGTTTTCCTACTTCACTCTATGGTTCCCAACATATAAGGCCGGACTTCGTGCAAGAGCTGAATCTGTCGCCCCCGGTTTGTTGTCCGTTTTCGTGCCCAAAACCGGCGTAATTATCGGCCCTGCAATTTTTTTGCGCTACCGCCCTGAAACAGCACTTGGTTCATCGTTTTGGTTTTGCTGTTCTTGTCTAAGATCGTTACGCCCGAAGAATTTTACGCACCGAGAAGCTCCTGATTAAAATCCACCTGAAGAGACAGAGGCCGGATTTCCCGAAACAAGCGGCAGCACCACTGAACACCGGCGGCAAGCCCGCGCGTGCCACTGGCCCACTGCCACCTGGCGCACCGCAGAAGATGAGCTGCGCTCGACCGACCCCGCCATCGGCATGGACTTCCATAACAGCGGCGGCGAGGACTGCTCCTCAGTGGACTAGTCAAGGGTGGCGGCAGGGACTGCACCAGTGCACCTCCGTCGACGAGTGGAGACAAAGGAGAGAGAGTGAGGTGTGGCGGTGAGTTTTGCTGCTCCTGGCCGCTAGCGCTGAAGTCTGAAGACAAGCATGATGCGGGTGTATTTCCTTTCCCTAGTTTTGTTGCGCACGTCGAAATACACTCACATACCATTACCGGCGACAAATTAACCAAAGCTCCCATGCAGGGCCTCAGTGTGTTAGGTTTGACCAAATGTGTTAATTCTTCATCCCTCCTGTTACCTCCACCCAACAGTTTTTTTTGTAGAGACAGAATGAGATGTTTGGAGTTTGCGTCATTCAAGACTAGTTCATAACAAACATCCCTTTTTCTTCTGATGTTTCAGACGTACAAGACAATGATCCCACCACATTGTTCAAGCGAGCCTCAGAGATGATGAGCCTGAGGAAATATGATGGCGCGCTTGGTCTATTAAATGCTGTTTTGGAAGTTGATCCAAATCATTCAGAAGCTTACAGGCAGCGGGCATCGGTGCTTCGTCAGAGATGCAGGTAAATTACGCCCGTCAGACTTAGTTATGGTCTATTCTTATATTTTTTCGGGCACCATGCTGCAAGGTAGTACTACATCTTCTGAATTGTTCTTGTGCCCCCTCAGAAGTAGTTTAGTCTATTGATGTCTGTCTCAAATTCTCACCGTTCCTTCGTCCTCACCTATATAATCTGCTTTTTCTGAAGTTTAGATACAAGGAAGCTGAGAGTGACTACAACAAGTACCTGGAGCTAAAGTCTGGGACTGCTTCGGTAGAAAAGGAGCTATCTCAGTTGCTGCAGGCAAAAAATGCATTAGAATCTGCTTATAGCCAGTCTGATGCTGGAGACTTCTCAAAAGTCTTGGAGTACGTCAATAAAATTGTGCTTGTTTTTTCTCCAGGTTGCTCAAAGGTATATTATACCTACTAATTATGTACAACCAAATACTCTGTACCATCATGTCTCAGCAAGCTGCAGTAATAAGACACCGGTTTGTTTTTCAGGCAAAGCTTCTCAAGGCTAAAGCATTGCTAGCACTGAAAGACTACTCGAGCGTTATTTCGGAGACAGGATTTATTCTCAAGGAAGATGAAGATGACTTGGATGCACTGTTACTTCGTGGTCGAGCATACTATTACCTTGCTGACCATGATGTTGCCAACAGGTAAAGTTATGTAAGGTGATTTTCATTTGAAAAGTCATGTTTCCGTGCTGGTACAGACACATAATACATAAGTAGATAAGACGCTGAGATTAAATAGTTGCTGCACCCAATAACAACATTTTCTGTTTAGGCACTATCAGAAAGGCCTCCGTCTGGACCCTGAACATTCAGAATTGAAGAAAGCATACTTTGGGTTGAAAAAACTTCTGAAGAAGACCAAAAGCGTGAGTTTTATTTAATAATTTCTTGAGATATATGCATGGTTAGTCACTGAACTTGGCCGAGATGAGCACTTTGGTCACTAAACTTGCAAAATGTTGCCCGCGGGTCACTCAACTTGGCAGAGATGAGCAAACTGGTCACAAACCATTGACTGAGCAGTTGACCATTGACTCTGACCATATATTTTTTTGCAAAAACACCCCTGTAGAATCACAAAATCACAAAATCACATCATTTTTTTTGCAAAAACACCCCTGTAGAGAGATATTAATGTGATTTTGTGATTCTACGGGGGTGTTTTTGCAAAAAAAATGGTCAGAGTCAATGGTCAACTGCTCAGTCAATGGTTTGTGACCAGTTTGCTCATCTCTGCCAAGTTGAGTGACCCGCGGGCAACATTTTGCAAGTTTAGTGACCAAAGTGCTCATCTCGGCCAAGTTCAGTGACTAACCGTGCATATATCTCTAATTTCTTTGTATTCTTTAATTTGCGCTTTGCCATTATTACTGTAATATAAAATAAAATGGGTATGCATGCAGGCTGAAGATAATGCTGCCAAGAGTAAGTTACGCATGGCTGCTGAGGACTACAAGGCAGCACTAGCGATGGACCCAGACCATACTTTGTACAACGTGAATCTTTATCTTGGGCTATGTAAGACTCTGGTTAAACTTGGAAGAGGCAAGGAGGCGATCAACAGCTGCACAGAAGCACTGAGCATAGATGAAGAACTTGTTGATGCTTTGGCACAGGTAACATTTGCTTGCCTGGACTTGCACATAATCATGCATTTATATTCAGAATGCAGATATCGCGCTTCTCATTTCTGGGTATGCAATATTTCCAATGCTAGGAAGAGGAACTCCTGCTAACAATAATACTAGTCTTTCATTATTGAGCATGCATCCCTCTTCTTGCCTTTCCTACTAGTTGCCCATATATTAAGTGAAGCATCGATGAAATTGTTTACCGTATAAAAACTGAATTTATTGCAGTTCCATATTCTCAGATAATATCTCTAGAGTGCAGGAGTTTTTGTTAATGGATTTATGTCATGAAACTGAAGTTATATACTACAGAATAAAATGAACTAGCTTATTATGCCAGATCTTGTAGTCCTGTTTTTTAACTGTTTCTTGTATGACATCCTTCATACTGTTGCAGAGAGGTGAAGCTAAACTTCTTACAGAAGATTGGGAAGGCGCGGTTGAGGATCTAAAAGAGGCTCACCAGAAATCATCACAGGTGAATTTTATGCAATTTTGCTTTCATGTTCTAAATATATGATAGTTAAGCACATTTTACTCCCAGTATTTTTCAGCATGCCAATTTGATTTTCCTTATATGACTTGCGTCTTGCAGTGTTTGATTTACTCTGCACTTCCAGTTGACAGTTTTACTACTCTTGTCCCTGCAAATTGTGTTGTGGGTAACAGTGATTTTTTGTGTTGACACTGACTCAGGACATGGGAATCCGAGAAGCATATATGAAAGCTGAAAGGCAGCTTAAGATGAGCAAAAGAAAAGACTGGTACAAGATCCTTGGCATTTCAATGACGGCATCAGCTGCGGACATCAAGCGTGCGTACAAGAGGCTTGCGTTGCAGTGGCACCCAGATAAAAACCAGGAGAACCGAGAGGAGGCGGAAAACATGTTTCGAGAGATTGCTGCTGCTTACGAGGTATGTATGATTCAGATGTGAAACAAGAACATATCTCCAAGTTCGAAATGCACAGGTTTCCTTTGTTTTACGTACATGGCTCGGATGATGTTGTCCTTGTTCATTATGTGAGTGACCAATGTGTCGTGTGTGCAGGTGCTCAGTGATGAAGACAAGCGTGTAAGATATGACCGAGGAGAGGATCTGGACGAGATGGGCGGAGGAGGTGGCGGCGGCGGATTCAACCCGTTCGGGGGAGGTGGTGGTCACACGTTCCATTTCGAGGGTGGGTTTCCCGGCGGCGGCGGAGGGTTTCCCGGAGGCTTTCAGTTCAACTTTGGTTAATGCAGGCCAGATTTTACTGATGATGTCTTCTTTTTCTGTCACTCCCGTGTTATGTTAGCTTAACGACATGTGTTAATTATAGAGATTATCTGTCTTGTGACTACTTGGGTTAAAGTTTTCTAGAGCCTACAGTTTTTCCCTGAAATTATATTGTTATACCTGAGATCTTTGTGCTGCACCGATCAATTAATGGAAATAAGCCGGTACTACTTTGCATGCCTTGTGTATTACTTTTGTATCAAACAATGTATCAGTTTTGCATCAAGTAGTGAGTAGTGACGGTGTTGAAATTTTCCGTATGGAGGGACCAATCAATGTAAATATCAGGTGCAATGTTAATAACCCTTGTGAGCAGCCATTTCCCTCTCACCGGTGGTACCAGAGGAGGCTGCAGCCACTGATGAAGATGGCGGCGAGGATTGCTCCCTTGCGGTGGACCAGCATTTGGCTGGCTTTGCGGCGAGGACACATGCTGGTCCTTGACCTTGGCTGTATATGACGAAAATGCGACATAGGTTGGTCATGGTGCATGGCCACGGTGTCGGTCCTAGATTTGAAGGTTGGTCATGGACTCATGGTGCATGGCCACGGTGTCGGTGGCCGTGCTAGATTTGAAGGTTGGCGTCCTCTCTCCCCTCTATGGGCTCAGCTTGTCTTGGTTGTTCTCTGCCTGATCCTTGGGCATGTTCGCCTGCTGGTCTCTGTCCTCGAGCCGGGGCAGAGAGGTACTGTGATAGGCAGGGCCGGGCCGGCAAAATCAGGGGCCGTGTAACAAAATCTCAAATGGCCCCTATCTTTTTAAAAAATAGAACTAATGAGTAATTGTAATGTATATGCCGCAATATCTTACATTAAATCACACCTATTTAACTCCCAACTGCATTTTGTTTATTTGAACAAGATCATTTTTGCAATGTTCTTTTTTTTTTTGAAATTAGGCAAAATATTTGCCTTTTCAATTAATATAGAAGAATGTTCTATGAAATGAAACCTGCTTGTATAAGAAACTGGACCAAACTCCCAAATCCATGCACTAATTAGTTAGGCAAGCAACGAACCATGGATTGAACTGACAGACTAGTACTTCCTAGGACACCCTAGGACTAGAGAAAACCATGGATTGAACTGACAATCTGACATACTAGTACTTCCTAGGGCACCTTAAGAGTAGAGAAAACAACATCGCAGATCCAGCGCTAGTACTATGGGAGCCCCATCCAGCACTACGAGATCTGTATCTCAGTCGATGGGTTTTAAGATGGCATCTCGAACTACAGGAACATGGAACGGCCGAAGCAGATTTTTTTTTGACTTTGGTTTGGATCTCATACCTGGCGAACTGGCGGCGATCGGCCAAGAGAAGACTCCTGGCGCTCGAATAGTTTTCAACTCACGTCTCTTCCCTTTTCTACTAGGGCCCTAATTGATCGGATATGTGAGGATCGAGGCTGTTCGGAAAGGCACAAATCCAAGGATCCAGGTGAGGCTGGTAGGCCCAGTTCCCAGTATCCTTGCGTTAAAACCCTGATAGAGTGTCAAGTCAATAAAAGGCCATATAAAAATTTCATTTGTCAATTTGTTCTGCGCGAATAGTGTTAAAGAAAATATAGCATATGATTCATTTGTCATTGCCCGATTCTAATTATTTGCTGGGTAGAGGAGTGGACTGGAATTCGTACCAAGTAGTAAAACCACTCACATATGTACTCAACAGTATAAAATTGCCATCAGTTTTTTTTTTGAAGTTAAAATTGCCATCAGTTACAAGCCTGGAATGCCTTGTTCGTCAGACATACTCAGTAGCAGAGCGAGCAATAGGCACATCCCACAGATGGGTGATGAACTCGCCACGGCGCCACCCCGTGCGAGATGGTCAATGCGTTCCACTACGTTAGCAGACAACACGCAACGTAAATCAGCCGGTTGGCCCAGAATCCTACCAGCTCCTTAGGATGACTCCAACGGGGCGACGCAAACGGACGCGCGTTTGGTCCGCGTTTGGTCCGTTTGCGTCGCCAAAAGGACAGGCCCAGTCCGCCCCTGTCCGCCGTTGGTGGCAGTGCGCCCAACGGCCCGACGCATCGAGTCCGCCCTGGTTTTTTTTTTTAGCTAAACATGCCATATATGGGCCTTTTCTATTCATATATAAGGGGGTTGGGCCACAAACGGCCTTTTTACATAATATTTTTAAAAACAAAAATATTTAGAAACTACAATATTTGCCCTTCGCGGGCTTCTACTCCTCTTCGTCATCCCATCGAGGATGACATCTGGCCACGGCAGCGGGGTGGCGTGGTCCCAGTACCACTGGCAGTCTTCTTTCCGCACGTAGACGCGGTCGCGCAACGCGCCGCCGGGCGGCGCGAGCTCGAAGACGGCGGGGACCGGCGCCGGGGGAGAAGGTGGGAAGGGGGGAAGGTGGGGAAGGGGGAGGTGAGCGGTAGCGGCGGCGGCGGCCAGAGGATGACCCCGCCTCACCGTCATTCTTGGCCTTGCCGAATCCAGTCCACCGGAGCGGCATTGCGACGGTGGCAGTGGGCTAGGGTTTGGTCGCCGGAGACGGTGCGGCAGTGGGGCAGTGAAGTGGGGTTGGTGGGGGTTGGCCGTCCCTATCCCCTGGCATTAAAAAGGACCGGGCCAGGGGGAAGCTGACCGGTGCCCTGTCGCTGACATGTGGGCTCGGGGCGGACGCCACGCGTGGACGCGCGGACGCGTTTTCACTCCGCCGCGCGTCCGCCCCGACGCATCGGTGACCCAAATTTGGGCCAGCGATGCGTCGCGGCGGACCAAAAAACGGACCGCGATCCGTTTGCGTCGCCCCGTTGGGCCGTGTTTTTGGCCCCCGCGGACAGGAACGGAGGCGCGCGGACTCGATGCGTCGCCCCGTTGGAGTCATCTTACCTCAGGCTTGTTCACACTCATACCATCACCGTTCAAATCAATCCAATGATCTTACTCTTGACTGGCCGGCCTTAATTTGCACCTCTCATTCATGCCATGTTGCGACCTATGGGGCTGGTTGCCAACCGGGGCTAACTTGTTCTTGAGCTGGGTAAGGCCATAAGTGGATGTGCAGCACTCCACACCCGCAAGATGGAAAGAAAAGGACAAGAAGAAAGTATGAAATTTCCATTGGTGATCGATCTCAAGATTTTCAGATTGCAGTATTGACTCTTGAGCTTACAAGAGCTGCGAATTTCTCACTCCCATTAAAACTTCAATCAACTTCCAGTCTGTGTGAGTTTGTAATTCTAACTGCAAAATAAGTCTGTGTGATTTTGTAATTGTAACTGCAAAATATTCCCAGACGGCACGACTTGAACCCGGAAAAGCATGGATATGTTTCTTTTCAAAAGTGAACAGATGAGTGAGTATTTAAGATAAGAGTTCAATGAACATGATAAAACTCAATAATAAAATAAACCATAACTGGAAATTCTTGTACACAAATAATCCCGTCTCCCTTCCATTGGACGACATTCTCAATTTCTCATACATTTCTGGATTCTCCCCGTGCAGGGGTAAGATGATAAAACAAGACCTGTTGACACCTGTACTAACATTTGACCGACGGATGTCCGAAAGGCGTGTCTACAACTTCCCCAAACCACGACCAAACTTGTTCCTAGTTTGGGGCAAGCCGCATGTCCACGCGAACACTTGTCCGTTTGCGGAGGCCCGTTGGAGCCTCCTCATATCCGTTCGGCCAAAAACGGACATGCTTCGCCCGTTTGCGGAGGCCCGTTGGAGGTGCCCTTACTACTCCGCCTTTGCACGGTTCAAATCAATCCAATGACCCATTGTTGACTCGCCCGCCTTTGCACCTCCCATTGGCCATGTTGCGACTTGTGGGGTTGGTGGACGACCGGAGCTAACTTGTTCTTGAACTGGGTAAGGTGGATGTGCAACCCACTGTAACACTGCCACACCCGCAAGATCAAGAGAAAGGACAAGACCAAAGTACTTACAAGCGTTGCGAGTTTCTCACTCCCACTAGCAATTTGAAAACCTTCTAGCTAGCTAGCGAAACTATACGTGATGAGGAGAGAGGCGATCGGCGATTGTAAAAACCCATCTAGGGTTCCGTCTCCCTTTCCAGCGAGGCCATCGGAGGCGGAGGATCTTGGAGGCGTGCCAGATCGAGGCCTCCCGACGGTGGGAGGGTTCCCATCATTTGTTTAGGTTTTTCAGTGTCTTCTTCGTGATGGTGAGGCGACCTACATCATGAAGTCAGAATAAGATCCTTCCGGTCCTATCCTTGCTGATCTGGTGGTGCGTGTAGCGTCAGCGGAGGGCGCATGGAGGTGTGTGTCAGGCGGATCTCCTGGGATCCAATCTGTTTTTATGTATGTTCGTGAGGTTGCAGGTTTGGCTATTCCGATCAACGGTTGTCATCATTGGCGATGGTTACTGGTCCGGTGCACCGCTCACTCGGGGCTTAGCACAATAATTTTCTGTCTCTATACTAAAACAAGCTCTATTACGACAAACTTTACTCGGGTCCGGTGTGGAAGAGGTGAGGCCGGCGGCGCGCCTTCGTCTCGATTTAGAATTTGTAGTCATCACTAGGTAGTCCAAGATCTATTTGTAATTTTTATTACTTTTGACATTTTTTTAGCAGTAATTGATGATTAATAAATCGGTTAGTTTTTTCGCAAAAAAAAATCTAACTAGAAAAATATCCCCCGGCAGCAGGACATATCCCCGGAAAGTCATGGACCATATGTTTCTTTTGCGTTGACTTGGGGTCAACCCCGTCAAACTTGGAGTAGGTCCCAAATTAATGACGATTAGGTAAGTCATGCGCCCCCCCGGGACATTTTTCAAATTAAACGCTAACTAAATCCCCGGACGATTAAACAGGTAGCGGCTCATGCGTCCCCCCTAGCCCGTTGTTTGGAATAGAACGAGTGGATCTGGTCGACTACATGGACACATCGGCCGCGTGCTTGTCTGGTTAATGCAAAACATGAATTCGTCAAGATATTTACAATACATTAATGACAATTAGGCATGTTTTTCGATTTTTTTTTTTGGTATGTCATAGCGGCTCGTGCTCCCCCTTACCCGTGGTGTGGCACATAAGGAAGAGGTCGTACGTGGACAAGTTGTTGCCAAGGCAGACAGTAGGCGTCACATTCTCGTAGCAAGTTGGCAAGTTGGATCGTAAGGATTTATAGTACTAATAGCTTTCGGAGTATCTACAAAGCTGACACAGTAAAAGGAGGTCGCGGTTGAGGGTACATAGGTGAGGACATCGGTCGAAGGTATTGACAGGGTGCACATCATGAGTTCTCAGCCGATCATAAGAGCCTATGAATGTAGGCTGCACATTTTTTTTAAAATTAAATACTAACTAAATCCCATATGATTAGATTGGCACATACCGAGTGGATCCGGCGGTTCTGCTCGCCATAGTGCTCTACCTAACCTACCTCTATCGGTTATTGAACTATGGGTGAATGCCAAATGATTCCACTTACTTGGTCGCGGAGTACAGGCTTTGTGTCCTTCCACTACACTGACAGCAGCTGATAGGATCTTCATCAAAGGGGGACCAGTATCGGAAGTCTTTGGCTTATACAGTATATATTTTGGACGGGCTAAGTGAGAAATTTCAATGTGACGTGAACCAGCATTTTGGACGTGCTAAGTGAGAAATTTCAATGTGATGTGACGCGGCAGCTGACGAGCTTGATGCGCGTCCTCCCTTGGTTTGTAATATGATATCTCCTCGGTAAAATTCCGTTATCAGGCAGCTTTATATAGTCCTATAATATGCAAAATGCCGGCCTGTTTTGAGAGATAATATGCAAAATGATAATGGTTTGTAGCGTCCAGCTATACTGTTTTGGAGTTTGGAGCCGATCTTTGCTGCGTCCGGATTTCTAGCGCGCGGGTTCAACTTTAGGATGGCAGATGCAATGATACGTCATGAGCCATGACGACATGAGACACAAGGACATGAAACACAAGATCTTTTTAGATTTTAGAGCACCCAAGCAAGAATTTTGTGGGTCATGCGCGTCGATGTCTATGCTTAAGAACGACAAGGTCAAGCTTCCTGGGTTAGTGACTGGTTAAGGATTTGGGCAGAGGTTCCAGAGAAGTTTCCTCGGAATCGAACTTAGGCAGCTTAGAAAGCAGCTTCACATGACTAATTCTGGAGTAGTATATTCGGGAAGTTGCGTGCTTTAATCAAGATGAAACAAAACAATCCTCCCTTACCCGTTGTTTGGCACATAACGACACGGTGTGTCATGTGTCCATAGCTTTCGGAGTAGCTGACACAGTAAAAGGAGGTTATTGTTGAGGGTACATGAGTGAGGAAAAATAATAGTCCAGTCTAAGGAAAAATAACTCAGTACTAACTGACATGGTGTTGTACATGATATTTTTCTTCCAGTTACCCAAATGAATTTTACACAGATTGGATTAATTCCAATAAAGATTTTTTTGACAAAGGGATACTGAAAAGAAAAGATACAGACTGGATAGATGGGATGTGGTTTGCCGGCCTAAAGATCAGAGAAAATTGGGTATTCATGACTTTTGGGTTAAAACCACAGCCCTTCTCAGTCCACAGATCTTTAAGTTGTAACCAAAGATGGGGTTTCACGAACTCTACTAAAAGGAAAATAAGTAGGCCCAAAGGCTTTGTCACACGTTCATTGGAAAAACTGGGTGACTCACATTTTTGGCTAGTCTAATGGCAATGAAGAAACACTTCTTAAGCTTTGAATCAGAGATTAGGTTTTGGGAGGACAAGTGGCCAGGAAATACCACACCTCGGGAACTATATCTAGATCTATATAATATTGTTCATCAAAAGAGTGATACAATTGCTACGGTTTTGGACTTCTCTCCGCCAAATGTGATGTTTAGAAGAGATTTAACTGGTCCTAGATTTGTGGCATGGAATGCCCTAATTTGGTTGTTGGCTATGGTCCCATTGCCGCAAGAGACTAAATAATTTTCTTGCATTTACATGAGACTAAAGAAATTTTCAGTTGATTCCATGTATAGAGAACTTCTCCCCACGGTGATGCTAGTCGATAATAACAGTGACAACTTCATAAAAAACTGGGTAGAAACTTTAATGTGATTTTTTTCTATCAAAACATACGCATATGAGATCTAGTATCGAAGTTCTCGTCGAGACAAAGTCGACTGTGAGACGGATCATAAATCGGATTCACCGTTTGGGAGTTAAAACTTTTTGAAATTTGAAGTTTCTAAAGAATCTCGACGCAACTAAAACCTTTTGAATTTTGGAGTTTCAAAAGAATCTCAATGCAATTGCAAGGGGTATATGGATCGCGCTATAGGACTAAAATCCTCACATTCCCTCCCTATTACTGTCCACGAAATATTTGTATGAGTATATCTTAATATGATAAAATTATAGAGGACAAAAATAAAAAAAATTGAGTAGTTGCGGTCCCTAAATTTATCTAGAAATGCGTAACACTTATCTCTCTTAACTGGAAAGAAACTTCTCATGTCTTACATGTTATCGATATGGCGGTGCATTGGATCCAGCTGTGGAGTTCCTGCTATCTTTGGACCAAAGGGCAATTATGGATTCTGGATGCACAAGACTCCTCTTTGTGGCACATAATTTTTTCTCCCGGCATACGTGGCAGCATATTAGACGACTTCGATAGTTGCTTCATTTGTTATTTTCTTATGCCGGTTGATGCTTGCTTCAATCTTTTGTGATTGCTGAGATATAAACTCTTGATACTTTAAACCTTTGTAATGAAAAGCTGTGTGCATCACTTGCTGCAGAGGCTCGGGCTTTATCTCCATTTCGGAAAAAATATCTCCTAAAATTATTAGCACTTTCAGAGCACATGCTAATGGACTAGTTGCTAGCTAATCATACTAAGTTTGAATCTGCAGGAGTCGTGCTCACCTTACACGGGGCCTTTTCCAGAAATTTGGGGCCCCATTGCCGATTGTATATAACTAATAGAATGAAACCATGTTTTTTGTTAATTCTATATCTTCAATATGTGCTATTTCGTACAATATCGGTCCATCATTTCTTGTAATTAAATTTTCAGTTATATATTCGTAATTCATCTTCTCTATGACATGGTTCTCAACTGTTATTGTAGCAAATCCACCGAGCCGTTGTTTTTAGGCTTTGACTCTTCTTGAGGTTTTCATCACCAGAATCAGCCAAAAAATGAATTAATCAAGATTTTAAATAGCAGGTTAAGCCATTTAGCGGCAACCTGCGATAAAAGTTATAGCACTGCTAAATCGCCGCTATAGCCCGCTATTTAAGGGTTTTGGTACCTTTAGCGCGGTAATGCACTTAGCGGCATGGTGTAGAAAATGCTATAGCGCCGCTATAGCTTCGCTATAGCCCGCTATTTAAAACTTTGGAATTAAGCTAAACACTAAATGAACTGAATTTTACATGTATCAACATACGTTGATTGACTTTGAGACTGCTCGTTTCATTGATTGATCAAATTAATCAGGGCAGGTCGAACTCCCTCGATCGGGCGAACGGCGTTTCGAGCCAACCTTAAAAGGCAGGACCATTAAAAAAAGCCAGTCCGGGCTAATCAAATCGTCAATCGATCAGTTTCAGTGGGCATTTTTTTCAGGTGTACTGAAGTAGAAAAAATCAATCGCGAATCGAGATTTGTGTCACACGTACTGATTCGGTCCCTTCGACGGGCCTGACCTTACATAAAAGGAGGTGTAGGGAGTACTAGGCAGTAAGAGAACAACACTGAAATGGCCATAGCCTCAGCAGCTGTAGCGCTGCTGTTAGCGATGGCGGCCGCGGCGGAGACTCCAGCGCCAATAGGGCTGACCGACTGCAGCACCAGCTGTGGGAACGTGAGCGTGCCATACCCTTTCGGCCTTGGACCGCCGCGCTGCTACTGGCCGGGGTTCAACCTCAGCTGCGACACGAGTGGCGCCCCGCAGCCCCCGAGGCTGCTCCTCGGCACGCTCCGGGTCGCCGAGATCTCCCTCCAGAAAACCACCGTGCGCGTGGTGCGCACCGGATCCATCATGGACGGCGCCAGCATCACCTCCGACCGGAACGTCTCCTTCGGCGGCAGCTTTGTTCACGCCGGCTACATGCTGTCCAACCGCAACGAGCTCGTGCTCTCCGGGTGTAACCTGCTGGCGACGCTGGTGGAGGACAAGGGGCCCGGCAACACGGGCATCATCAGCGGCTGCGCCTCCTTCTGCTCCTTCCGCAACAAAAAGGTGGCGAGTGTTGGGCAGCCGACCGGCAAGTACTGCTCCGGCATGGCGTGCTGCCAGGCGCCCATCAACTATCACAGCTCGCCGTCCGGAATGAACCTCAGGTGGCTGGACGCCGGAAACCACAGCGAGGCGTTGACGTTTGTGCCCACGTACGTCTTCGTGGCGGAGGAGGGGTGGTTCGACCGGAGGCCGCTGGCTGACGAGCTGCTAAGCGTGAAGCAGAGCCCGTCAAAAGCAGCGCTGGAGGTTCCCTTTGTCCTCCTGTGGGGAGTCAAGCAGGGCCTTCCACCGCTGCCCAGCTTACCCTTCAACTCCTCTAACGCTTGCTCCGACGACGCCTACCGCAAGCTCTGCAAGAGCCAGCGCAGCGTCTGCGCAGCCGGAAACCTTGGTTACACGTGCCAGTGCCAAGAAGGTTACGACGGCAACCCTTACCTCGCCCATGGGTGCCAAGGTTAGTTACTCCTACTCTCTCTCTCTACTGTAGCTATCTATCTGCATATAGTATCTGAAACTTTTGGATTGAAGTGAACGTCTACATTAATTCTACAATAAGCCGCAAGTTCGCAGGAAATTGTCAAATTGAACTACGGATAGTTCACCTTACCATCTCGATCGGTACTCATGTAGTCATGTATGTTGTTGACTAAAATCTTATTTTTTTTCTATCACAATATATTACTAGCTACTCGATCCGTACGTTTTTTAATATAAGATGTTTTAGATATTCCACATGTTGTCTATATGCAACATTTATATGCATGTGCATGTGCACAAATGATAAAACATCTTATATTAAAAAAACGGAGCGAGTAGATAGTACGTACCCCGCCGGTTGGATAAATATCTGACTTTCCGACCGCAGGATGTGCAGTTCAGACTGTTAGTTGATTAAGCACTAGCTTCTCGGTCGGAACAACAAGTTTATCTGGCTATGGCTAGCGGTAGTGCTTGAAAACAATCTCTAACAGTAATTATCTCAAATGTGGTTAAATGAAATTTTCTGTCATGATTAACAGAAACATATATAAGGTTCTCTATAGTACTACGTACTAGTTACCAAGCTTAACCATAAGTGTTCGGATCATGCTCCATTTCGTACCAAAACCCTCGAGCTTGTCTGAAGCTGCTTAATTTGGTCAATTCTTCTCAAGAATGACGTCCATAAACTGCCACTAGATATATGACCGTGAACTACTTATTTGTGGTTTGAACTTATACTTGGCCTTTTTCTTGATCTACCGTCAGCAATTTTAGTGCTATTGAGAATTTTGTTCCGTATCTGTTGCCATTCTCATCGTTGCACGCTGCCAAGTGGCCCTTAAAAAATCCATTTTGTAAACAAATGAAATACAATAAAAACGTGGACAAACAAAAAAACTAAAAGGAGGAAAAAAATAGACAGCAGCAAAATCTTATGCTGACGTCACATGTGGTGAGATTTACTTAAATCTCATCTAGATGAGGGCTAGAGGGACCCTCATGTCATTGTATTTGGGAAAACTATAATTTTACCAATCCATGACTGGCCCCTCACCATCCGAGTTGGGCCGCACATTATACCCATGAAAAGTGCATAGGTCCACCTTACCTCGATGGACCGAAGCGGGGTGTGGTGGACTGGGGAAAAACAGGCCGTAAGAGCATCTCTTGCACATACAGAATAAAGGCCCTCGCCCCGAAAAAGTCCAGCGGATTTGGGGTACGATCGAGGCCTTTTTCGGCCCGAGCAGATGCTCGAAAAGGGCCGGCCTAAAAAAAATATCTGGGCCGCCGGATAAGCGGTGTGTCGGCCGCTATATTAGGGGGATGGAGAGGTCGGTACGGTACACAAACCGAACCCCTCCGCCGCACCCAGCACACCCCCGCCGTGTAGCTAGGGAGCTCCGCGAGTAATCCACGCCGCAACACACCTCCTCTCCCCTTCCCACCGGTGGATCCATGGCCGGGTCGACCATGCGTAGCTCCGGTACGATCGGAGGAGACGAAAGAGGCCGGAGCCGCCGGAAGACGAGGCGGCGACGAAGGCCGCGCGGGAGTCGGCCGAGAGGCGCTCGCAAGTGCGGCGGGTAGAAGGCCCCCCGCTTGACGAGGGTCATGACGGAGCGGCCGCACGACGCGGATGCGAGCACCTCCAGCGACGGACGGAGGAGGAAGAAGCCGGAGCTGGCCGACGAATTTGAGGACGCCTACCGTCTTCCGCAGCTGCTACCCATTCCGGCGGGCGGGTGTCGCGTCACCCGAGGTGGCCGCACCAGCACCTGTAGCCTCGATGTCCTCGTCGACGACGTGGCGCCGGCGTGGAAGCGGCTGGAGGACGCCGACGCCGAGCTGACCGCCGCGGAAGCGGCCTTTCAGGCAGGTGAGCCCGATGCAAAAGCTCACCTTCTTGCGGCGGTGGACGCGCACACTAGTACCGAACGACGCATCGGAAACAGGCCAAAACCCTCATTTGAAACGGAGAAACGGTCTGTTTCCCTGCCTCCATGCTTGAAGCCGCACAATGGCAATGGAGATTTTGATCGTTTCCAATAAGTTTGGCAACGGGCATAATATATAATCGTTGCCTAAAGTCTTTACATCAGATACAGAGATTAGTTTTTGACCGTTTGTAATGAGGGGTAAAGGAAATGAAAAAAAACCGGTGACGCCAGCTGCGCCGTCGACGGAGCCCTCGCTCCTGCTTGACGGCCGCCGGTGCTTCACCTTCCACTTCGCCCTGCTTCATTGCGTAGTCTTCTTCTACCTATTTAGTACTGCACAAAAGTCTTGCTCTGGAGGCGCCGGCTTCGGTGGACCATGTGGATGGAGCCCCGCTCCTACGTCTTCACGGCCGACGCATAGTCTCCAGGTTTTCTCCTCGCCCTAAAGGAGATGAAAAAATTCATAAGTTAAGCTGGTGAGACAAGTAGGATGCACATAACTAATTAGAACTAGAACAGAGCTAAAATACAGAACTAATTACAACAAGAACATAGGTAAAATACAGAACTAATTACAACTAGAACAGATCTAAATACAGAACTAATTACAACTAGAACATAGACTAAAAAATGCCTCATATATATGTACATTGGACACACAAATTTAAGGGATGGAGCTAATGAGCCGAGTAGGATGCACAAGATGTGAATGTGTGCATACCATAGGGACCACTAGCGCCACCCACAGGCCACCCACAGATCACACGGTGTCATCTTATTTTAATCATCGGCATTACAGAAAAAATAGAACTAATTACAACTAGAACATAGCCTGAACAATGCCTTATATATATGTAGACTGGACACACAAATTACAGGGATGGAGCAAGCGAGCCAAGTAGGATGCACGAGATGTGTATTTCTGCATACCCAAGGATCACTAGTGCCACCCCGGATCACATTGGTGTCACCTTATTTTAATCATCGACATTATAGAAAAAGAACTAATTACAACTAGAAGATAGGTAAACAATTAACTACTAAAAACAAAGCAAATCTATGTCTAAACAATTAACTACATACAACCAGAACAACTTACGACTAGAACAGAGCTAATCTTCTAAAACGAGCAACAATATGTGCAAAATTAAAAACCATAATCTACTGTACTGGGGTCTTACATTAGGTGAAGCGGGCACGCTTAGCGTCGCCGCAAATGACGGAGCTAGCGTCGGCCTCCCCTGGCGGCGCCTCCACCTCGAGCCCCATTGCCCTCGTGGGGACCAAAAAGAGGGCTACGGCGACCCGGAGGTCAGACTGGAAGACCGCCTCCTCGGCGCGTTTGACCTGGTTCGATGCCTCAGAGAGGAGGACCGCCGCCTCCAGATCGGACTCGCCCTGACGACGCTTGGCGTCCTGGCGCTCAAAATCGGCACGGGAGAGACTGCAAGCGATCTACAGATCACGATCCTCCTCCTCTTCCTCGTCGTCGGAGGATGAGGATGAGGAGGAAGGCGAATGGTTGATCGCCTGGCGGATCTGGCGCTAGCTACAATGGCGACCAGTTGAGCGGCTGCGGCCGGAAAGAGGCAGAGCGCTTGAGCCTTCCGCACGCTCGTCCTGCAACACCAGCTGACGCTGGTGCTGCGTGAAGGCCCAAAGGGTGGGGCGGCCGCCGCCGCGACGGCAGTGATGGCCGGATCTACCAGCGCCGGCAGTGGAAGCCATGCGAGATAGTGGAGAGAGACGAGACTGTGCGGCTACTAGGGTTGGAAGTGAGACAGTGAGAGTGAAGGGCGTAGGGTTCTTATAGGCCACGTTAGCGGGCTGTCGGGCTTCTTCTGATGGCAATGGAGATGACGCAAATGTCCGTGTGCGATGAGCACATATCGGTAACGGAGGTTAAAATAACACCGTTGCCAACAAGTATTCCCTATTTACCCGTTGCCTTTGCTTTGGGCCTGCCTTACGGCCCAGTGTGGGCACGCGAGGGATGCCGCGATTTTCCGTCGCCTAATTCTGCCCGTTGCCATAGAGGGGTATCCGATGTGTCGTTCTCACTAGTAGGGAAATGCTTATACGTGAAAACTTATCTGTGGCGCACAAGCATTTTGTGTGCCACTGGTATTCTCTCTCCTGTTTTGACAAATCTGTGGAAAAGTTACATGTGGCGCACAAGATTTTTGTGCGTCACTGGTAAATTATTACCTGTGGCGCACAAGGATGGTGGTGCGCCACAGGTAAGTTTCCACAGATTTGTGCAAACAGGGAGAACTTACCTGTGGCGCACAGAACTGCTTGTGCGCCACTGGTAATTCTGTTACCTGTGGCGCACAGGGCCGTGCGCCACTGGTAACAACATTACCTGTGGCGCACAAGCAAGTCTGTGCGCCACAGGTAAATTTGGCCAGATATTTTTGGAGGTCCCAGATCTGGCTGTGCGCCACTGGTAACAGCATTACCAGTGGCGCACAAGCATGTCTGTGCGCCACTCGTAACCTAGGCAGAGCCCTTACACCCCACCCCCCCTTGGCTCGCCTTTTCAGTTTTGGAAACAAGAAAAGAAAATGATAAAATGTTCAAAAAATTAAATCCTTTGAGATGTAGTTAGGTTTTAGTGTCTAGTTGATACAGAAATTTTGAAATATGAATTTTGACCTTTTTTGCAAAAAACAGAAAAAAAATTTAAAACGGCCATAACTTTTGCATACGACGTCGAAAAAATACGTTTAATATGTCAAAAAAAACTAGAGAAAATTTCGAGTTCGATTTCACCAGGTTTTCTCAAAAAAAAATTTGCATACCGGTCAGCAATTCTCAAATTCTACAAATTCCAAAAGAAAAAAAGTTATTTCAAACAGATGATTTTTTTCTACAAAATCAAATCAAAAATTCATAATTTCAAAAAAATTCAAAAAGTCCAAAAAGAAGACACAGAGATGTATAACAAAGAAGATTGTTGAATTATTTGGCTTTTTTGATTTTTTTGAAGTGTTTTGACTTTTTTGAAAATTTTGGAATTTTTTGAAATTTTTTAAGTTTTTTGAATTTTTTGAAACTTTTGAATCTCCTTTTGAAACTTTAGAAGTTTTTGAAAATTTTGAAATTTAAAAACACACATATATAGCACATACCACACATATACACATACAAGAATTAAGAGGGTTGATATGATATATATATCAATAAGATTTGATTAGCATAGGGGTAACTAGACTGGATAGAACTTAGAAGTTAAAACGTGCTAGGGTTGGAGCAATTTGAGGATGAGTGACCTAGCGGGAAGTCATCATCTGAGATAGGTTAAAAAATTCAAAAAAAATGCAAATAAAATAAAAAATTCAAATATTTAGCTTTTCCAAATTATTTCATTTTTTCTGAATTTTTTTGAATTTTTTAAAAAATTGCAAAATATCTTACCTGTGGCGCACAGAATCACTTATCTGTGGCGCACAGGGGGGTGGTGCGCGTATAAGAGGTGTGCCCCGTGGCACTTACCAGTGGCGCACGGAGCCAGCTATCTGTGGCGCACATGCTTGTGCGCCACAGATAAGTGGTGTTATCTGTGGCGCACGAGCCGTGCGCCACAGGTAATGCATTACCACTGGCGGAGCTACAGTGGCGCACGTCCCGTGCGCCACTGGTAGCTCTTTTATGTGCGCCACAGGTAAGCTTTTCTCTACTAGTGTCTGTACTAGTGGCAGGAGGTCACGTCGGACGTTCTCTGCATCGTCGAGCAGGAGGAGCTCTACGTCGACCCGTAGGTCGATGCCTACGCCAGGGACAAGAACACCGCCGCATCACCGGGGAGAAGAACGCCGCTGCCGGCGGAGTAGATCTAGGGTTCCATTTCAGTTGTAATTTAATTCAATTTCAGTTCTAGTCTAGTTTCGATCAACTTCCACCGTAAAATTATCGCGCGAACTAGTATCTCACTAGTAGAAAAAGAGCCTTCCGTTTGGCCCTTTTGTCCCGACCATTATTGGAACCGGGACTAATGGGACCATTAGTCCCGGTTCGAACGGCCAGGGCGCCGCCCAGCTTTAGTCCCGGTTCGTAGGGGACCTTTAGTCCCGGTTGGTAATACCAACCGGGTCTAAAGGGTTGCGGCAGGCAGCCACAGAGGTAGGGCCTAGCGCGAGACCCTATAGTCCCGGTTCGGACTAAAGGTCCCGCATTTTTCATTTAATATGGAATAATTCATATCTTTAAATTCGTAAATCAAAATTTAACAAATAAAATGTCTAAATCAATTAGAAAAATGAGAGGAGTCCAAATATGACAACAATATCATCTTCGGATCACAAAAACACATTTAACTAGGCGAAATTACTTTCAAAATCGACATAAACTCATTTAACTAGGCGAAATTAGGTAGAAATCAAGAAAATTCCTAATACTTGGGGATTGTTCATAAAATGTGGATTACTCTTTGTGAAATTAGATGGGTGCCATTTTGCACCATATCTGTTTTGGAGGTTTTTTTACTCTATTTGTTTTTTTTCAAAAAACGGTCAAAATGGCCACCATGACCCTCCTCGAAAGAGGTCAATGTTTTTAAAACGATCGATGTTTCTGTGATATAAGTATATAACCACTAATTGTGTATCTTAAAATGATTTAAAAAAAAAATTCAGACCAAACTATCAAACACTTGTAGTTCAAATTTGGATTACTTTCGAAAAATCAGGATAAACTCATTTAACTAGGCGAAATTAGATAGAAATTAAGAAAATTCCTAATACTTGGGTATTATCCATCAAATGTGGACTACTCTTTGTGAGAATTAGATGGGTGCCATTTTGCAACTTATATTCCTAATACTTGGTTCATAAAAAAAGTCATCTTTGCCCCTTTGAAATTAGAAAATGATATTTATAAAAATAATTTGAAAAATTCCGTCGCAACCATTGCTTCCTATACCAAGATACACCTATTTGTCGAATATGAGAACTTTATCACAAACTATGCCGCGGGAATTGCCATAACTTGGTCATTTGGTTTGAAACTTATAGATGTTTATACATGATAGACCTTTTTGTGAATTTTTTTTGGAACAATTTGTCAAAAATCAAGTTTATCATTTTTCATAGCAACTAGTACACATAAATGGACTCCATGCCAGAGGATATCTTTTTTTTGAGGTTTTTTTTTTACTTTATTTTTTTTTTCAAAAAACCGGTCAAAAGGGCCACCATGACTATTCATCGAAAGAGGTCAACTTTTCTAAAACTATCGATGTTTATGTGATATAACCACTAGTTGTGTATCTTAAAATGATTTTAGAAAAAAATTCAGACCAAACTATCAAACACTTGTAGTTAAATTTAGATTACTTTAGAAAAATCAACATAAACTCATTTAACTAGGCGAAATTAGATAGAAATCAAGAAAATTCCTAATACTTGGGTATTATCCATCAAATGTAGACTACTCTTTCTGAGAATTAGACGGGTGCCATTTTACACCATATTTTTTGTACTTGGTTCACAAAAATGGTCATTTTTGCCACTTAGAAAAAGGAAAATGATATTTATAAAAATAATTTGAAAATCCCTCCAGAATCATTGGTTTCTATACCAAGATACACCTATTTGTCGAATATGAGAACTTTATCACAAACTATTCCGTGGGAATTGTCATAACTTGATCATTTGGCTCCATGCTAGAGGTTTTTTTCATAGCAAGTTTATCGATGTTTCTGTGATGCAAAAGATGATATGGATGGCATCTGTTCAAATATCCAGTACCAATATCCGGCATCTGTTTTGCGAGAGCAAAATTTGGTACTACAAAAGTTTTCCAGCTCCACCGGATACTAATTTTTCGGTAACTTATGCGGTATCTGCTAGAGATGCTCTAACCATAGCCTGGACTTGGAGTCAAGCATGTGCTAGGTCCTAGAGCTTGAGAAGTCAAGGTGAATGACGTCCTCATCATGGACAACATGCGGGGTGTTTTAGTTAAGAGCACTCGTCCATCAACCTTTGCTTCTGCCATACATGACAAACATATATGACAAAAAAAAAGTCAAACTGAAAAAAGGAGTTAGTTGAGTGTCTGGTATTTGTTCAATATTCGATAGAAGAGCCAAATGGTACGTAACAGAAGCTTTCTAACAATGGCCTGATGGTAGTGGCACGGAAGGGGTGAAGTTTGTGATTCGATGCCACCGTAACAGTTCGGTGGTTAGACAGGGAAATGACAAAGTTCCAAAGGAGAATAAGGAATTTGCCTCGTATACATCAAAATTCAATCTGCAAATCAGTTTATGCAAAGCTGCAATCTGGAATCAATGTTTTTCCAAAATCAAAGTTCAAACATTCAATCAGTAACGTCTTATTTGGCTATAGGAAACCAGTGAGTCCAGAAACCAATCGGACTGTGCGTCTGTGCTCTATGCGCATGGGTGGAGACCACCAATTTTTATATTTTTTCCAAGCGTAAATATTATAAAAACATTAAGAGCGTATAGGAAATGGCCATGCTACAAAACCACAGGCATTCGGCAAGTAGTTAGACCATTTGAGAGGGAGATATGGATAGGAAAAAAAAGGAAGTAAAACTAGAGACCTGATCTATATCAAGTAAGAGAATATCAGTAACTAAATCCAAATTATTCTTAATGTTGGAGCAATGACTTATCTTTGTTGTAGCGTGAGGAAATCTAAGAAAACATATATTTTGCAGTAGAGGTTTTCATGAAAGATCAATACGATGTGCTCAAATAATTAAATTGTGTCATAGATGTCAATGAGTGTGAGCAGCCACAAGACCATGGGTGCTTCGGCGAATGTATCAACAAAATTGGAGGGTACAAATGCCAGTGCCCACAAGGAACTCACGGCAACTACACCATCAGAGATGGCTGCATCAAGAACTCGGCTACAGGTTAGTACGTATGTTCATCTTCTTCAACTTCATTGGCAGCCTTTGAGAAATTAGTATTCGATCTATTCATTCTAACTTTGATTCGCTTTAGTTATTGATTGTCTGCAGTTCACATTTTTTATGTCATTCGACCATTAGTTCTTTTTCGTTATTTGTTATTCTTGTACAGAATTACAGTAGGGTGTGCCAAAGTATATATTAGCATAGTAAAATATGTTTACAAGGTTTATTTACATGCAGAGGGTCTAGATTTTTAAAAGATTCTTATAAAATAGATAAACTAAGATCTTTTTTTTCTGCGTTCAGCTTGTCTCCACGACACACAAACTAATAGTACCAGCTGCGAGGCTAATCTTCCATATGTTCGCCAGGAACAGAATTAGGAACTTGTGTTCTTGAAGATTTCGCTATTGCATAATTCCGTATGTTCCACGACACAACAAGGAATATTTCCATGAAAAACGTTACCAAGGGAATTACGTTTTGCATCAACTGTTGGATTATCTGACTGAGTGACCCATGCAAGCTAGTGGTCTTGCACCTCAAGGGCATGCTCAATATGCATCTGCATAATACTTAATCTCTACAATGTAAATTGATGATTAGGAATGCTCTGTTTCCTTGTTAGCACACCTTAAGCACCTGTTGGAAACTTAAGCATGTTATCCTGCTTATCAGCACTGGTAGGTATGATTTGACAAACAAAACCTTTTTTTCCTACGCCAACAGATTTTCTTCTTGAATTTCGAAACCAAGGTTATTGTCATGTGGGGAAAGAAAGTACAATAATTTTGAATCTGGTACCATCAGGTATAATCCCATAGAACCGCATTTCCTCAGCATTTGAACCAACCAATACGACCTCATGCATAGGGGCAGATGCTAAAGCACGAGCAACTTAACAAAATTTTGCTTCCAATATTAAACTTTAATTTGGGTATATAGGGAAGCCGTTGTTACTCCAAATAAGATGACCTCATAATAGATCGATTTATCTGAAGCCTGCCCTCGTTACACTAATAATAGTGCTGCTAATTCCCTTGGTAAAAAGAACCCTCTTTGTACATGCTCTAATGTAAAATATACTTTTCTTACATATTTTAACTATCTGAGCTTACAGTTATTAATGTTCTTTGTTATTTGAGGCTCAAATCAGGTGGGTAAGATTTTCATTCCCACTGCACACTTGATTCAATTATTGAAATCAAAATCTATAGGTAGTAGCAAAATACATAAATACTTTATAGGCTAGAGCAGAAGTTATGAGTTGCTAAGAATCTAGTACACTACTTACACTGAATTTCTATGTTAAAAGGTCATGGCTGTACTCACTGCTCTAATTCCATTCATTTATTTGCTTCCAAAGATATATGTATAGGGTTTTAGTCAAAATATTTATTGATGTTGACTTCGAGTTCTGGCTATTGAGTAAGATTAATATTACCCACACACATACAGGAATAAGCATCGGCATAGGAGTTGGCAGTGCAGCAGGATTTATGCTTCTAGTTCTCGCGGCAATCTTCGTGGTCAAAAGGTTTAAACATAGGAGACATATAATGTTGAAACAAAAGTTTTTCAAGCAAAATCGTGGACAATTGCTGCAACAATTGGTGTCCCCAAGGGCAGACATTGCAGAAAGGATGATCATACCAGTAGATGAACTTGCAAAGGCAACAAACAACTTTGATAAAGCTCGTGAGCTTGGCGGTGGAGGGCACGGTACAGTCTACAAAGGGATTTTATCGGACCTACATGTTGTGGCCATCAAGAAGTCAAAGATCACAGTCCAGAAAGAGATAGACGAGTTCATAAATGAGGTAGCCATCCTCTCACAGATCAACCACAGGAACGTAGTGAAGCTTCTTGGATGTTGCCTAGAGACGGAGGTACCTTTGTTGGTTATGAGTTTATTTCTAATGGAACCCTCTATCACCATCTCCATGTTGAAGGGCCAAAATCCCTTTCATGGGTAACTAGGTTGAGGATTGCAACTGAAACTGCAAGTGCTCTTGCTTATCTTCACTTGTCAGTTTCAATCCCAATTGTCCACAGAGATATTAAGTCTAGTAACATACTTCTGGATGAAACTATGACATCGAAGGTGTCGGACTTTGGAGCTTCAAGATACATTCCAATGGATAAAACAGGATTAACAACAATGGTTCAAGGAACAATTGGATACTTGGATCCTATGTACTTTTACACAGGCCGCCTCACAGAGAAAAGTGATGTGTATAGTTTTGGTGTCATTCTTTTGGAACTGCTAACAAGGAAGAAACCATTTTCGTATTTCTTCCTTGATGGAGATGGCCTTGTTTCCCGTTTTGTCAAGTTGCTTGCTGAAAAAATGCTGGTCCAAATACTAGATCCGCAGGTCATAGAGGAGGGAGGCAAAGAACTTCATGAAGTCTCCATACTTGCAGCGTCTTGTGTCAAGTTAAATGCTGAGGACCGGCCTACAATGCGACAGGTGGAACATACACTCGAAGACCTTTTTGTATCAACGAAATATGTCCAAAAAATGCGGAAGTAGGGAAAATTGAAGAGAAAGACATTGCTATGATGAATTGCTCGTTGAGCAAAGAAAGGCGAAGCACGCAGGAATTGAGCAGAAGATATAGCATGGAAGAAGAAATGTTGATGTCTGCAAGATACCCTCGGTAGGTAGAGAGGCCCGCTTTGTGTAAGCATCATAGCATGGTTACTCACTTGTATTTATGTGTGCTGTTTTAGACTGTAACCTTTGTCGCTGTCACTTTATTTCTATTACGATATACATAAACAGTCATTTCAGCATGCACCACGAAGTTCAGTATGTTGAATTTTCTCGAGCAAAGAATTGTGTGTAGTTAGTTTTCTTTTATAAATCATAGAGTGCGTACAATTAAGTTATCAAGGTACATATGTTATAATGTTTGAGTCAAAATATATAATTTATCTATGGTAACAACTAACATAATTAACTGTATGGAGTATTAATATAATTTAAAATGAATTACCAATGTCGACATTGGTACTTGAATTCTAACGAAACATTTGTTATGATTGCCAAGCTATAGAAATATTACTCAGGAATAATCCTATCAAAGAAAGAATGAGTCACCCCTATGTATTTATCGTTCATGCATGCACATGTATACTTCGTGTACATGGTGGCACATAACATATATGTTTACTTGAGTTTTTATATAGTGAAAACCACCATTTGGTGGAAACCTGAAAACTTACATTTCTTGCCATCCGATCGACAATGGACAGCCCAGATCAAAAATGGGGAACGCCCCAGCCACTTTTTTTAGACGGAAGGCGCGAGGTGCTCGACTTTCACTACTAGAAAAGGGGGCATTAGTCCCGGTTCAGAGGGCCTTTAGTCCCGGTTGGAAAACCGGGACAAACTAATCGGGACTAAAGGCCCCCCACCTTTAGTCCCGGTTGGCCACGAACCGGACTAAAGGGCATCCACGTGGCAACGGCCGGGCGCGCATGGCGGGAACCCTTTAGTCCCGGTTGGTGTTAACAACCGGGACTAAAGGTTTCTGCTTTTGTTTTCTATTTATTTAGTTTTCCTGGTTTAGGGTTTAGCACATTAGGGGTTTATTAGGGGTTTCGATTTTGTGTTTTTCATTTAATTCTTTTTGTATGGAGATCACGTTGCGTAAAAAACAAGTCGTATACATAAATTTTATACTATATCGAGATCACGTTTGATGCATATATACATACACAGACAAGTTGCTTTAATGAAATTCTCACGTCGAGATCACGTCAATTACATTGGAGGCATAACATAATTACTAGGGTGATGAAATTCTCCGGTTATATTCATGACCTCCGAGTTCAAAAATCCCACCAATTTCTCTTGAATTGCTTTTAGGCGCTTCGTTGGTATGAGTTGTTCCCGCATTCGTTCCATCTAGATCAATATGAATATGTGAGTTGTGTGTGTATATATATATATGAAATCATCATAAAATAAATTATGAATGGAACTCAACACAATATGGTAATAAAAAAATTGCGAATAGTGTATACGTACTTCAGCTGTTCTGTGTTGTCTATTCCGCTCAGTGAAAAAAGAGCATATGTACTCGAAAACGTAGTATGCACATAAATTAGTCCCTTGTGGCTGCCTCAGACACCACTTTACAAAGAATATAATTTAATCAAATAATAGTCAAGCATGATAATGGTATTGAAAGTAGAATTAAAGGGTTGCGCGGACCTATATATATGGTACCACTTACCTTGGTGGTATAAAAATACAGCTCCGGTTTCCATTCCCCTGCAACCTTCATGATGAACCGTTTCCAAACCCTGCCCGACAAAAGAAAATGATTAAAGGAGTTATTAATTACTTGATATCAGAAAATGAACGAAAGAGGTCGATATAAAGCGATAATGATTGAAATTACCTCTGGAGCATTTCTTGCAAGCTGAGGTACTCGTCCATATCTGTCCTTAACGAGTCCATGACTTGAACGACTCCTTGGTCAACTCTAATGATTAGCAGAATCCAGTGAAATCTGCACACGTTTATATGTCCATGAGTCATCGATTACACTAAACATCGAGTAAGCAAAATAGAATGTGTAGAAGGTACAATAACACTCACTTGAAGTTGTAAGGAAAAAGTAATTCTGCGCACGGCGACCGGAGGTGAGGCAGGGGGGCGCGGCGGCGGGAACTTGTGCGGCGGCCGGCGGCGGGGATAGCAGCGGCCGCGGCGGCGGGGCGGGGACGAGTGGGGGCGGGAGTGTGTGGGATGGGTTGGTGGCTTGGTGCGGAAGTGTGTGGGACGGGTGGGGATCGAGCCAGATTCGGTCGGGTAATGACCTAAAAGGTTGGCGCCATATAACGCGGTGCCGAACACCTCGAAGCAAAATTCAGACATCGCATATGTCGGCCCCACGTTATGTGGAGCCGACCTTGCCACGTCGGATTTTGCCCGGGCCCAGGGAAGAGGTTCGGCTCCAGGGCATGATGGCGCCGACATGTAACACTTCGGCTCCATATAATCTGGCGCCGACCCGAGGGGCCAGATTTGGAAATAGTTTCCAGGAGCGGCCAGATCCGTGATTAGTTCGTGAAAACGGCCAGATTTGGCAAAAAATACGGGATAGGAGGAAGTGACGGCGGCGGGCGGCGGAAGTTCAGGTCCTTCTGTTTGGGAGAATACTCGTATGCATTTGGGCTGGGCTTGAGCCACATCTCTTCGAACGGGCTGGGCTTAGCATAGTTTCGTACGATGAACTGGATTGGCGCACGAGGTAGTTCTAGAAAAAAGAAGTTCTCATTTCTCAACGAGTTTTTCTTTTTGCAGTAGTTCTCAACGAGTTAGATTGCGCCCCTGCTGCTGTACAATTTTCTGAAAACAATTCTGTCTGTGTAAATGTATTGAAAATTTGAATCATTTGTCAAACAAGTAAATTCGAAACAGGTGAAAACGATATCAGCCGGTCAATATGACCAAATCACATAATGGGAATTTGGATCAAACCTGAGGCTGATATTCGAAGTGGAATTGATATGACTCTACACGATTAATCTCACACTGGCATGCCACAAAAAACAGTGCTCTATGTGTATAGTAAATCAGCCAGCTCGATCGTGTCACCTACGACATTCCATATCCATTTGGAGATGTCGTGGCATTGAATTTGGCTGAGCACGAACAGGTTATGAGCAATGACACACACAAACACGATTGACACGGTAAACCGTCTTGGGCTAGTACGCAGCGGTGCATGCCAACTGTATGTGTCCACGTACACTATACCCTGAGGATAAGATAGCAGCGCGGAAGGTTAGTTTCACGTTATTCTGAAAAACCCAGAGAAAACGTAACGTAAAGTTGGAGAAAGAGACGATCGAAAATGGTTTTGATTAGCCACCTTACGGGTATGCTTGTAAGCATGGTAGAAAAGTATGCAAAAAGGCGAAGACCGCAAAAATAATGTACATGGGTTTAAGTTTCACGTTCATATTGAACCCTCGTATGAAGAAATAAAAGCTAGAGGATCCAAATCAAGCTTCAGATTCTGTAATTTGATAGTATTCAGTCAGGTTTGTTGGTTTTTGCTTACTTGGATGGTTTGTGGAAATTTGAGTTTATACTGTATTGACAAAGCAATATTTTGTACGGAAAAATATTAGTAGTAGCTGAGTGTGGTAAGGAATTATAGAGTCGGATTATTTTAGATTTGATGTGTCTATATACGTGTTGTGTCATACTGTCATGTGTGTGGTGAGCAAGCTAACATATTTGGCGTTACCAGATTGTCACAGACTAGTGGCAAGGGGTGTTCAAGCTTCACCATGCTCGTAACTTAGGTGCTGCATATAACACTTATTGGTTATGATCTAATAATTTAATGTATGTGACAAGTCATTGGCATCGTAAAATCGATGTCAGTGACTTGTGACATCTATTATATTACTAGTTCATATTCAATAGGTTGTTATTTTGAGATGGAAAATAAATTATATTTTTGATTCTCAAAAAGTTTCAAAGTTTTATGACCTTATTTTGTAATTCTAACTTATTTTGAGATTCTAAAAGTGTTGCTTTTAAAATATTGTGTCGTTGATATATTTGTAACCTCCTAAAAAATCGAACATATTCATAAACATGCAAACAATATACTATCAAAAATTGAGAACTAATTATAGTGTAAAGGAATACGGAAAATATGTAAACTTTCATGCAATTTTTAATCCCCGTTATCGAATGCCGAATTTAGGAGCTTGTTGTGCGTGTAAAAAAATTAATTTTTTAAAATACATATCCATATATACGTGACATGTGCAAAAAAGGAAATTAATTATTATAGAGGAGGCATACTACGGTTGATGGAGAGATCGTGGTCATGGGCTTGAGAAGGGTACGATGAGATATTATGGGAAGTAGTCGCCGTGTGCTCCAGCGCATTTTTGGAGAGAACATGGCCAAATTAGTGGCACATAACGTGGGTTTGGTTTGCCTCGCCCACACTTTGAAATTGTATATATGTGATGTCCTCGCAGGTCGTCTATCTTCCACTGCTACCTAGGAAGTTTGACATTGAGATAGTTTTAGAGACCGAGACGATGAAGGTGGACGTGGTGGAGTCGTTGCTGGTGGCGCCGAGCGAGGAGACACCGCGGCTGGGGCTATGGCTCTCCAACCTCGACCTGGCCGTGCCCAAGACGCACACGGCGCTGGTCTACTACTACCCGGCCCCAACGGCGGGCGTCACAGACTTCTTCTCGCCGGACCGGCTCAGGGCAGCGCTCGCCAAGGCGCTGGTGCTGTTCTACCCGCTGGCCGGGCGGCTCGGCGCGGACGAGGGCGGGCGGCTGCAGATCGACTGCAACGGCGAGGGCGCGCTCTTCGTCGTCGCCAGGGCGGACTGCGCCGGGGAGGACCTCTTCGGGAACTACGAGCCCTCGCCGGAGGTCAGGCGTTTGTTCGTGCCGTCCGGCGACCTGCCCAGCGTTATGGCCATGTTTCAGGTGACACAATGACTACTCCGTGTCTCGCCTCTAGTTCTGGTCTTTGCTACTAGTGCGTTTTTCTTGGAAGTTGCCGCGGACGTACTTGGCAAGCGTACTTAGTAATAAGATAATATGGCAAAATGTCAACTAAAAGCGTGGAAGTACTAGTAGTTGGCTGTGGTGGCCAACTGGCCATGTGTTGCGCTACACACACAGTATAATACTAGTAGTTGATGTTTCTCAAAAAACAATTTCCTCGCAGTAATATTTTTTTTAGACAAACAGGCTGGGAGGCCCTCCCCGGCTCCATATATGATGAAACCACAAGCAGTTCCAGGATCGGACTGTCTCAATACATCAGAAATTTAACGGCAAAATAGTATGGCACGCAGGCCTAAATGCAATCCAGATCAAAACTACAGCAAATATTTATGTTTTCCTACAGCACCAACATAGAGCTCAAAGGGACTGCAAACACCCAAAGTTTTAAATAGCGGGCTATAGCGGCGCTATAGCATTTTCTGCACCATGCTGCTAAGTGCATTGGCATGCTAAAGGTAGCAAAACCCTTAAATAGCGGGCTATAGCGGCGATTTTGCGGCGCTATAGCTATTTTCGCAGGTTGCCGCTAAATGGCTTAGCCCGCTATTTTAAACTTTGCAAACACCTCAGTTCAGAACAGAAGTTCTGAAGGGACTGTAGCTGTGCCAAGCGTGGCTGTCTGCTTCATCTTCTTGAGCGGAGTGATCACTGCCTGAGGTGACCAGCACTCCGTCAACTGCTCAAGTGGAGAGGCAGGGCTCAGGGTCACCAACTTCTTGTCCTAGGTTAACGGGCTTCGGTCTGGTGAATCGCCATCTCTGACAGTGTTGTCTGAGATCCTCAGGTTGCCCAACAGGCAGTTGGGAGCCAGCGAGTTCTTCATCTCATCTAGCAATTGAGACGGAGCGGAGCTTTCAGGTGTTGTGACAGAAATTGGCAGAATTCCTGAAGCTTTTCCAGAGGCACACGCTGTTGGAGAATGCTCCAGATTCTCACTGTCCGTTGAAGCCTATTGGTTTTATATTTGTGGTCTATAATAGTTTTCCAAAGCCTGGCTTCCTTAGAGATATACCTTTTTATCCAAGAGCCTAGAAGGCAAAGGTTGATTTCTCTCTGGTTTGGTATACCTATGCCCCCAAATTCCTTTTTCATGCAGACTAGGCTCCAATTAGCTAGGTGAAGCTTAGGGGGCCCCTCAAAATCGTTCAAAGGCAATGCGCCATCTTGGTATTGATTAATTCTAGTGCCCATTTTGGAAACTTAAAGAAGGACATGAGATAGATGAGAATGCTAGCTAAACAAGACTTTATCAGGATAACTCTGCCTGCATAGGACAAGAGTTTTCCTCTCCATCCTGCAATTCTACTAAGGATTTTGTCGATCAAAGGCTGGATATCCTCTCTTCTCAGCTTATCGTAATGTAACGAGATCCCTAGGTATTTTATAGGGAAGGCTCCTTCTTGGCATTCAAAAATATCCAGGAAAGGAGCAGCTTCCCCCTATTATGACCCTTATTAGGACCCTTATTATGTAGGCTTGCTGTTTACTTTATTGGGCATGCATGCAATTGACGGTTTGTAGAATCTATGTGAAGTTTTCTGACGTGCGGATTGTTTGTGGCTTTGTTCATGGACGGTCCGACTCTTGGCTGCAGGTGACGTTCCTCAAGTGCGGCGGAGTGGTGCTGGGCACCGGAATCCATCACGTGACTATGGACGGCTTGGCCGCGTTCCACTTCATCCAGACCTGGACCGGGTTGGCGCGTGGCCTCGCCGTCTCCGAGGCGTGCCCTTCGCCGCCGTTCCATGACCGCACGCTCCTCCGTGCGCGGTCGCCGCCGCACGCCGACTTGGACCACCCGGTCTACTCCCCTGCGTACCTCAACGGTCTCCCGCGCCCATTCGTCACCCGCGTCTACTCCGTCTCTGCGAAGCTCCTCGCGGACCTCAAGTCGCGGTGCGCGCCCGGCGTGTCCATCTACGGCGCCGTCACCGCGCACCTCTGGCGCTGCATGTGCGTCGCGCGGGGGCTAACGCCCGGATCGGACACCCACCTCCGTGTGCCGGCCAACATCCGCCACCGCCTGCACCCGCAGCTCCCACAGCACTACTTCGGCAACGCCATCGTGCGCGATCTCGTCACCATCAAGGTGGGCGACGTCCTGGCCCAGCCGTTGGGCTTCGTCGCCGACACCATCAGGAAGGCCGTCGAGCACATCGATGACGGGTACGTGCGGTCGGTGATCGACTACCTTGAGCTGGAGTCCGAGAAGGGCAGCCAGGCGGCGCGGGGCCAGCTCATGCCGGAGTCTGACCTGTGGGTGGTGAGCTGGCTGGGGATGCCCATGTACGATGCCGACTTCGGCTGGGGCGCGCCAAGCTTCGTCGCGCCCGCGCAGATGTTCGGCAGCGGGACGGCGTACGTGACCCAACGCGCCGACAGGGACGACGGCATCGCCGTCTTGTTCGCGTTGGAGCCTGAGTATCTGCAGTGCTTTGAGGACCTCTTCTATGGGGAGTGAGATCCGGCCGTCGGTGCTTCACTATATCGATCGATCGGCCTCCCTGTGCATCGACTATCTATCTTTTGTTGGAACTGTTTTATTTTTTATTTGGTCAATGTATGTATGCATGTGTCTCATGTCAACTTGCGCATGTTACATTATTGCCTATGTCCTTACAAAAAATACATCTATAGCTGCCATTTCTTAACGGTCGTGTGCATTGCTCTAATAGAGACGTGAGTCGTCAGGGCATTTTGAAAAGAAGCTGGAGCGTTTGGGTCTTATCAATTTGAAACTGGACTTAATGGCTTCCCAAAAAGAGTGTTTTCCAAAACTAACTAATTATTACGGACGGAAGTCGTAGTTGTGTGTGGAGATGGAATCAAGATCCAGTGAAGGTTGTTAGTTGTAGCTAGGCTTGACCGTTGACTGGTCAATTCAATTTTCTCATCCCATCTAAGGTCCAATCTAAAGTCCTAAGGAAAGAAGAGGGTCTCAAGCTACGCTTTTTTTCTTTTTCAAAAGGGGAGTATGTCTTGGCCTCTATATCGAAACATGCACATGCCTATAAGTTTATTGCAAGATAAAAAGGAAATAAACTCAAGGCTTCATGGCTCACGGCGGTAACTTTCATGCCCCGAATTTTCAACCTCATTTTTCGGTCAAACAAGATGCCCGAAGAATAGAGGCGGAGTACATTAGTGCCAATCTTCAAGAACAAGGGGGATGTTCAAAGTTGCACTAATTACCGTGGAATCAAGTTGATGAGCCATACAATGAAGCTATGGGAGAGAGTCATTGAGCACCGTTTAAGAAGATTGACAAGCGTGACCAAAAATCAATTTGGTTTCATGCCTGGGAGGTCTACCATGGAAGCCATCTTCTTGGTACGACAACTTATGGAGAGATACAGGGAGAAGAAGAAGGATCTTCATATGGTGTTCATTGACTTGGAGAAGGCGTATGATAAGATACCACGGAATGTCATGTGGTGGGACTTGGAGAAACACAAAGTCCCAACAAAGTACATTACCCTCATTAAGGATATGTATGATAATGTTGTGACAAGTGTTCGAACAAGTGATGGCGACACCGATGACTTTCCAATTAAAATAGGACTGCACCAGGGGTCAGCTTTGAGCACTTATCTCTTTACTTTGGTGATGGATGAGGTCACAGGGGATATACAAGGAGATATCCCATGGTGTATGCTCTTTGCGGATGATGTGGTGCTAATTGACGATAGTCGGGCGGGGGTTAATAGAAAGTTAGAGCTGTGGAGGCGGACTCTAGAATCGAAAGGTTTTAGGCTTAGTAGAACCAAAACTGAGTACATGAGGTGCAGTTTCAGTACTACTAGGCACGAGGAGGAAGAGGTTAGGCTTGATGGACGGGTGGTACCTGAGAAAGACACCTTCCGATATTTGGGGTCTATGCTCCAGAAGGATGGTGATATCGATGAAGATGTGAGTCATCGAATCAAAGCTGGTTGGATGAAGTGGCGCCAAGCTTCTGGCATCCTCTGTGATAGGAAAGTGCCACAAAAGCTAAAAGGCAAATTCTATAGGACGGCGATTCGACCTGCGATGTTGTATGGCGCAGAATGTTGGCCGACCAAGAGACGACATATCCAACAGTTAGGTGTAGCGGAGATGCGCATGTTGAGATGGATATGTGGCCACACAAGAAAGGACCGGGTTAGGAATGATGATATACGTGAGAGAGTTGGGGTAGCACCAATTGAAGAGAAGGTTGTCCAACACCGTCTAAGATGGTTTGGTCATATAGAACGTAGGCCTCCGGAAGCGCCATTGCATACCGGACGGATAAAGCGGGATGAGAATGGTAAGAGGGGTCGTGGTAGGCCAAACTTGACATGGGAGGAGTCTGTTAAGAGAGATCTGAAGGATTGGAATATCACCAAAGAACTAGCCATGGATAGGGCTGCGTGGAAGTTAGCTATCCATGTGCCAGAACCATGACCTGGTTTCGAGATCTTATGGGTTTCAACTCTAGCCTACCTTGTTGTTGTTGTTGTTGTTGTTGTTGATGAAATGCTCACAATTCCCAGGAGTTTCTCAATTGCGAACACAAAGTGATTACATTGCTAGTACAGTGCACAACTTTCAACTTTATTACAGGACAACAAAATATGGTTTACAGCAGTAGAGGCGTCTCAGCCCAAATTTTACATTACAACCAAAAGAACTACACGCCACAGGCATCCTGGATGGGACCCAGAACTCAAAGTCAACGCCATCAAGGTACTGGCTGTCATGGACTTGTGCTTCTCCTTCAGGTTGATCTGATAGAGTTTGGTGCAGCAATAAGTACAAAAAGTACTCAGCAAGTCACAAAAGGAGATGCCTACTTAGCTACATGCTTGGATTTCAGTGGAGGGGCATAGGGTTTATAATATATGGTGGATGCAAGGCCAAAACCTCCAATTTTGTTACTAAAACATTTGTTCAAACATTTTTTCCGATAAAAGAGTTGTATTAATAACCCTTCAGGCCACAGTTTAACTAGTTTCATAAAAATTCTACCCTTCTACTGGGAATCACCCCAAAACATAGCTTCATTAACCGAAAGCACGGCGTATTCGAATACCATTTGTTTTGACTCTGCAGAGTTGCTCAGCTTTACCCACAAGATATCCATGCCTCTTCTTGTCACTAGTATAACACACTCCAATTGGTGTGCCGACAGAGGTGGGACAACAAGACTTTTTATCTGCTCTATCTTTTGAAGTCCCTACCCGGGAACTCGTGATCACTCGCCTCCCGGGAGCCGACTGGACAAGTGTTAACTTCACGATCCGGGGTTTGAGTGTATTCCGTTGTGACTCCTCAAGATGAGACCTTTCACTAAATTGCTTCTGCGGGCCTCCCAGAGAAAAGGAACGGCAAGCCATTCTATAGTTGTCCATCGGACAGAGCAGACTACTAGGCCAGGTATGATGAAACAAACATGTGGTTGAGCGGATTCTATGTTTCTCACTTGGCATGAGGGTCTTAGCCCCGAGTAAGGCAATCCATCACATTACACTTACTCTACAGATTGGGGTATGGAATACATGATCAATAAATGAAAGGATCCATAATCTCTGTCCCCAAACCGTCGGCAAATATTTATTTTTAAAACTTCATGCTCCAGGATTTAATCTAGCAACATTCTTTTAAATATAGCCCTCATATTCTAAAGTACTCGCAAGTGATATTATTCCTAGGTTTCAAGGTAAACATGGCCAAAGAAAGTACTCAGGCTTATCATATCGGTGGTAGGCATCAGCTAATTTGCATGTCATTCAAAAATAAGATGGTAATTAAATATCATGCAGAAAAATAAATAACTAAGATAGTAAATATTTATCATATGTGGCATGTGGGTTGAACATGATCAATAACAGTGACTTGCCTAAAATGCTGCACTCATTCTAGTCTTCTGGTTGAGGGTCGTCTTCACCTTGTACTCCCTCCTCGTATACTTACTTGTCGCTAACGCGGCCTATTGCAAAACAAGAACCAAACACAAATAAGTTCCAGCTCACAACATTCAAGCTAGGAACACAAAACAATTAATTTTTGAAACTAGAGCTAATAGAAGAAGTAATAGAGTTCTGATCATGGTACAAGGGAAGTGGAAGTGGAATTTATGATTGTTGGGTTCAAACTAGCAGAAAGCTTCAGATTAGCTGGGCTATACCTTAAATTTGTCAAGTGGAGATTCATTGGGTTGGGCTCAAGGAGAAAGAAAGTTGTTAGCTGGGCTAACTGAATGTGGCTTAACTTTGAACAGTTTCAGTGTCGTTCCAAATGAACAGAAACTGCTGTTCAGGTTCAGTAAGAAACAGGGGCCTGGAGGTCGTGAAATCAATGATTGCATCGCCGGCGAGACACGCCAGCGGCAGCCAAGGGTCTGGACGCGATCAGAAGACCATGAGGATTCCATTTTCGTGAAGAAAAGTAACATATACTGCAGTTGACAAGGTCGGCGATGGCAGTGTCATTGGACTGCTCTGAACATTACCTGATACAGGAAGAACCTGATGGACACTTGCTACAGAGCAACAGCACGCACAACAACGACTTTAGGAAATCTGAGAAACATTGGAGAGGACTGAGCTCGACGAAACTAAGCAAGAAATGCACTGACCCATGAATTTATAGAATGACGAAGGCGGTTCAGCTCAAGGTCGGTTGACCCGGACGTCGGTTGCTGGAGGCAGTTCCAGCGAACGACAGATAAGCCTCTAGGTGCGTCTCCTCCAGCGCAGCATCGTTGTGGCGTCATCCGCCTTCTCGGCGACCTGGTGCGCGTGGTTGCGCGTGCTTGCAGCAGTGCGGCGCTGAGAGAGAGAGAGCTGAGGCGGTTAATGAATGTGCAGGACGGCGCGAGGCTGCAGCGATGCGTGGACTCTGAAACTCCCTTTTGCAGGTCGGCGGCTTGGTGCCCGAGGTCTGCGACGGCGGCGGCGGCGGCGCACAACGACAGCGGAAGCTGGGATTTGGCCGATGGGGATTGGGGAATAGACGGTTCAGTCATGGGCTGCTGGCTGCTGGGCCAAAGGAAAGAGATGAAAGAAAAAGGCTTAAAGAGAGAAATGTGGGCTGGAGGAAAAATATAACAAGGGAAAAAATTCAAGAAAAGGAAAAGATTTTTTTAATGAAATTTTCAGGGTTGTTACAGTAACTCCTATGTAGCACCCCTGTTTTCCGATGTTATATTTTCAGTAAATGATTTCCTTGAATAAAATATCCGACCTTGTGGATGTGTTGGGCTTGTCGAGATGTTCGAAATGGACCACTCTTTTGCCCAAATCGCACTCCGGATACAACTCCCACGAAATTATCAATTCAAGGTTACAGTTTAAGGGGTATTTCGAAAATGTGTTTAATTTAAAAAAAAAGGTATAGCTGACCCTTATCCCTTTCCTGCAAACGTGAGGAGCTCATCCTCATCTCAAACCAAGTGGTGGCCATGTCCAAGACAGCCGCTCCAACACTTCCTCCCCAAACGCAGGAGCTCTCCCTCTCCATGGCGCCACCTCTCCCCTTGTTCCACATCCCTTCTTCTCTGCTGAGCCCTCCCATCTGCACCACGTCCCACCTCTTCCCCAAGTACAGCCCTTGTTCTAGTGCTTGAAGAAGAAGAAGAAGAAGAAGAGGCAAGGAGAAGATCAAGAGGAGGAGAAGGAAGAAGAAGAGAAGTCTTCGTCACTCCCTGTCCGAATTTCCCCTTGTTCAAGCATCAAGGGTGAGTACCCCTACCCTCCCTGGTCCTCCCAGGTGCTTTACATGGTTATTCCCTGGTCAATAGGTAGGAGATTAGCAAGATCTATTGAGAATTAGAGAGAACGTGTTCTCTGCCCCTGTTTCTAGACGTACAGGTTCAGAAATCACCAGTTTCGAGTACCTATATGGCAAAATCAGAGGAGCTGTCTATGGAATGTTTTGTAGACATTTTTCTCACGATCGTTTTGAGCCGTAAAACGCATCAATCGGAGTTGTAAAGCTCCTGCTATGCCTATTTCTTTGCAGCTGTACCAGATTTCAGAAACAGCGCAGAATAGGTTTTCTCCATGGGTTTTAGGAGCATTTATAATTCATCTAAACTCATGTTTTGTTCTTTCCTAGATGGTGTGTGATGCCAAGGTTCTAATACAAAATGTTTTACTCAATTTCGTCGAGTATTCTTAACGCTATGAATTTCCAAAGGTGGCTACTTGTTATTTCAGAATTCTGGAAACAGTAGAAGTATTTGCTGGTTATGACCAAGTTAAAGTCATATTCTGAGTTTGAATAGTAGGAGTTCTTTGTAGCCAAGTTCCATTTGAATCCATAGCCATCTTGTTTGCTTGTTTTCGAGCTTCCTACTTCGAGATATGAATTCTTTCATGGAGGGACAGCAAAGGGGTTGCTCCCTCGGGAATACGATTAGGCGCGTTTTTGTGTACGCTTTCCATATCATGTTTTGGTGCAATTCTTGAAACTTGTGTATGTGTTCCTACATCAGGTTGCAGCACCAATCCATCAGAGGTAGCCTCGCATTGGTTGAGGCGAGTACACCGAGCAACAATGGCTAGATTGCTCCCTTCAAATTATGTTTATGTTCACATTATTCATTTACATTCATCCAATGGTGAACATGTCATTCCCTTGTGTACATTTCAATACACCATACTACTAGTATGCCATAGGGAATCATCATGGTTTTCTGATAAAATTCCATCATGAGTGAACCTCCCTGTTTCTAAGGAATGTTCCTCGCTTTGCGAGTGTATGGGCCTTCGGGTCTGTCCTCATATGGTCCTCTCACGGAGTGAGGGATGGAAAGGAGTTGAGGTGAGACGTCACTCCTCCTCAGCTTGCCGGCAGAAGCTCAGAGCCTAGTCCTCGGTCTTATTCGGTTGCATTATTCCTTCATGCATTCTCATGCCATTTCAAGCATGGTTCATGTTCATGATACTAATTTCCAATGCTTTTGTTGTGTACTTGCTGAGTCTTTGGACTCACCCCTCGTGGGCTTTGTTTTAGGTATTTCACCGTGAAGCTTTGCAAGTAGTTGGAAAGGCGTAGCTCCCGTGGGTGTTCACTCACAAATTTCACATCCCTTTCATACATCTAGCTGGATCATGTTAGTTAACACTTCAGTTCATGAGTTCATGATTCTTGGTAGCTAGAGTCTACTTGATGTGTATAAACATGCTATGTTTATTTTCATGACCACCAGGTGTGCTTCCTAAGGAGGTTGGAGTTTGTTAGTTCCCAACTTATGGGTGTGTGCTTGGAACTTATGGTTTCCATGTTCGGTCTGGTGTTTTGGTACTGTGACTTCACCGTATAGCTCTTTGTGTTAAGTATGAGCTGTGGTATATGTTTCCGCTGATGTTTCATTCATTTCTTACTCTGATATCTGTTGCCTGTCGTGGATGTCCGTCAGTACAAAGGAGGTGCTGTCGGAATTTCACACTAGCATGTTAAGTGTGGGTTGTTTTGTGGTAACGTTCCTCTTTACAAGGAGGGGTGTTATAGTTGGTATCAGTTAAGCTCTAACTTTGCTATACATGCGCAAGCATGTATACCATTGAAAAGATTCTTGGACCTTTAAAATGCTTGTTTGCTAGATTATAATGATTGATTTGCTTATTAGTGTACAAAAATCAAATTGACGAGGACGTCAATTCTTTTGAGGTTGGGTGAAATATACCAATTCTCCTACTAGTATGTTACTAGGTTTCTGAAATAAAACTTGATTAGATGGTTAAACAACATAAAACTTGACACACTGGTGCACAATAGGAACGTTTTCCTTTCAGTTATATGCTTGCAAGCCTTGTCTTGTGTGCAATGATTGCTTGTGGTGCTTTACTAAGGCATATTAAGTAGTCGTGTTCGAGTAGTACTCCTTTCAGGGTCTACTGGGTTTATATTTCAATCTTAATTCAGTTTGAAGTACGAGTTCCTATCTTACTCATCTGTGTGCTACCTTTCACTCCTTGGCTTGATTGGGTATGTTCATTGTTTCATGAACTAGCCATTTGGCCCTAAACTAGTCAATCCTCTTTTCATCTATTCTATGGTACTCTTGACACTTTTTATGAGACCGACTCTCCTGTTGGGACGGTTGAATGGTTGCACATTATGCAACGACGCCTAAGGTCATGCAAGTGCAACCAGCCAAAAAGGTGATGTTTGCCTCCATCTAGATGAAGGACAATGCAGACATTTGGTAGGACAATGTTCATTCCTCTCTACAACCTGAACATGCTACACCCGCTTGGGAGTTCTTTCAAAGTCAGTTAATTGAGAAGTACTTTCCAACCTGCTATGTCAAGAGGATGGAGAATGCATCAGCAAGCTAAAGCAAGGAAAAAGAACTATTCAAACTATGAAACAGAGTTCAATGGCAACATTCGCTTAGAGACAACGATGTTTATTGATGATAAAGAGAAGGTTCAAAGATGGGCTAGAGCAATAGCATCGTGTTGAGCTCAGTGCTGCTAGATCCTCTAGGTTTGCCTCCTTGGCTGAGACAGCCAAAAAATAGTTTGAGCTACAGAATGGGTCTCCTCTAATGATACCCTCCCCACATGCTTGCCCAGTAACTTCTCTGTTGTGGGTGGCAACTAGAAGCGAGAGAACTGTGATGGTCGCAAGTCTTATCGCCGCTTCGTGAAGAAATCTAAGTATACCTTTCCCTCAGTCCCTCAATTAGAAGTCACGAAAGGCCTCATCCTCCACTGGTCCACGTGTGCTTCACCGTCCAATGCCAGGTCAAGGGATGACGTGTTTCAAGCATGGCGAAGGCCAATGAGTGCAATTGGTCTCGCGTTTGCAATGGTTGTCACAAGAGTGGTCACATTGAGCGGGTTGTTGTTGAACCCTGCTAACACTATCATGTGTCCTTCTCAATCTGTGTCTTCATCTGCGCATTTATCCTTGCATGGATCTGCTCAAGCAATGAAGAATGTTCAAGCTTCTCCTTTATCCGTGTGCAGCTTGGGGACGTATTACTGGCCACCAACTTCCACGGTGCCACCAAACTATCTAGCACCCTATGTTACTTCAACCTTGCCATGGATTGATGTTCCACATGCCTCAGCATGCCAAAGTTTTGTTCACTTACCTTCATCATTCATGGATCGACGTACGGAAGTCGAGACATGTACTCTACCAGTCAACTCAGTTGAAGCTCTAGTACTGTTTGATTCTGGTTCTAGTTTCTCACTCGTATTGCTAGACTTCGCGAATTGGGCAAACATGTCTGGGAAAGAAATCTCTCAACGAACGGAAGTTAGTTCTCTGCGTGGACTCCTTTCTTGTTGCATTGTCTGTCCTGGCTGGATATTTTTATCAAGTATGAAGACTTCACTGCAAATCTTTTCAACCTTCAGTTTCAGCCTTTTGATGTCATTCTTGGCATGGAATGGCTACAAACTTACAGAGCGCTAATCTCTTGCTTTTGGAGAATTCTCACCCTTTATTCCCCTTCAGGAAAAGAGTGTGTCTACCAAGCTAGTGCACCTCCTCGGTCCTTGTCAGTGTTTGCCAGTCTCTTTCCAGGTCAGCCCTACAAAGAGTGGGATATTATGGACTCTTCTAGGGAAGCCAAGTACCCCACTGTGCCTCCATAAGATACCAGTAGTTGGTTACTATCCCGATGTCTTCCCAAATGAGCTTCCGGGCATGCCTCCGGAGCGGGACACCGAGTTCTGCATTGATCTGATTCCTGGAGCTCAGCTTATCTCAATAGCACCGTATCGCTTAGCTCGACCCTTCCAGGAAGAGCTTAAGAAGCAATTAGCTGACCTTCTCGCCAAAGGACTAATTCAAAGGAGTGTGTCCGAATGGGGCGCACCTGTGCTCTTCACTATTAAGAAAAATCTCACTTGGCGCATGTGTATTGATTACCGTGGCCTCAACCGACTGACTATCAAGAACAATTATCCACTTCCTCGCATCGAGGACTTGTTTGATCAATTGAAGGGAGCTAAAGTTTTCTCCAAGATTGACTTGCAATCTGGGTATAATCTAATTCGTGTACGAGAGCAGGATATCAAGAAGACTGCTTTCTCCACAAGGTATGGGCATTATGAGTTCAAGGTCATGTCTTTTGGTCTGACGAATGCCCCCGCCTGTTTCATGGAGACAATGAACAACATGTTTCACTCTTATCTCGACAATTTTGTTGTCGTTTTCATTGATGATATTCTTATTTACTCCAAGACGGAGGAAGAGCATGCTCGACATCTTAGAATAGTGCTTGAAACCTTGAGGCAACACAAATTTTATGCCAAGTTGAAGAAGTGTGAATTCTGGCTTTCAGAAGTTGGCGTTTTAGGCCACGTGATCAACCAACATGGCATATCTGTTGACCCAAGCAAAATCTCCACTGTCGTTAATTGGGTGAGGCCAACTAATGTCAAGGAAGTAAGAAGGTTTCTAGGCTTTGCCCGTTATTACCGTCGATTTGTGAAGAACTTCTCCTCTATTGCCAAGCCAATGACCAAGCTAACGCAGGTCAACTCTAAATTCCACTGGGATGATGGTTGTGAGAAGAGTTTTTGCTATCTCTAGGAGCAATTGGTGACTGCTCCAATCTTGTCGCTACCTGAACCAGGTAAGCGTTTTGCAGTATATTCCGATGCTTCCCAACTTGGACTTGGTTGTGTGCTGATGCAGGATGGGTCATTGCCTATGCATCTCGACAACTGAAGCCTCATGAGCAGAATTATCCAACCCACGATCTGGAATTGGCTGCAATCGTTCATGCTCTCAAAATTTGGAGACATCATCTCTATGACGAGGCGTGTGATATGTATACTGATCACAAAAGTCTCAAGTACATCTTTACTCAGGAAGAGTTAAACATGAGACAAAGAAGGTGGTTGGAGTTGATCAAGGATTATGATCTCACCATCCACTCCAAACCCGACTGAGCCAATGTGGTGGCCGATGCTTTGAGCCGCAAGGTAGTTGTTCCTACTGCGGCGACCCTTCCGTCTGAATTGGAGAGGATGTATATTTCCTTCTGTTGCGCGGGCACTGCTCAAGCAGGAATCCAAATGATCCTTGAGTCTGATATTGTGGAGCGCATTAGGCAAGCACATGAACAAAATTGTTTACTGATGCAAGCAGATAGGCGTGTCCGTGAAGGAAGGGTAGGTCCATTCACCATAGATGCTACCGGAGTTGTGCGATTTCAAGGTCGTTTTTGCATTCCGCAAAAGGCTCAAGTGAAAGATGATATCCTCAAACAAGCCCATCGTACTCTTTACACTATTCATCCTGGTGAGACCAAGATGTATCATGATTGAAAGCAAAACTTCTAGTGGAAACGGATGAAATTCGATGTTGCTAAGTATGTGGCTTCATGTGGTGTTTGTCAATGAGTCAAAGTTGAACACAAAAGCCCTGCTGGAAAGCTGGAATCTCTTGAGGTCCCCAAATGGCCATGGGAAGATATCACCATGGACTTTGTCATTGGCTTACCTCGCACCCCATGAGGAAAGGATGCCATTTGGGTCGTTGTGCACTGTCTTAATACGTCGTCACACTTCATTCCAATTCGTACCACCAATTCAGCTAGTGATTTAGCTCCAATCTACACCTGTGAGATTATTCGTCTCCATGGTGTGCCAAAAAAACAATCAACTCTAATCGTGATGCAAAGTTCACCTCCAAATTCTGGGAGAGTTTGCAGAATGCTTTGGGTACAGAGTTTCGGTTCAGCATAGCTTTTCATCCTCAGACTGATGGTCAGTCTGAGCGTACCATTCAAACACTCCAAGATTTGCTTCGCACTTGTGCTCTATCATGGTAGGGTAACTAGGAAGATCACCTGCCTCTTGTGGAATTTGGCTACAACAACAGTTATCAGGCAAGTATCAATGCTGCACCCTTTGAGGTTCTTTATGGCTGAAGGTGCATGTCACCTCTTTGTTGGGATTCAGTAGGCGAGCGGGCAGTTCTTGGACCGGATTGGGTTCAACAAACCGTTGACCGTGTTGCAGAGATCCGTCAGAACATGTTTACAACACAAAGTAGGCAGAAGAGTTGTGCTGATGTCAGACGGCGAGCTCTGGAATTTCAAGTGGGTGACCAAGTGCTTCTTAAAGTGTCTCCTACTAAAGGAGTTTTGAGATTTGGCACCAAGGAAGGCTTAGCCCTCGGTATGTTGGGCCATTTCCTGTGGTTGCTCGAGTTGGGAAGCTCTCCTACCGCCTAGAATTGCTACAATCGATGCGGGGAGTACACAATGTTTTCCACGTTTCCATGCTTCGGAAATATCTTGAAGACTCCGAACATCTCATTCTTTCCGACCTGTCACAATTGAGCAAGATCTTACACTTCAGTCATGTTTTCTGAAGACTCTTCATGATTTTGAGCATGCCTTGAGGCACCAAAAACTCAAGTATGGGAAAATTATTTTGACAAATCAAACTTTGCGAGAAGCGACTTGGGAATTTGAGTTCCAAATGCGCGAAAAGTACCGAGAATTGTTCACTTATGGTACATTTTAAACCCTTAAAATTCTTTTCCAATGTGTTCTATGAGTTCCTTTGAGAGTCTAATAATACAAGGAGAGAAGAACTCGGGCTCGAGTTCCAGTTAAGGTGGTGAGACTGTAACACCCCCGTTTTCCGATGTTATATTTTCAGTAAATGATTTCCTTGAATAAAATATCCGACCTTGTGGATGTGTTGGGCTTGTCGAGATGTTCGAAATGGACCACTCTTTTGCGCAAATCGCACTCCGGATACAACTCCCATGAAATTATCAATTCAAGGGTTACGGTTTAAGGGGTATTTCGAAAATGTGTTTAATTTTAAAAAAAAAGGTATAGCTGACCCTTATCCCTTTCCTGCAAACGTGAGGAGCTCATCCTCATCTCAAACCAAGCGGTGGCCATGTCCAAGACAGCCGCTCCAACACTTCCTCCCCAAACGCAGGAGCTCTCCCTCTCCATGGCGCCACCTCTCCCCTTGTTCCACATCGCTTCTTCTCTGCTGAGCCCTCCCATCTGCACCACGTCCCATCTCTTCCCCAAGTACAGCCCTTGTTCTAGTGCTTGAAGAAGAAGAAGAAGAAGAAGAGGCAAGGAGAAGATCAAGAGGAGGAGAAGGAAGAAGAAGAGAAGTCTTCGTCACTCCCTGTCCGAATTTCCCCTTGTTCAAGCATCAAGGGTGAGTACCCCTACCCTCCCTGGTCCTCCCAGGTGCTTTACATGGTTATTCCCTGGTCAATAGGTAGGAGATTAGCAAGATCTATTGAGAATTAGAGAGAACGTGTTCTCTGCCCCTGTTTCTAGACGTACAGGTTCAGAAATCACCAGTTTCGAGTACCTATATGGCAAAATCAGAGGAGCTGTCTATGGAATGTTTTGTAGACATTTTCTCACGATCGTTTTGAGCCGTAAAACGCATCAATCGGAGTTGTAAAGCTCCTGCTATGCCTATTTCTTTGCAGCTGTACCAGATTTCAGAAACAGCGCAGAATAGGTTTTCTCCATGGGTTTTAGGAGCATTTATAATTCATCTAAACTCATGTTTTGTTCTTTCCTAGATGGTGTGTGATGCCTAGGTTCTAATACAAAATGTTTTACTCAATTTCGTCGAGTATTCTTAACGCTATGAATTTCCAAAGGTGGCTACTTGTTATTTCAGAATTCTGGAAACAGTAGACGTATTTGCTGGTTATGACCAAGTTAAAGTCATATTCTGAGTTTGAATAGTAGGAGTTCTTTGTAGCCAAGTTCCATTTGAATCCATAGCCATCTTGTTTGCTTGTTTTCGAGCTTCCTACTTCGAGATATGAATTCTTTCATGGAGGGACAACAAAGGGGTTGCTCCCTCGGGAATACGATTAGGCGCGTTTTTGTGTACGCTTTCCATATCATGTTTTGGTGCAATTCTTGAAACTTGTGTATGTGTTCCTACATCAGGTTGCAGCACCAATCCATCAGAGGTAGCCTCGCATTGGTTGAGGCGAGTACACCGAGCAACAATGGCTAGATTGCTCCCTTCAAATTATGTTTATGTTCACATTATTCATTTACATTCATCCAATGGTGAACATGTCATTCCCTTGTGTACATTTCAATACACCATACTACTAGTATGCCATAGGGAATCATCATGGTTTTCTGATAAAATTCCATCATGAGTGAACCTCCCTGTTTCTAAGGAATGTTCCTCGCTTTGCGAGTGTATGGGCCTTCGGGTCTGTCCTCATATGGTCCTCTCACGGAGTGAGGGATGGAAAGGAGTTGAGGTGAGACGTCACCCCTCCTCAGCTTGCCGGCAGAAGCTCAGAGCCTAGTCCTCGATCTTATTCGGTTGCATTATTCCTTCATGCATTCTCATGCCATTTCAAGCATGGTTCATGTTCATGATACTAATTTCCAATGCTTTTGTTGTGTACTTGCTGAATCTTTGGACTCACCCCTCGTGGGCTTTGTTTTAGGTATTTCACCGTGAAGCTTTGCAAGTAGTTGGAAAGGCGTAGCTCCCGTGGGTGTTCACTCACAAATTTCACATCCCTTTCATACATCTAGCTGGATCATGTTAGTTCACACTTCAGTTCATGAGTTCATGATTCTTGGTAGCTAGAGTCTACTTGATGTGTATAAACATGCTATGTTTGTTTTCATGACCACCAGGTGTGCTTCCTAAGGAGGTTGGAGTTTGTTAGTTCCCAACTTATGGGTGTGTGCTTGGAACTTATGGTTTCCATGTTCGGTCTGGTGTTTTGGTACTGTGACTTCACCGTATAGCTCTTTGTGTTAAGTATGAGCTGTGGTATATGTTTCCGCTGATGTTTCATTCATTTCTTACTCTGATATCTGTTGCCTGTCGTGGATGTCCGTCAGTACAAAGGAGGTGCTGTCGGAATTTCACACTAGCATGTTAAGTGTGGGTTGTTTTGTGGTAACGTTCCTCTTTACAAGGAGGGGTGTTATATCCTAGGCAAAGGCTTCAAACTTGATGCTAACACTTCTACCATCATTATCAATCCGGCCAATGACTCATCGCTAGCGAGATGCCGATGGAGTAGAAACGAGAAGTCGATGACGTCCCATACCGCCACACCTCCAACCACTGTCACACCATCTTCAATCAAACAGAAACATGCATAACTTGACACCGCGGAGAAGACGCCATGCGTAGCACCTGTCGCACATGTTAGGGTCAGGCATAACTTGACACCTTCATATTATATGTCATCGCCAGCACCGGCTAGGCATGAGTTGACAACTCCGACGAAGTCATCATGCATAGCACATTTTGAGTCGATTCAAACCTGATCTCAAAGTGTGAGGGGTGTCCCATATCGCCGCCGACCTAGAAACCCCGCGGGTCACAGTAGAGGACCGATCAACAAAATTTAGATCTGATCATCACATCGACCACATGACCACGCGATGTAAAAAATGTTCTAGTGATAATGGTTCACGTGACCAAAAGTCTAGCATCTGGTCACGGTCAAGGAGATCAACGGTAGACAAAAAATTCGATGGTTACCGGAAATCTCAGTCTTTCACCACACAAAAAATTCAAACAATTTTTTAATTTAATTATCTAAGACTAAATAAATAAGTTTATTTCACAGTGCACTACCCCGCGGGTCATCGGTCATGTTTTTATTAACTGGATATGATCCTCCAAGCTGACGCAGAGCAAAAATGAGCAAACCAATGTCGAATTAACACCTCACGGACACGTTGACCACAAGTTTAGTACATCCAGTTCACACACACGTTCACCACAAGTTTAGTACATCCAGTTTAACACGACGACTACATGCCAATGTAACTGCAGTCAACTGTCGTGCTGGTCGATCATGCTTGAATACCCACTATATACTATGGCCAACTCCTAAGAGTGTGTAAAACGCCACTTAAAATGTGTAGATGTAAAAAAAAATCTCGCATCCGCTTATACACTTGAGGAAATATGTTTTTTGTCATACTCTGGCAATTTGCCGTGAGCATTTTTTCGGGAACACGGCAAAGGCTTAATTTGGCAAGCTGCCAAGAGTACTCACGGCAAAACAATTCTCACGATAAAGACCGAAAAAGCTCGCGACAAATATAGCCATCGGTGCATTGGTGGACAGGTGTCCCCGTACACGCAATGGGGAAGACGTGTTAGCTTTGTTGAGAGCTGAGCCTCCCATTTGGCTCTCGGGAAAGAAGAAACACACTATCTGTGTGCTTTATGATGTTTTTGTTGAGGATGACAGAGGCGTGGCACAGATTGATGACATGGCAAAAAAATAACCGCACATCACGCCGCAGCTGGGCAGAGGCTCCAGAGGACGACACCGGGACAGAGGTGACACTCCTGGCGCAGGGACATGGACGGTCCATCTTGATCTTCGTCCTGTGGCCTGGACCAGCATCACATGCATTATAGATGAGCTAGTACGATCATGTGTCCGCCCTCGCGCTGTGCATAAATACTGCGACGACGATGGTCTTCCCTATCTCACACCCTTCTCTTCAGGTCTAGAGCTTAGCAGTAGGCAGCAGTCATGGTTTCTTCCAAGCGTAGCAGCAGCGCTGTGTGGTGTCTCCTGCTGGCTGGGCTTCTCCTGGCGGCGGCGGAGGTGGAGGCCGGACGGGCACAGAAGCAAGAGAAGGACGTCGGCTCCAAAAGCCGAAACGACCAAGATCAATGCATGAACGACAGCTGCCAATGGCTCTATGGCGACGAGCAGGCGCTGTGCGAGACAGAGTGCTGCGTGAGTGACAAGTGCCAAGGGCTCCATGGCATGGCCCAGGCGGTGTGCAAGGGGGACTGCGAGAATGAATACGGTGAAGCAGACAAGATGAAGACGCTCAAGGAAGCCGGCACCAGCCCCGCCGCCGGTGGAGCCAACATCCTTGAGGTGGTGTAATGGCGCCGGCCTCGACATAGCTGTTGAGCTGGCTGAACTTTGCTAGATTCCAAATAAGTTTCAGGTGTTCCTTGCACCGCCTGCATTTCCGTTTAGTTTCCTCCAAAGTTGGTAGCGCTCACGCTAGCGACGCAACAGACAACCATTGTGTTTTGCTTTCAGTTTGGCGCCGTTGTAATGTACCCTGCTATCTGTAACACCGACGGTTCCCATTTAAGAACAAGCGCACTTGTTTTCTTTCCAGTGCATGCATACCAGTTTGCATGTGCATTTGCATTCTAATCTCAGCACCAGCAAAAAATTGTCCCAAACAAACAATTGTCCCCATGTATTTTGATACAAACTATTGATGCAAGGGGATGTTGTATCAAAGCTGACACGGTCACCACATTGCTCCGATAAGTTCTAACCAAAAATATTCAAAACTCTGGGTTTTTAGCTTTTTTTTTCAACCGGGCTCCATGCATGGTCACTTTAGCTATGCAACATATTCGACTCACATGGTACATAATATCTGCTACAAATGTCTGAAAGAAGATAAACACTTTGATTTTCTTGATAATAAGGTGTAATTGGGCAAGTCCATTTTTTTGCGCTCACATGTTTGCTCTGATATTGATATCAGTTCTTCAGAAAGAAACCTAGCTAATTAAAAAAGAAACAATACTCCTACATAAGATAATCATGCATGCGGTACATGGAAGGATAGATGAGCTAATTAAATCTATGGAGGTAAAATCCACGTGCAGCTATCTCTATTAATACCACTAGGCTTCTCACGGTAATGGTAACACCGTGTCATGATCCCCTCCAAGTGGTGATGCCCTACTTTGTTCTCATAACAATACACATCGCAACTACCGAGATCCAAGCAATCTAAGCACCATGGATCCATGCCGTCGTGGAGTTTGTGCTTTGGCCTCGAGTAGTAGATATGGTTCGCTTGCACCTCGCCTCGCCTGCCCATCCCCAACATGTGCACCGCCTTGCAGCACCCTGGCCCAAGGAACAGGGCGTGGTCACCCAAACTCGTCACCTCTGCCCATTCGTAGTTGCATGGTTTTGTTGTGTCTTTGCTGGCGACGAGCTCCAACACCTTCAAATTCCGAGTCTTGCTGCCGCCTAGAGGTCTGATCTTCACCGCGGTTGCTAGCTTTCCACGCAGCTCGAAGATTTTTTTGGGATTAAACATCTCGGGCCATTGGATGGTTAGTTTGTTGAACAAGATAGTCACTGCATCGTACTCGTCTATGCCGAAAGCGAGCTTGTACAGCCGGTGGCCGTAGAGCTCGTCGTGCACGCACGAGAGGCCATAGAGTTCGCCGTTGCAGAAGGCGATATCTACAAAGCACTCGTCTGCGCCACATCCTCTTGTCATCCACCCTGCGCCGGGGAAGCCAACCCTATATATTGCTATCGTGCTCCACTTGTTCATGGCGGCGATGATGCATCCTTCCGATGTAGGGTCCTCGGAGAAGACGACCTTTTCAATAGCGATTCTGCCGGCAATGTGTTTCACTGGCACCCTGCAGCCACCGCGGGCGAAGAGGTTCACGATCTCGATGCGGCCGCCGTTCGCGGTAGCGACGCAGCCCCCATCGTGGGACCCAACGATCTGCTTGCCGTATGGGAACCACGGGAGCCTGGAACGCAGCACCCTGCCGTCTTCTGGGCTGTACGCCCTCGCCTTCTGGTCGAGGCACCTGTTGCCCGTCGACGGGAGCAGCAGCGGCAGAGCCGGCAGCTTGGGCTGCCACGACGCGGCGGCACGCCACGACTTGCAGACGGCGGCGAAGCGGATGCGGTCGTTGGACGAGGAGCACAGGTTGTAGATCGCGCCGAGGAGGTCGTTAGGGAGATTGGTGCTTCCGTCATTGGTCATTGCGATCGATTGATTCTCGTAACAAAATCGATGGGTGCTTCTTCAACTACCCGTACGTGTTGCAAGTCAAATCGCTTCCTAAATATTCTTAACAAAATTATTAAAAAAAACTTCCTAAAGTTAAATACGGGTCCTATAAGCACACGTTCGGGTATAGGCATAGCAGTCGAGCGTACCAGGCGTCTGGTGCGATCGCTACCACGGACTCAAAAGCGAACACATATATACATGGGCCAAGCCCAACATCGGACGTGCACATGGCCCATCGCGAGAACTAATCATTGGCCTTTGACGGCCGCTGTCCGCGGGTGCTGCTGCTCCTCGCAATCCTCGACCGCTGTGACGGCCAAACTCCTCACGGGCGCTGGCTCGCTCGATATCACGCATGGTCAACGCAAAACAACCTCATCGATCTATGTGAATTGGGATGGATGATGGATTACCTCGTCGAATCGACCTGCAGACAACACCACGCCGCTTGCCCTCAGATCAAATTGCCTTTGCATCTATCAACATCACGCCAATAAAGCTGAAAGAAACAACACAGCACTGACAAGATTCAATCGGCCGACCGAAACAAACGAGGAAGAAACACGACGAGATCGAGGATACATACACCAAGACCAATCTAGCCCTCGCCCGCCACGATAAAGATCAAAGTCTAAGTCGCACGCGCCACCGCACGCGGTAAGCTACGCGCCCGCCCCTTCATATTTATAGACAGACGCTCAAGCAAAAAATGGGGGTTTGAAAAAAAATCACGGAGGAAGGGAGGGAAGAGAAGCGGGAAACCAAAAAAGTCTCTACTTCGTCCTAATTAATTACCTTCCGTGCATGCACGCGCCCGTAATAATCCGTCCCAATAATTGTGGCACCGTTTGTTATGGAATAGCATCTCCAAAATCAATGGGATGCCTAGCTTGATTTCTGGGCCCTCGTTTACGATTGCTTGCTTCAAATTACTTGGATTGATTAGCGGCAAAAAACTTGCGCCAAAGGTATTAGGAGGAAGTACACAGAGGCCAATGTCTCGTCCACCCGTCAAATAGAAGAAACCTGTATTACAAATTCTATAAGCAAAATCCCACAAAGGAGAAATGACACAGCGAAATAACGAAAATGTTATACTTACGGGGCCCACTCCCTGATCTTCTCACCTGATCCCGTAAGGTTGATCCGTTAGCGCCGTCCGTAGGTGTAGCAACTCTCGCGAAATAATACTGTACTATACATAAGTCGAATGGGTACACACCACGACTTAGAATCGCGCATGTTCCAAGGTTATTGAATGGAAAAAATGCAATATCCACCATGATGCTCGCATTTGCGGGATAGTTCTACGGACTGGACTTACGTGCACATCGTGGCATTCTGTGGTTATCAAAACTCAAGCAGTTGCTCCGACTTTTACTCATTCAGTTGATGCATCCCATAAATTTAGTGTTATTCGCGTTGCTGGGCACCTATTGGGGGCCGGTAGTTAATTAGTACCAAATATCTAATTGAATTGTCCGTTAATTGCGGGTTTAATGGCTATGATTTGCCAAATCTCTCTAGTTTCAACCAATATAATAAAGTAATATGCTTCTTCATTTCTTTCTGTGTTGTGTATGGACTGAAATATATTTCATCCGTACTGTATTGTATTGGTAACAATCTAGTTTTGTTTTCTCACTGGCAAGCGTCAGGTCCTTGGTTTGACTTTGCTCGATATACATGCTTGCTTTTCGTAATCATACATAATATATATCGTCGATACACATAAACAACCTTCAAGTGAATCAACTAAATATAAAGTTAGATGAAAGGATCATTGTCTGAAAAGATGATTACATAACAATAGAATCTTGCTTACGTCTTGCTCTAGCTACCAATTCTTGCTACATCTAACAGCCCACAACTCTCAAAAAGAACAAGCATCATCCATCCTCAGATCCATATATAAGAGTTATGGAGAATATACGTGTTACCAGATTAGACAATATTCATCCAACAAAGAAAAACATATACAAGAGACCTAGCTAGTGCAACAACAGCTTAAAGTTCAAAACGTAAGATCACTGATCACTTCATTGCTAGCGCCCCTGGACGCTGACGACTTGATCGCACTTCAAGGTCGTGTATCTGCCTTTTCAGCTTGTCCACATGGTCAGATACCTCCATTATATTTTATCAATACTATATGTTGGTTTCACTGCATATGCTAGGAAATCTGAGCTACCCGGTTTCTTCCCAAATCCCGACACTAAGCATGGTTGCTCTTTGTGGTACTTGATCAAAGATTTCCAGACTGGAATGGATACAAACACACACCAAGTAGTAAATTACCCAGATTCAAGAACCAAGACTCACTGTAGGAAAACTTATGTGTGGCTACTAACTAAAACCAAGAAACAAGAATCCGTTGAAGTTGTACCAAAATCATTTAGGCTTTGGCCTGGACCTTGTTTGCTCCTTATGTATCTATATAAAAGGCAAGGCTTTTGCCTTGATTCAAAAAAAAATCCACCAAAGTTGTATCAAAATCAGTAAATCAAACAGCAACCAGTAAGCAAGTAAATCAAGGTGAGATAATCATGGAAATGGCCTGAATATGCGGCAAAGCAGTCAGGAGAATGAACCTGGTCCAACAGTTTTGTAAGAAGGCAAAATCGCGTGACAAAGCCAAGCAATTTGAGGCAGGGTGCATCTGATCCCGGCCTCCAAGGATGAGATAAGGGGCTAACAACCCTCACACACACCAGCACCATCGTGCTTACCTTGGGGCAGGAAGAGAAGGAGAGCCCATACGGTGTCAGGTCGATGGGCTCACATTGCCCCTACCCACCAATGACGGCGCCCAGGACCGCGCCAGGAGCACCCTTGTGGCCTCCTCCTCATTGTCTCAGGTCTCACCCTACAGACTAACGGGGATGTGAGTACTGTTGCATTGCAAATACACATACGCACATCAAAGTCAATTCTGGATGTACACAATCGCTCTAAAGACAGCAGCACAGAGAGAACCTCAAGTTAAGGACTTGCAAGATCACATAATACAAATGTGAAATAGTGGACAACTCTCGGCAACATCACATAGTATGGACGCAATAAATGAATTCACTCATCGGCTACAATTCCCATCTCACTAAGAAACGCACTTGCAATAACCAGTACTAGCTAGGCTCCAGGAAAGAACTTAAGCAAAAATCTCAATAACTGCTAACAGAACAACATGTTCCAGCATGCACATATGTTTCCCAAAAGAACAAATAAGGCCAACGGTTATCTTGGGGGCTAATGAATGTCTCCCAGTACATATCCAGTTGCTTAGAAATCATCTCACATAATCAACTTTAAAATGGCAGCATCAAATTAAACATCACAGAACAACACAAGATTGATAAGCTCCATGATTCTGGATGGCAATGAGTACCCGATACCCGCAAACCCGATGAGTACCAGTCTTAAATGGGGAGGGTTTGGTACAGTAAAAACCCGCGGGTGTGCTTAACGGGTGAAATCAATACCCATCGGGTGTAGTGGAGGCGGGTATGGGGGCACCAGACCCATACCCTATAACCCGCAGACCCGCCAAACACACTAATCCTAACCCTATCCTCCTAGACTACACACGCTGCACCTGCAATGCACCTTTCTTCTAGCCCATCGCCATCAGCCCACTAGGCCACTACCCACAGGCCTGGACACTCCCTTTCTTCGCCGCCGTCCCTCCTGGTCCTCTGCTTCATTGACCTGTTACTTTTCACGAATGTTACTGCATCATTGACCTATGTTACCTTTTCATGAATGTTACCCCCAAGATAACCTATGGTGCCTTTTCCAAAATGTTACTCTACCTATGACCTATGTTGCCATTTCTGAAATGTTACTCTCACTATGACCTATGTTGCCTTTCCGTAGATGTTACTTCACAAATGATATGGGTTGCTTTTTCCCCTAATGTTACTGCATCAATGACCTATGTTGCCTTTGCATCAATGTTACTCCCACGATAACCTATGTTGCCTTCTCTTAAATGTTACTCTCACTATGACCCTAAAGTCCTAAACCTTTTTCACTAATGTTACCCTAAACCCTAGCAACACAGCTCACTTGTGCGGTAACATCTACAGAGAGGCAACATAGGTCATAGCGAGAGTAACATTTCAGAAACGGCAACATAGGTTTTTGTGGGAGTAACATTATTGAAAAGGCAACATGGGTCATTGATGCAGTAACATTCCGGTAAAAAGCAACACATCTCACTTGTGCAGTAGCTTCTACGAAAAGGAAACATAGGTCATCGTGGAGTAACATTTAAAAAAGGCAACACAGGTCATTTCTGCAGTGACATTATTGTAAAGGCAACATAGGTCATTGTCGTGAGCAAGTCGCCTCCGTGCAATTGCTACCTTGTTTAATAAGGCATACTCAGATTTTCTTCCGCTGAGGGCATGCGCCGTGAGGGTGGGACGTGGTCAGGTGGACGGAATCGCAGGACATGCGCGTCAAGCGAACCGACTGTAGCTACAGCGTGTTGTAAGATTAAGAGTTTTCCTTTTCTTTAATGTTACTCCCACGATGACCTAAGTTGCTTTTTCCCTTAATGTTACTGCACAAGTGAGCTGTGTTACCTTTTCCATGAATGTTACTGTAGAAATAACCTGTGTTGTCTTTTCGTCAACGTGACTCCCAAAATAACCTTGAAGAAAAGGCAACACAGCTCATTTCTCCAATAACATCTCAGGAAAGGCAACACATCTCAGTAAAGGAAAGGCAACATAGCTCACTGCGGTAACATTCGTAGTAACATTCAAGAAACGGTAACACAGCTCATTTGTGCAGTAACATTCCTAGAAAGGCAACACAGCTCATATTTGCGGTAACATTAAAGGAAAGGCAACATAGGACACTGTTGTAGTAATATTCAAAGAAAGACAACACAGCTCAATGAAACACAGGTTCAAGTACTTACAATAAAGAGCTTCGTTTGTGAACATGTTTCAACACACAATACACACCTCATGTGCACATCAAAATAAGTGTTTGCTTTGCAACAGAAACCATCCTTAACTTGGATACCAAGCATCAGCATCTCTTCCTACTCTTCTTTGCCTTTCGGTTCCTTTCCACTATTTCATTAACTTCTTGAGGCAGCTCTGTAGTATTTTCTGGGTGGAGAAGAAGGTACCCCAGCTTTCTAGCCTTGTATCCAAGAGGATCCACCTGCAAATTGAAATGAAAGAAAATAATGCAGGTTATGCATGACTCCGAAAGGAGAATGTAAAGTTGAAAAAGAAAATAAAACTTTTGAAGTAAGGGGAATACACTAACCCGCATGACTAAGGGCGTTTCTTTTCCATCGAACATCTCAATGCAAGCCATACATCCTAAAGCACTGTCTTTGCGGCTCGCATGATGACTAAGAGCTGAAATCGTTACTTTTTTGTTTTGGGAAATTGGCGCAGTGCTGGAGCAATTCAAAAATGTTTGTTGTACATGTTTCCCGAATGTTGTAGCCAAGATATCCTCTCCGGAGTTAATTTGATGTCACTGGAATGCACAACAGTGACCTCGTCTTTTGCCAGCACATCTACAACAAGCACTATCCATTCAGCATCTTGAGCGAAAGGACAACTTATCTGCAAACACTAGCATGTATTAGGAGTGTATTATCATTGAGCGAAAGGACAACTTATCTCCAAAAACGAGCACCACTTACGAATCTCTGCATCATGTTGTTGGCCTTAAGCTCTTGCTCAATCGCTTGCACTAATGCTTTATCGTCGTTCTGCACTCAAAAATAATTTGCTATCAGACCTTTTAACTGACATCCAAAGCTTTGCTTCTTGCAGAAAACTTACCATGTCTTTTGTTGTGACAATGATTCTACTGGTGTGGTAGCTTCTAGTCTCATCGGCCTTGTCATCAAATTTCATGCAATACACGAATGCATTCATGATGCTCGGGGCATGCTGACATTTCACTGAGAACTCCAACAGCTCACCACCCGTCATGTTCGTTTCGCCCATAGTCAACACCACATCAGCATTGCTTCACCAATTAAAAACAAGATATAAATATCAGTCAGTTAACTAAAACAACTCTCAACAATGCCAAATTTGTTTTACATGGTGACATGCAGGTCAAAAACAGGATTGTAGAATTGGATAAGATTCAGAAACTTACAACTTTGTTTCGAAGAGTTTGCAGACTTCCTCACATCCTTCAACAGACAAGGGTCAAGGGTCTACGTTCTTCAAAGAACAGAACAACTTTAACCGCTGGAGCCCTCCTCCTCTTGCGTGGCCATATTGGTGGTGACTTTACTATTAACTCGGAATCAGTGGTAGATTGGTCACCTGATGTCCCTCCTATGCTTTCATCCACAGGAGAATCTTGCTGGCAGCCCCACTGCTACTGCCTGAAGTGGCTATGTTACTCTTGGCTACATCAGAATTGGTAATAACCACACTCTCTTCCTTGTCATCGTCTTCGTCCCAGTGCTACTGCCTGAAGTGGCTGTGTTACTCTTGGCTGCATCAGAATTGGTAATAACCAAGCACTCTTCCTTGTCATCATCCTCGTCATCTGTTTCTTCATTGACTGGTTCGAGCATAGGTTTTTTCTGTTCGTGCTATGAAAGAGGAGGTACTGAGAAAGCTCCTGTCAAAGCGTCAACACCTTTTTCTGCATTTTTAAGGAATAAAACATTTGTTCAAGAATTTTAATAGAAAAAAATTAGAAAACCAAAAGGTTAAATTCTTACCTTGTCGATGTCAAATATCTCACTCCGCTCGAACCCTCTGATATACAGTAAAACATGGAAGCCACAATCAAATCTGCAATCAAAAGGTTGAGACACAATCAAATCTGCAATCAAAAGGCAACCTTTATCAGTGTGGCGGTAACATCTCAAGACAGTAACATAGCTCACAAAAGGTAAAGGCCACATCGCTCATGACAGTGGTAAGATACGAAAAAGCAAGATATTTCCAGCCCTATAAAAGGTGAACATCACTTACTTGTTTATTTGACGCTGAACCTCTGGTGTTTTTGTAACATACTACCGAGATATGTCAATGCTGTGTTCAGTGTGCAAATATAACTCCAGATTGGTTAACATATCATTTGCCACCTTTTCATACGTCCCTGGCAAGGAATCAAGGATACATTTCTTTGCCACCGTACGGGAAACGACCACAAGGGAACAGTGGCTAGAAGAAAATATAGAAGTATACATCTAAAAAAATCTAATGTCAAACTCACGGACCAGTAACCTGTGCCGTACGGGAAACAACATTAACAAAGATCTAATAAAATGCACAAACCTGCGCCGCATCCTTCACTTTATCTGATGTCAGCTCTTCATCCAGAATTGCACTTATCGTTCCTTGGTTCAGCAAACATTCCTCGAAGAATGAAAGAGACGACAATTATTAGTAAAGAATAACAATATAAAAAATGATGAGCTAACTTCTTCGATAAATACTTACAACAACAGCTTCACTAAGTATGATTTTATCCTTCCAGTCAACAGACCAGAGGTCGCATACTAAGTGAAGTATGTTTGACTGCATCAGACCTTTTTTGTTGAAGCAATAAACGGAAGTGCCCTGATCTACACGATAGACACCAATATCCAATACTAATTTGTGACGACTTCTTTCTAACACATACTTCTGGTATACAGTAGCTGCATCATTTCCATCAGAAGTCTGATGATAGAAAAAAAAGGACAGCATCAATATATTATGCAATGCTCTCCCTGACCTTGAAAATGGGCAGGGATACTTAACTCACTACTGTTATGGTCATGCACCACTGTACAATTTTGGTACAAGCTTTCCTCCCATTTCTGCAAGAAAAAGGCGGCTTCGGATTCTTCCCACCCACAAGCTTATTGAGCACCTTCTCAATATACAAGTTCATTCTATCAGATTCTTGCACTTTTAAATGATTCCCCTCAATGTAGTCCACAAAGACAATCTCAGACCCAGTGAAAAGATTTGGGCATTAGTTTATGAGTAATTCCTTACGAATATGTATATAGAAAGAAATAATTCAATTTATTTTGGATTGCTCCTAGTACTTACCAAATGCACTAACACACACCCATGCATGTGCTTCTGGTTTTACTTAAAGGCATCGCAAGCTTTCTTTAAAGCATCAAAGACCAGCAATAACCAGTCAATGTTACCCAACATTTTTAGGTTATATACTTTTTGATATGTAGTATTGTTGACAAAAAAAAGTAGGTTCTAGGCAGTAGAAATCTTTCTACTGCTACCCCTAAGTACAGTCGGACGAGCATGTCCGTGGTAATGTGCTTGGCGGCTTCCTCGTCATCACGATGCAGAAATAACAAGCCAATGTTCTTCGGGGTGAAAATATCTCTTATCTTCGCGACCTGCTGTGGATGTTGTACCTGAATCACATTCTGCTGTGCAGGCTATTCCTCATTACCAGCAGGATCCTGGGTATGAACATCTTCATTCTGCTCTGCAGGATGTTCCTCATTACCAGCAGGATTCTGGTTATGACCATCTTCATTCTGCTTTGCAGGTTGTTCCTGATTCACAGGTTGTTCCTCATTACTAGTACGATCCTGATTATGAGCATCTTCATTCTGCTCTGCAGACTGTTCCTCATTACCAGCAGGAGCCTTGCTTTTATTGACTTGGAAGCTATGTACTTCAGCACTACGGCCGCCTTCTGATATTCTTTATTTGTTTCTTCTAAATCTGCGTCTGAACTTGGGAAAGCTTTATCAGATGCAGTGGGCGCGTCGAGGACATATACCACAACCTCCTTTGTAATCCACAGCGACTCACCTTCCCTTATGCGAATTTCAATTCTATTGGAGTTCTCATGAGCAACAGATTTCCAATTAGCATACCACACATCTTCCTGCTGCCAAGGTCATCGAGCTTGAAGTTGAAAAAGTTACTCAAACCAGCTCCGCGGATCCTGCTAATCATGCTGGACTGCTTTCATGTACATGATGAAGCTAGCATGAGGAGACCACCTCCGTCATGTACATGAGGATCCGTGGAGCTGGTTTGAGTAACTTTCTCAACTTAGAGCTAGATGGTCTTGTTGCAGTAAGATGTGTTGTATGCTAATGGATAAATCTGTTGTTCATGAGAACTCCAATAGAATTGAAATTTGCATAAAGAAAGGTGAGTCGTTGTGTATCACAAAGGAGGTTGTGCAGCATGTCCTCGACGCGCCCACTGGCTCTGACAAGGGTTTCTCAAGTTCAGTAGTGCTGAAGTACATAGCTTCCAAGTACAATAAAAGCAAGGCTCCTGCTGGTAATGAGGAATAGTCTGTAGAGCAGAATGAAGATGCTCATAACCAGGATCCTGCTGGTAATGACTAATGAGGAACAGCCTGTGAATCAGAAACAGCCTGCAGAGTAGAATGAATATGCTCATAACCAGGATCCTGCTGGTAATGAGGAACAGTCTGCAGAGCAGAATGAAGATGCTCATAGCCAGGATCCTGCTCGTAATGAGCAACAACCTGCATAGCAAAATTTGATTCAGGTACAGCCTCTACAGCAGGTCGTGAAGATAAGAGATCTTTTCACCCCGAAGAAAATTGGCTTGTTATTTTCTACATCGTGATGACGAGGAAGTCGCCAAGCACATTACCACGGACATGCTCGTCCGGCTGTACTTAGGGGTAGCAGTAGAAAGATTTCTACTGCCTATAACCTACTTTTTTATCAATAATACTACATATCAAAAAGTATATAACCTAGAAATGTTGGGTAACATTGACTGGTCATTGCTGGTCTTTGATGCCTTAAAGAAAGATTGGGATGGCTTTAAATAAACCAGAAGCACATGCGTGGGTGTGTATTAGTGCATTTGGTAAGTACTAGGAGCAATCCAAAACAAACTGAATTATTCCTTTCTATATACATATTCGTAAGGAATTACTCATAAACTAATGCCCAAATCTTTTCACTGGGTCTCAGGTTGCCTTTGTGGACTGCATTGAGGGGAATCATTTAAAAGTGCAAGAATCTGGTAGAATGAACTTGTATACTGAAAAGGTGCTCAATAAGCTTGTGAATGGGAAGAATTCGAAGCCGCCTTCTTCTTGCAGAAATAGGAGAAAAGCTTGTCCCACAATTGTACAGTGGTGCATTACCATAACAGTAGTGAGATAAGTATCCCTGCCCTTTTCAAGGTCAGGGAAAGCATTGCATAATATATTGATATTATATTTTTTTCTATCATCTGACTTCTGATGGAAATAATGCAGCTATTGTATATCAGAAGTATGTGTTAGAAAGAAGCCGTCGCAAATTAGTATTGGATATTGGTGTCTATCGTGTAGATCAGGGCATTTTCGTTGATTGATTCGACAAAAAATGTCTGATACTGTCAAACATACTTCACTTAGTATGCGATCTCTGATCTGCTGACTGGAAGAATAAAATCATACTTGGTGAATCTATTATTGTAAGTATTTATCGAATAAGTTAGCTCATCATTTTTTTATGTTGATATTCTTTATCAATAATTATCGTCTCTTTCATTATTCGAGATATGTTTGCTGATCCAAGAAACGGCAAGTGCAATTCTGGATAAATAGCTGACATCAGATAAAGTGAAGTATGCGGCGCAGGTTTATGCATTTTATTAGATCTTTGTTGTTGTCGTTTCCCGTATGGCGCAGGATACTGGGTCCATGAGTTTGACATTAGATTTTTTTTCAGATGTATGCTCCTATATTTTCATCTAGCCATTATTCCCTTGTGGTCGTTTCTCGTACGGCGACAAAGAAATATATTCTTGATTCCTTGCTAGGGACGCATGAAAAAGGTGGCAAATAATCTGTTAACCAATCTGGAGTTATATTTGCACATTGAGCACAGCATTGACATATCTCGGTATGTTACAGAACCACCACAGGTTCAGCCTCAAATAAACAACTTATGTTCATGTTTTATAGGGCTAGAAATATCTTGCCTTTTCGTATCTTACCACTGTCATGACCGATGTGGCCTTTACCTTTTGTGAGCTATGTTACTGTCTGAGATGTTACCGCTTTTTATTGCAGATTTGATTATGGCTCAACATTTTGATTGCAGATTTGATTGTGGCTTTCATGTCTTATTTATATCAGAGGTTCGAGTGGAGTGAGATATTTGACATCGACAAGGTAAGAACTGAACCTTTTGGTTTTCTAATTTTGTTCTATTAAAATTCTTTAACAAATGTTTTACTACTAAAAAATGCAAAAAAAAGGTGTTGATGCTCCGACAGGAGCTTTCTCAGTACCTCCTATTTCATAGCACTAACAGAAAACAAAACCTATGCTCGAACCAGTCAATGAAGAAACAGATGACGAAGACGATGCCAAGGAAGAGTGCTTGGTTATTACCAATTTTGATGCAGCCAAGAGTAACACAGCCACTTCAGGCAGTAGCACTGTGAACGAAGATGATGACAAGGAAGAGCGCGTGGCTATTATCAATATTGATGTAGCCAAGAGTAACACAGCCACTTCAGCAGTAGCACTAGGGGTAGCGAGCAAGATTCTCCTGTAGATGAAAGCACAGGAGGGACAACAGGTGACCAGTCTACCGCCGATTCCAAGTTAACACTAAAGTCACTACCAATAAGGCCACGCAAGAGGAAGAGGGCTCCAGCCGTTAAAGTTGTTCCGTTCTTTGAAGAACGTGGACCCTTGTCGGTTGAAGGATGTGAGGAAGAGTGTGAGGTTTGGTTCGAATTCAGACTCACCTTCAGGACCATAACCTCCTGCCCCTCTAGTTAAACATTACACTCGTGTCGCGCTGGCGTACTTCTCATAATAATAAATCAAAAGCAACGGCTTTCAGTGAACATGGGGGGTGTTTCACAAACACGACAGGCTTACAAAAATAATAACCCAGAGCTAGAACCAAGTACAAACAAACTATGCATTGCAACATTATGCCAAGATGGTCCAGGATATGAATAGACACAAACGACAATTTTATATGACAACTAAATGGGATCAACTCAAGGAAATCTCACAAGGAAAATCTAATAATACCAAACGTAGAAAGAACTGGAGCTGAGTGTACCTTGCTGCTAGATGCTAGAAAGTGGAGACTGAGGAGAGGCGAGGACCTAGGAGCCGGCAAGCTACTGATGCTTGTTGACATCGAGCTGGTGCAGTGCTTGTAAACGTGGGCGTGTAAGTTCTGGGTACGTACGGCTAGCGCCATCTTGCAGAATAAGCTATTACGAAAAGATTCAATGCATTTGCATATATAATGAAGATAGCAAAGGAAATATAACAAATTGACATGAATAAGAATCTTACAATTCGAAAGGAGCCTAATTTTCACATAGCAGACTACTACAGCCTTGATCTTCAAAGCATATCCTAAAGAGATAAGATTCATGAAGCTTCCCTGTAAAAACATATTTTATGCACAGGAGAATCCAGAGGCGAACTGAATGGAAGACTACAGCAGCGAGCATAAAAAAAAAGAGGAACGCGTGGCCACATGGAGCAACTCACCAGAGTTGTAGTCGAAGAAGGCTTAGAAGCTGGGCCTCAGCAAGGTTGCAGTGAGGGCAACACCATGTCCCGTCCGTGCCGGCGCAGTTGAGGTAGGAGCATGGTGGTAAGGTTAAAAAATGGTTCCTCCATGTTCTGTTGACAATGGATAAATGTCATTAATTTTGACTGATTCCCAAAATAACAGAAAAGGATTGAAATGTTAAAAGACTAGAAGAGGTCAAACTCATGTTCATGCTTTTGCACAAATAAACATGAAGAGGGGAAAATAATAATATATCTATACACCATACATATTAACATCTAGCATCCAAGCAACCAGACAACAAACTGCAAACCACACCACAAAAAAAGGGCGATCAATAGAATAAAGCTACACTAAGAGATGACAATCCAAGAAAGAAAGTTGTGAGTTTGCACTAATTGTTGCATCGGCAGTTAATGTTGAGCGAGCTATACTCTCAAGGTCGATATGCAAGATAAACTCCATTACCAACAAACATGCTATATTAACTATAATTATATAGCATTTTTCTTGGCTGGGGGTAACATAACAACAAAAGCGATATAAGCTCCATTACCAACAAACATGTTCACATAACTACAATGCTACTTTGTCGAAACGTGCTCAGTCTAGGTACAATAACAATCTGAAGTCTGTACACAAGATACAAAACAATGATCAAGAACTCACCATTATTGCTGGAGCATTATGAGTTCAAGACCCATTGTAAATGCCTTGATAGAAAACGTTAACTGCAATGAGTTCAATCAAGTCAAAAGATTGCCACAAAGTTGATTTATAAAATACATAACTATAGCAGAAGATCCAAAGAATCATTTTGCTAGACTGCTTAAGTAGTGTTCGCCAAAGAATCATTTTGCTGGACTGCTTAAGTAGTGTTCGCCAAAGAATTTAAGATTTGCTAATGACCTAAAATCATCAATTCCTAAAGTAGTTCATGCCCTAAATACTTAAAAGAACCAAACATCAAGTCACAGGGGCATATATACAAGTCCAGAAAGGACGCCATGATTCATAATGGCTACAATGAGACGAACACATGCCGTGGCACAAAGGTCATGAGCCACAGCACCTTGGAGACAGAAGGAGAACCAAGGGCACATACAGTAGGGCTGTAGCCGGAGCAGAAAATGGTCGAGCAGCAGGACACCGGCGGTGGCGACGATGACGTCAGTGTCCTCTACAACGACATCAGCAGGCGCCGCTGGGGTACTCGTCGAACAGATGGTGCCAGAAATCCAACGGTGACCAGCCACAAAAGCCTTACCTGCCGGTGGTGCCAAATCAAGTCATTTGGTATCATTTTGGTAAGTGCAAAAAATGGGAGGCAATTGGTGTATACATGATTGCCTTGGGCAACAAACGTACGAGTGTGACCAATGAGGTACATTTGGAGTTCCATGAGGTGTGGCCCATCAACAACAATGACCCGTGGTACACCGGAATAATAAGAAAACAGAGTCACCAACTTCCCTGTAATACCATAACGACAAACAACAATCAGTATCAGGATCACAGGTCCTGAACAAGGATAATGAAGGCATTTATGTTGTGCATGACAAGATGATGATGCGAACTCTCACCCTACAGGGCATAGAGTGCACCGCAATACAGATAGGGTCTTACAAAATATGGATAATACAATAGCAACTATTCAAAAGCTAGGGATCCCAGTGAAACTGAATAAGGGAGTGTGTATGATCTCATCACATGTACATCAGCTAAAAGATGCTTTACATCCATATTCGGAATGAACTAAAGTAAATAGCATGCTTTCTGGTTATAGATGATTAAATAACTTCCATGAAGTCATGACCGAAGAAATTTTGTTCCGAGTTCGTACATGACATCAAAACTCAATGATAAATACTCAGGATCAGAGTTCAGAGCAAGAATAGTGGAGGCATTTTATGCTATGCGCATCAAGTACTGTTATCATACAAGCGGTAGCTAAGCACTACAAATTATCGATAATGCAGTAGCGGTTTTTACACGGTATGGCCAATCTGACCTCTCAAACGCAAATTACTTGTCAAACAACAGCTGGTGGTGCATTTGATGAACTGCGGTGACTGGCACTTCAATTAGGTGTACCTTGTAAGACAAGATATGCAAAGATGGTTTCAGGATATGAATAGACACAAATGACAATTCTTATAAAAACAAAATGGGGATAACTCAAGTAAATCTTACAAGGAAAATGAGTAGTAAAATAAGACCAAACTTGGAGCATCGGAGCTGTGTGTACCTTGATGCTAGATAGTGGAGACTTAGGGGAGGCGAGGATATAGGAGCCGGTGACCTACTGTTGCCATCGAGCAGCTGCAGTGCTTGTGTAAGTTAAGGCTATGTACAAGCAACTAGTGCCATATTGCAGAATAAGCTATTACGAAAAGATTGAGTGCATCTGCAGTATAATGAAGATGGCCAAGGAATTGTAACAAATTGACATGAATAAGAATCGCCCAATGTGAAAGGAGCTTAATCTTCACATAACAGACTACTATAGACATGATCTTAAAAGCATATCCTCAAGAGAGATGGGAAAAAAGTATTTCATCTAACATACATGAAGCTTCAGTGGCTATAAACAAATTCTATGCATGCGAGACTCCAGTGACGAACTGCATGGGAGCCTGCAGCGGCAAGCATCAAAACAAGAGGAACGCATGATCAGATGGAGCAACTCACCGGAGTTGTAATCGAAGAAGGCGTAGCAGCTGGGCCTCACCAAGGCTACGGTACACCACCACTGTGGAAGTAGGTGCACGGTGATGAGTGCTGTCACCATCTCAGCACCACGACCACACCGGTTAAAACAATGGTTGCTCCATTCTGTCCTAATCAGAATATGGTACGTAACTAATTTTTAAATAATTCCCAAAAATGACAGAAAAGGATTAAAAAAAGTTAAATGACTATAAGGTGCCAAACTAATGTTCATGTTTTTGCACAAATAAACATGAAGAGGGTTAAATATATCTGTAAGCCATATCGTACTCACGCAACCAGACAACAAACAAACTCTAAACCACACATTACACAAAAAAGGGCCAATCAAGAGAATGAACTACACTTAATGATGACAATCCAAGCAAGAAAGCCGCGAGTTTGTACTGATTGTTGCATCGGCAGTGAATGTTCAGCGAGCTATACCCGTAAGCTAGTGTGTAAATCGATCTTCATAACGAAACTGAAGAAGAATACGCGTCCAGAATGCTTGCAATATAAGAGCAAAAAAGGAGAGATGTCACAAAGGAAAATGCTACTACCATTTATACTTGAATTAGTTCAAACCATTAACTTGTGGTCTGATTAGTATGGTATTTCTAGGAGTACAATCTCCACCTGTTGAGCTAGCAGCTAGCACCAAATTTTGTGAGCATGTCATGTGAATGAAATGTACTTCTTCTGTATATCAGTTTAGGCGAGTCAGACTCCAGCTAGCCATTAATTGACAAACTAATATGATGCCATTATTAAGAACTCACCATTCTTGCTGGAGCATTAAGAGTTCAAGACCCATTGCAAATGTCTTAATGGAAAACTTTATCTTCAATGAGTTCAAGCAAGTCAAAAGGTTGCCACGAAGTTGATTAAAAAATAACGTAATTGCAGTAGAACATGCTAATTTAAAAGCGAATTGTTTAGCTAGTACGTGACAGCACCGTGATTTGATCTAAAGAATCATTATTCTATTAGACTGCTCAAGTAGTGTTCCCCATAGCATTAACGATATGCTAATGACCTAAAGTAGTCCACGCCCTAAAACCCTAACAGGGGCATAGAAACATGTCCATAAAGGACGCCATGATCTAGAGTGGCTAGAACAAGACGCACAAATGGCCGTGGCACAAAGGCCATGACCAGAGCACCATGAAGACATAAGGAGAACCAAGAACACGAACAGTAGCAGAACACGGATGAGCAGCAGGACACCAGTGGCGAGGACGTCAGAGTCGTCTATGACGACATCAGCAGAACGATACTACGGAAATCGTCGGATGGATGGTGCGAGATATGGCAACCAGCCACGAAAACCCTTCCTGCCGGTGGTGCCAAATCGAGTCGTTTGACATCATTTCACTAAATACAAAAGACAGGAGCCTGACCAAAAGGATCTCAATGATAAGAAACCATAGTCACCAACTTGCCTGTAATGCCAACCATTAATATCAGCATCACAGGTTCAGAACAAGGATAATGAAGATATTTATGCTGTGAACAACAAGATGATGCTAACTCTCGCAATGCAGGGCATAGAGTGCATTGAAATACATTAGCTGTTAAAAATATATGGACAATACAATAGCAACTATTAAAAAGCTATGGATCCAGTGAAACTGAAAATGGGGCTGTGTGCAGTGTGCATGAATTCTCGTCACATGTACTTCTGACAAAGATGCTTTACATCTAGCTTCGGAATGAACTATAAGTAAATAGCATGCTCTCAAGGTACAAAAAAATTAAATAACTAATATTAAGTCATGAACGAAGAAATTTTGTTCCAAGTTCTAATATGCCATCAAAAAACATAATCCTTACAATATACAATCCCCCTAGAAATAGAGCTAAATGGTTCATCCACGTGTCAACGTTTTATTGGATACAAAAGATATCTCCCTAAAAATAGAGCTCTATGGTTCATCCACGTGTCAATATTTTATTGAATACATAAGATAAATATAGAAATAAATAGTATTTGTATGTTTAGATGAATACACAACTCTAGGTGGCAATGTTCCATTGGATACATAAGATCATTATAGAAAAATTTATTATTTGTCCGTTTAGATGAATACACAACTTAGTTTTCGATATACGCACAAAGTTAAAGTTCTACCCTTCTCTTAAAGCATGTTCAATTGCTGCCCTATTTTAGGACATAACTTTTTCTAAGTCATTTGGGAAAAAACAAATCTTGCGCTATCAGCTATTAAATTTTGCCAAATAACATCAAGTTTGCAAATATAAAATATTTGGACTGCAACCATATAAAAGAAAGACCAGCACGCCCATGCTAACTGCCAATTGGAAGTTTCATGTCGTCCTCACGACTCTCCACCGGTGACTAGTGTCGTCTCTTCCCATAGATTTGGCTTAGAATCCGACAGTTTCGCCAGCACTCTAATCGATTCGGCCACGAATACACCACCACTAATTAAAGGTCACCAAGCGCGGCATTGCCAGTCAAAATTTTCATGTCACTCTCACGCCTCTCCTCCGGTGACCACCACCGGCTCTTCTCTCATCGATTCGGCCTCGATCCGACAGGTCCGCCACAACTCTGAACCGATATGGCCGCGAATCAGTGGGGATTGTCCTCGAGTGATGTTGTCGCTCTCCTTCCATGCGCGACTCCCGTTTGTAGCTCTGACCGATGAGCCACCCGAGCGGCCCTCCTCCCCTCCCCTTCCTCACTGTGCCTCCTCCGTCCTGGCCTGCAAGCACGAGCACGAGCGACACACGGTAGCTCTGCCTCCACCTCGACTAGCCCTGCATCGTACAACTCCTCGCTGTCTACACACCAGTTGTCGGGCTCGCCCCGTTAAGAGATTACAAAATATTATACAGTTTATAGAGTAGGTGATAGACCAATATGTGCAATATTTCCTGAAAAGGGTATGAACTTGTGTACCTAATCATGTATGAGACACTAATCTTTAATCAGATCAGCATGTCATGTATTCATAATCGCAATAATATGCTCAGGCGCAGCAAAGCGCGCCAACCCCTTCTAGTGATTAATACACAAGACCAGAGCTCAGAACAAGAATAGTGGAGGCATTTATGCTATGCGCAATAAGGAACTACCATCATACAAAGCAGCAGCTAAGCACTACAAAATTTTGATAATGCAGTAAAGCTTTTACACAATTTGGCCAATCTGACCTAGCAAACGCAAAATACGGTGGTGACTTGATGAACTGCGGTGACTGGCACTTAAATTAGGTATACCTTGAGATACAGAAAAGAAGTGGATATAGGGCATCCATCTGCTCCCTCCAGCTTGGTCTTCTTCTCAAGCACAGCCTAATACTACTCCTGCAAGACAGATTCGGAATCAGCTACACACTGGCACATAATTCATCATGAATGCATCTAAAATTGATATGTAATGTGCAATGGCAACAAGAGGTCGGAGGTTTGGTTGGAATTCAGATTCACCTTCAGGACCATAACCTCCTGCTCCTCCAGTTTACCATTACCCCTGTGTCGGGCTGCCATACTTCTCCTAAAAATAAACCAAAAGCTTTTGGTGAACATGGCGTGTGTTTCACCAACACAACACGCTTACAAAAATAATAATCCAAACCTGGAACCTACTACAAACAATCCTAAAAATTGCAACATTATGCCAAGATGGTTTCAGGAAATGAATAGACACAAACGACAATTCTTATGACAACAGAATGGGAACAAGTCAAGGAAAACTCACAAGGAAAATCAGTAGTATAAATAATACCAAACTTGGAGAGCACTGGAACTGAGTGTACCTTACTGCTAGAAGCTAGACAGTGGAGACCGAGGGGAGGGGAGGACCTAGGAGCCGGCGATCTACTGTTGCCTCCTGCCATCGAGCTGCTGCAGTGCTTGTAAACGTGGACGTGTAAGTTCAGGGTATGTATAGGCAGCTGGTGCCATCTTGCAGAATAGGCTATTGCTAAAAGATTCACCGGAGTTGTAGCCGAAGAAGGCATACAAGCGGGGCCTCACCGAGGTTGTGGTGACGGCAACACCATGACTCCTCCGTGTCCGTGCTGTGGAGGTAGGGGCACAACGGTGACTGCGTTCACCCCACCACGACACCGGTGAAAACAATGGTTGCTCCACTCTGTTCTGATAGCAATAAGATGTGTAATTAATGTTTAACTAATTCCAAAAAATGACAGAAAAAGATAAAAATGTAAAATGGCTAGAAGATGCCTAACTCACGGTCATGTTTTTGCACAAATAAACATGATGAGGGGTAAATATATCTACAAGCCATACAGATTTGCATATGGAATTCACGCAACCAGACAACAAACAAACTATCAACTACATATTACACCAAAAAAAAGGCCAATAAAGAGAATGAAGCTACACTAAATGATGACAATCCAAGCAAGAAAGTCATGAGTTTGTACTGATTGTTACATCGGCAGTGAATGTTGACCGAGCTATACTCATAAGCTAGAGCCATGTGTGTAAATCGACCTTCATAATAAGACTGAAGAAGAAGACACGTCCAGACTGCTTGCAATACAAGAGCAGAAAAAAAGATATCACAAAGGGAAATGCTACTGCCATTTCTATTTGTATTAGTTTAAACCATTAACTTGAGGTCAAGTCAGTATGCTATCTCTAGCATTAGCATCTCCACTTGTTGAGCTAGCAGCTAGCACCAAAATTTCAGAGCATGTCATGTGAATGAAACATCTGCTCCTAAATCTTATGTATGTCAGTTTAGGCCAGGCAGACTCCAGCTAGTCATTAGTAGACAAAATAATATGATGCCATGATTGTGGCCTAATTATATACAGCCTGGTGGTTAAAGCAGTGCATATGAAAAAAAGATACACATTATCTCCACTCAGGTCTATAACTCTATTCACCAATTTGGTAAAAAAATCCTGGGTATATATCTTAGCTATATCAAAACAGCAGCATGCAAGGCAAGGTAAGCATGAACCAGACAACCAAGAAACTATAAACCACACATTACACAAAAAGGGCCAATCAAAAGGATGAAGCTACACCAAATGATGACAATCCAAGCAAGAAAGCCGTAAGTTAGTACTGATTTTACATCGGCAGTGAATGTTGAGTGAGCTATACTCGTAAGCTAGTGCAATGTGTGTAAATCAATCTTCATAACGAAACTGAAGAAGACGACACCTCCAGACTGCTTGCGATACAAGGAAAAAAAAGAAGAATAGATCACAAAGGGAAATGCTACTGGCATGTATATTAGTATTAGTCAAAACCATTAACTTGCGGTCCAATCAGTATGGTATCTCTAGCACTACAATCTCCAGTCGTTGAGCTATCAGATAGCACCAAATCTCGTGAGCATGTCATGCGAATGAAACGTACTACTTCTATATGTCAGTTTGTGCGAGTCTGACTACAGCTATCGACAAAATAATATGATGACATGACAGTGGCCTAACTATATACAGCATTGTAATTGACGTAGTGCACATGGAAAAAAAATGTGACTTTATCTCTAGTCAGCTCTATTCACCAATTTGGTCAAAAGTTTCTGGGTAGTATATCATAGCTTGTATGAAAACAGCAGCATGCAAGGCAAGGTAGGCATGAACCAGGACGGAGACCATGTTCTTGGCCTTGGCGACGAAGACACAGTTGTGCTTGTTCAGCGCCTTCATCTTGCTCCTTCCTTCATGCAAGGACAGGCTCTGAGCCCGTTGCTGACGACATCGTCCCAGTCCCAGGGAAGGTAGGCAAACAACACTACAAAAAAAAAGGGCCAATCAAGAGAATAAAACTACACTAAGAGATGACAATCCAAGAAAGAAAATCGTGAGTTTGTACTAGTTGTTGCATCGGCAGTGAATGTTGAGTGAGCTATACTCGTAAGCTCAATATGCTAGATAAACTCCATCACCAACAGACATGCTATATTAAGTTATTAACTATAATTATATAACATTTTTCTTGGCTAGGGGTAACATAACAATATGCTAAATAAAGTCCATTACCATCAAACATGTTCCCATAACTACAATGCTAATTTGTCAAACCATGCTTAGTCTAGGTACAATAGCAATCTCAAGTCTGAACACAAAGATACAAAACAATGATCAAGAGCTCACCGTTCTTGCTGGAGCATTAAGAGTTCAAGTCCCATTCTAAATGCCTTGATGGAAAACGTTAACTGCAATGAGTTCAATCAAGTCAAAAGGTTTACATAAGTGTAGCAGAACATCCAAAGAATCATTTTGCTGGACTGTAAGTAGTGTTCGCCAGAGCATTAACAATTTGCTCATGACCTAAAATCATCAATTCCTAAAGTAGGTCATGCCCTAGTCACAGGGGCATATAAGCATGTCCAGAAAGGACGCCATGATCAATAATGGCTACAAAAAGACACGCGCATGGCCGTGGCACAAAGGTCATGACCTAGAGCGCCATGGAGACAGAAGAAGAACAAAGAGCACGTACAGTAGGGTTGTAGCCAAAGCAGAAAATGGCCGAGCAGCAGGAGGCCGCTGCCGGCGGCAACATCAGCAGCTCGCTGCTGCGCAACTCGTCGAACAGATGGTGCGAGAAATCCAACAGTGACCGGCCACAAAGCCCTACCTGCCGGTGGTGCCAAATCGAGTCATTTGGTATCATTTCGGTAAGTACAAAAAAATATGATGCCATGAAAGTGTATCGAGTTTGTGTATGTCAGTTTGTGCGAGTGAAACTAGAGCTATCGACAAAATAATATGTTGCCATGAAAGTGGCCTAACTATATACAGCCTGGTAATTTAAGTAGTGCATCATATGAATCAAAAAAATGTGGCTTTATCTCCACTCAGATCTATTCACCGATCTGGTCAAAAGTTTCTGAGTAGTAGTATATCATATCCTGTATGAAAACAGCAGCATGCAAGGCAATGTAAGCATGAACCAGGGACGGGAGGTAGGAGCAGTTGTGCTTGTTGGGCACCTTCATCTTGCTCCTTCCCTTGATGCCAGGACAAACTCCACGGCGCGGATGCGGTCGCGTTCCACCGCAGCCAAGGGCCCGGGCAAAGGCGGCCGACCCCGCTCCTACCTCCCGGGCGACGTACGCCTCGCTGACGCCATGGATGTCAGCTATCATCCATCGGGCGCTGCTCCTGCTCCAATCCTGCACGCCGCAGTCGAGGTGGATCCTGGCGGCGGCGCCGGAACCGAGCGCGGCTAGGGTTCGTGGAGTGGGAGCGGACCGGCGGTTCCATGGAATCAAGAGAGGTGGTGGAGGTGATTTCGCGGCGGTGGTCAGCAGCGCGTCGGCGGAATACAGCGGCGGCGGATACAGGGGATCCGGAGGCGGCGGCAAAGGGAGGATGGGAAAAGACGCATTTTTTGGGAAGAATGGGAGGGGCCGTATTTGTTTCTCTCAAAGCTTTTTTGGTCGAAATATTTGTGGCGGGCTTTTCTTTGTGTGTTGAAATTTTGTATGTACATTCCGTTGGGCGCATTTTAATAAATTACTTAAAAAGAATAAATCCAGGAAATAAAAGCATGCCATCGGGGACAAAATATTCTTTTTTTTTTTTTAGGAAAGGATCCGATCCAAATACAGGCAGCTCAGTACACTTTACAAACCAGTCCAAAAGAAAAACAAAATTACAAACGGGCCCAGGCAAAGTGCAGAGAGCACCCTAAGCTACCAGGAGAGATCACGATCAGATCCTTGAACGCGCCCAAAGCTCCGAGGCGACGGCAGCGACGCCGTACCACGCACCGGCGAGAAGACAGCACCACCACGCTTTGTAGAACGGCCGCAAGAGCCACCCGCCGCCAGCGCCGGGATCTACACTCGCTGAAAGAGCTCGGCCACAGCGCCGTCTTCCACCTCCGCCCAACACCCAGCCGTCCCGCCATCGCCACGGACCTCCACCGCCAGCACGCCGGCACCGACAGCCACCACTCCCCTCGCCACCAAGGCCGGCCAGAGCAGCGCCGTCGACGTAGACCACCTCCACCATCACCAACAAAAGCAGGCCGCCAGCAACCACCGAGCCCTCACCTCGCCACCACGGCCGGCCTGAGGAGCAGGGAAGAAGAAGCGCACCTGACGAAACCTTCACGGCCTCCCCGGCACGACGGCCGGAATGGGGAGCGGAGGGGAAGGACCATGCCCTACTCACCGACGACATCGCCTCCGTCTTCAACGTCGCCGGCAGGAACCCACACCTACAACCTATCTACTACCTATCTACACGCACGGTCAAGAACCAGAGCTCCCCCCCCCCCCCCACCTCGCGGTGCCGAACCGGCGACCGGAGGTGGAGGGGAGCGACGGTCTCACCGGCGAGAAGGAAGAACACGCGAGTCGCCTCCTCTCCGCCTCTCTCTACTGTAGCAGGGAGGGGATAAGGTCAGGGAGGGGACAAAATATTCATTAATCTCTCCGCCTCCAAATATGACTTTTTCTCGGTCGTAACGTTTGTTGCCTTTTCTTTGACTACATGTGATTTTTCCTGACCTCTCATTCGATCTTCAAATCAAGTGATTCATGTTTGTCGGAAAATCCAAGCGAAGGTATATATATATACAGGAGAAGAATGAAAAAAAGGTAGGGGAAGAATATTTGAAATAACATTACGTAGAGAGGCTTTAACGATGACGACATTGCAAATTGGTTGTTCTTGTTATTTTATGCCATGTTCATTTGGTAGTCATTATTCTCGTGGCGGTACCGTGAACATGTGTGCTAGGTCTGCCTATAGTTTCATGTGAACTATGATAATGGGCATCCATTTAGATTATATTTCATGCAAGCTTGATATTATACCTACAAATGAGATAATGCATGTACATAGATACTTGCGATTAAATTGGTAGTCAAGATGACAGCAGGATGCAACGATGAATGCTTCCAAAAACATTCACCCAATTTGCTCAGTTCATCCATGATTTTGCGTTTAACAATGTAAAACATGAGATACATGTAATGTGCATAGCATGTACAATTCAAGAATTAGGGATCCCAATAATTGTCACACCATATGATGTGCCAATCTACAACAATGTGGTGACCAGCACACCACTGTATGTTGTAATGTACAAGCCGTAGATATAATACTCACGGAAAAACCTTTCGCAAATATTACATCCCTCATAGTGGTACAACAGAAACATAGTCGGTACAAGGTAACATTATACGATTACAATACTATTTAGTACAAAATCTCGAGAACCTCCTTTACAAGCAGAAGTAAATCTCGTGCAAATAAAACTCCAGAAAGACCCAAATCGTAACACTAAGCTGGATACCAGCTCTAACTTTATCTCATAATCCACTACCTTTATGATGTGCCAATTAAAACTGTGGAGGCAAAATCCATGTGCAACTATTTCTATTAGTACCACTAGGCTTCTCGCGGTAACGATAACACCGTGTTACAATCCCTTCCAAGTGGTGATACCCAACTTTGTTCTCATAACAATACACGATGCAACTACCGAGATCCAAGCTATCTAAGCACCATGGATCCACGACGTCATTGCGTTTGTGCTTTGGCCTCGAGTAGTAGATATGGTTCGCTTGCACCTCGCCTCGCCTAGCCATCCCCGACATGTAAACCGCCTTGCAGCACCCTGGCCCAAGGAACACCGCGTGGTCACCCAAACTCGTCACCTCTGCCCATTCATATTTGCATGGCTTTGTTGTGTCGCTGCTGGCGACGAGCTCCAACACCTTGAAAATTCGAGACTTGTTGTACCCCAAAGGTCTCACCTTCACCGCGGTTGCTAGCTTGCCACGCAGCTCGAAGATGTATTTGGGATTAAACATCTCGGGGCATTGCATGGTTAGTTTGTTGAACAAGATAGTCACTGCATCGTACTCGTCAATGCCGACAGTGAGCTTGTACAGCCGGTAGCCATAGAGCTCGTTGTGCACGGACGAGAGGCCATAGAGCTCGCCGTTGCAGAAGGCCATATCTACGAGGCACTCGTGACATCCTCTTGTCGTCCACCCCGCGTCGGGGAATTCAACCCTATATATTGCTATTGTGCTCCACGTGCTCATGGCGGCAAGGATGCAGCCTTCTGATGTAGGGTCGTCGGAGAAGATGACCTTTTTAATAGTGATTCCGCCGCCAATGTGTCCCTTCACTGGAACCGTGCAGCCGCGGGCGAAGAGGTTCACGATCTCGATGCGGCCGCCGATCGCGGTGGCGACCCAGCCACCATCGTGGGACCCGACGATCTGCTTGCCGTATGGGAACCACGGGAGCCGGGAACGCAGCACCCTGCCGTCTTCCGGGCTATACGCCCTCGCCTTCTGGTCGAGGCAGATATTGCCCCTCGACGGGAGCAGCAGCGGTAGGACCGGCAGCTTCGGCTGCCACGACACGGCGGCACGCCACGATTTGCAGACGGCGGCGAAGCGGGCGCGGTCGTTGGACGAGGAGCACCGGTTGTAGATAGCGCCGAGTAGGTCGTCGGGGAGATTGGTGCATGCATCATCCGTCATTGCGATCCATTGATTCTCGTAAACAAGATCGATGTATTCTTCTTTAACCTACCCGTACGTGTTGCTCCCGTTCAGAACGCTTGTATCTGCCTCGATCTTGTAAACCGATCAAACACTCAAATTTACCCCTTACAAATTGCAAGTCATATTGTTTCCTAAATATTCTTAAAAAAATCTTCCCCAAGTTAAATACGAGTGCTATAAGCACACGTTCGGGTCTAGGGCACATGGGCCAAGACCAACATGACACGTGCACATGGCCGAAGACCCAGAAGATGATACCGATCACATCAGAATCGAACCTTAAATAAGTGTTAAAATCGGAACACCACAAGGTGCATCGCACGCCTCTTGGTCAAAATCTCGTAGCACTTTCCAAAAAAAACTCTGCATGTGAGCAGTATGGCAAATTCCTGACGTATGTGAGCTCGATGTATCTGTTTTGGGTCACCTCTTGGTGCTGCTGTTATTAATATGATAAACTCCACACCGTAGGGGTTTTTCCCTATGGTAATGATCTTAAAAAAACTCGACGTATCTGCTCTTTTTTTTCGAGCTAGGACCAGATCACATCTTACACCATCCGGTCTCTTGCATATGCTGGATGAATCAAGTTCCGAACATATGTGATGTCAGTGACGACGCACATGTCGGCGATTAGCATTGGCATGCACCAGCTCGATATCCTCGACTAAACCACACGGCGGAAGCTCGACGCCGGCGACACAGTGAGGTCCCTCACGGTTCACGAACATTGTGGTACCTTCCATATATAAATTAAAATTTATCGTAATTTTTTTGGATTTCCCAAACAAATGAAATCACTTGATTATAAAATGTTCACATTAGCATGCACATATATACTCTAAAAGTATATTGAAATTAATGCACGCACTCAAATTATAGAAGAAATCAAAAAAAAAAATTAATGAATAATAAAATATAGAGTAGATCAAACTAAAACCCATTCCAAATCACTAAAAGTTGTGACTTGTGTGCTGCTTTGGTGCCGAGCGGTGTAAGTCGGGGCGGCGGCCCCAGGTTGGTGGTGTGTTTTGTGGCGTCCGGTGGGCTTGTGTCGTGAGGGCGACGGTTCCCTCGCTTGTGCGGTTCTTCGGCCATGTTTTCCTTATAAACATGGCATTTGTACGGTTTTTGAGCCATGTTTTTCTTATAAATTAGGTCAATTCTATTCTTCTATACGAATTGCAGAAACGCCCTGCTCTCTTCAAGAGGTTACTGGTGGCCCTTCACGTAGTTACCTGCGTGAAAAGTAAATGGGTTAGGTTGAGACTCCAAGTGCAGAGTGTGTAGTATATGGAAGACGAGTTTTCCCCACAAGGGGTGACTCGAGTGTTTAATATCGAACTCTCGGGGAATCAGTAGTAAAAGATTTATCTTCTTATCCTTCTCTTGGTTACCTACAAAACAAAGTAAATGTTTTGGTCCTCAACCTCACCTAGTGGTTGTCAATCACAAGGTGTGAGAATAATATCAAGATAATACGCAATGCAAAAAGAAATAAATATGCTGTGGTGGTAAATAAATATGCAAGGATGGTGATAACAATGATAATGCAAGATATAAAAGTGTTTTTGTATTTTTGGATTTTTAAATGGCAGAAAATGGAAAATGGATAAAAGTTGTTGGAAAGGTGTTTCTTATGATTAAAAATGGACCGGGGTTCATGGTTTCACAAATATACTCTCTCTTTAATAAAGTGGTAGACAATAAACACTAGAGTTGACATATGATATTGCAACACAAAAGTTTAGTGACAAGTTACTAGTTATATGGGCATCATGTCCTAACATAGAGACCTTTTGTTTATTAGTCTCACTTATACTCCACCAAGATGCGAACTAAATCATAACACCTTAGTAATTAAGATAACTCAGAGTATAGCTTTAAGTATCATGACATGAAGTTAAAATAAGAACATGCTAGATCTAGTCACGGAGAAGTGGCATGATCACCCACAACCCTTGTAGCATGGTATTTTTCTTTATCCCTAGTGAGGTAACAAAGTAAGGTAAACACCCAAGTGGATCGCGATATTACAGTGGTCTGCTTACCGCTCTCACCACCCCCGTTACTCCAACTAATGCACACATCACCCCACACACGCTCTCATAAACATGCTTGATCAAAACAAGTGCACAAGAACGGGGTACATAATATGCATCTACTTTCATAACTGAAACAAAACTATTGCAATCTCAAACATATATTAACTCATAAAAAGATCCACCACATAGGTATTACATAGATGACCGTAATCATGTTCAGCAGCTCATACGCTACTAATTAGTGAAGCTCAAAGAGAGGAGAGATACATAAGTTACTTCCACAAACCCATAGTCCAGGGGTGGACTACTCTCTCTTCATCATGGAGACGGTGGAGAAGTCGTTGGAGAAGATGGAGTCCACGCCGGCAGCGCCCCGCCGGAGTTTTCCCCCTCCAATCTGCAGCTCCAGGTCTCTGTTTCGGTGTTTCTGTGTTTCGGCGGCGCTCCTTCCAGAGAACGTCGGGGGACTATTTTTATAGTCGGTTTTAGGTCAAGACGAGGTCGGTGGAGAAAAGATCGACGACAGCAGAGCCACGAGGATCCAGATGGTGGGTCCCACGTGGCCAGATTCCTTGGCCGCGTGGGCCACCCTCTTTTGGGCCTCGGGTCTCCGCTTGTTTGCTTCCTTCGCTCCCAAGTCTTCTTCCTTTCAAAAATCGACGCTCGTAAATTTCCAGGTCATTTGGACTCCGTTTAGGTCCCTGAAACATTAAAATATAGAAAACAGGGTTTTCTGACTGTGCAGGGTTAATTCCATAAAAATAGGAAAATTATGAAATATTCCAAAAATCATGATAAAACATTGATATAACCCTTATATGATGCAAATATGACTGGAATATAAGTAATATAGTGCAAAGTTCATGTATGCATTTTACATGCATCAGTTACTTGAAAAATTGTATGAATTATATCATGTGTATGTACAGAGTTGTGTTGTGTCACTTTAGTAGTTATAGGAAATCAATAAATATATATTGATGAAATTCGAAAAGTCCATTGAAATGACTGGGCAAACAAAAAAACATGTCTTTTTAGATACCAAAACTAAAGTTTTCCCTTACCCGTTATAGTGCACAGGCGTGTTTACTACTCATTGCTGAATTCAATATTTGTCGGAGCGCTCTATGTTTTCTTAGTCCTGAATGGCGCGCACATGTAGAAGTTACTCGAACACGAAAAAATAGTTGAACACCCGAATATTACTCCAACTTAAGATATATATAATAGCGTGATACCTCAGTGGATATAGGTACTAAGAGTGTGGAGGAAAAATCTATGAATAACTATTGCGATCGTTAATTACCGATCAAATATGATATGGGTATTTATCTGTGAGCATTTTCTCGGTAGTATGTTTGCTGATCTCTCACATGTATTCAGAGAACATGCTAGCTAGCTTACGTAAGCAAGTGCATGCGTGTGTTTAGTAGATGAGGTACTTGATGGGCTTGGTGAAGAACTTCTTCTTCTTTAAGATGAGTTGGCCACCAAAATCTTCTCTTCTCTCATAGGGGCAATCCTTCACAAGGTGATTCTCCTTTCCACAATTAAAGCACATTCTTTTCATTTGTGGGGAGAAGTTGCTTCTAGGTGAGAAGTTGCTCTTGATATTCTTTTTGTTCCAATACTTGGTGGCGGCAAGAGCAAGCACCTCATTGAGTTCACCCACAAAATCTTCTTCATGATGACCACTTGTGCTTTCTTCATATCTTGGATGTTCTTCCACATGAGCCTTCAAGGCAAGGTTCTTTGTGCCACGAATTTGGTTGATGGAAGACTTGGAAGTGGCCTTCAAGGTATCATAAGTGACGAATTGTGCCAATATGTCATTGGGAGACATTCTTTTGTAGTCGCTCTCGTATGGAGATTCATCACCATATTTTCATTGTATGGAACAATGGTCTTGAGGAACTTGGCTTTGACCCATTCATCATCCATATCTTTCTTTCCATTTTCCCGACATGTCACAACAAGCTTGGCGAGTCTTCGGAAGAGATCCGATGGTGTCTCTTCTTCTAGCATGATGAAGTTGTTCACTTGATGTTGAAGGATGGCGTCGTTGGAGCATTGAAGGCCTTCATTTCCTTCATATACTGATGCGAGAAAATCCCAAGCCTCCTTGGTGGTCTTGAGATTCCGCACTTGATCTTCATCATGGGCGGTCATGGCACTCTCAAGGATGTACTTGGCATTGGCATCAAGTTGTTCATCAATCTCTTCTTGCCTTGTCAAGTTGGAGGGATCAACCGGAGTATAACCATTTTGAACCACCCTCCAAAGATGCACCGATGAGCTGCGAAAATAAGACTCCATAGATTTCTTCCAAGTGAAATAACGAGTATTATCAAGCTTAGGAGGTGGCCTACTTAGGTTGGTTATATGAGGTTGAGTGAGTGGAACTTGAGTGAGATATGAGGTAGGTGGAGCAACGTTATGAGGAGGCTTCTCACTAGTTTTAGGTTGGTCTTTGTTATCCTTAACAACCAAGGCCTCAACGTTAGAAACACCGGTTGATGAGGAGGCATTTTGATTATTAATGACCCGAGTAAACACCTCGTCCACCATTTTGCCTTTCATGAACCCAAAGAGTTCAATCATGGCTTTCATGGTGACCGGGGCATTATCATCGGGTGGGGTTATCCCCGCTTCACTTAGTTCTTTCTCAAGTTGTTCTCTATCATTTTTCTCTTTTTGTTCCTTAGAAATTTTAACTCCTCCTCGCTAGTCATCCTCCTCTTTAGGTTGTTAAACCCTTAATAAAGAGACCTTGCTCTGATACCAATTGAAAGGATCGAGTAGGTTGACTAGAGGGGGGGGGGGTGAATAGGCAACTACAAATTTCCTTTTTCTTTTAATACAAATTCGGGAATTGCTCAAATATAAGTTCTCTAGATATGCAACTAGGTGAACAATCCTATATGATGAGCAATAAACAAGCTAGCAAGATATTCTACTCAAGATAAGCTAGCAATACAAGTAAAGGAAGGTTAAGAGATAACCACACGGTGACGCGGAGATGTTCTACCGAAGTTCACTTCCCAATGGAAGCTACGTCTCCGTTGGAGCGGTGCGGAGTCACAAAGTGAACTCCGAATAGCCTTGATATGGCACACCGTATATCCCTCGTGTTATCCTCCGATGAGGAGATCCACGAGCCACTATATGATGCCCTCGAGGTCGGCAACAAACCTTTACTAGGATGAGGCACACTCCACAACCGAATTGGAGGCTCTCACCAAATTCCCGCGGCTCCCAAAGCCACAAGAATCACAAGGCCGGGTCGCGTCTCCACAACTTAATTGGAGGCTCCCAGCTAATCCTTGTGGCTACCAAAACCACAAGAATCACAAGTATCTTCTAGGTATCCAGTTACACAAGATCTACAAGTGACTAGGTCAATGTAGACAAATCGGCTCGGTGGAGATGTGGATCTAGGGCTCCTCTTTCACTCCTCAAAGTATCAACGAGTTTGAGTGGTTGGAGTGGGAGCACTAGTAGATTGAAGCTTGCAACAATGGTGGAGAGAGTGAGGAATCAAGCTTGGTCTTCTAGAGAAGAAGACCCCTTTTTATACTCTCCAAATTCTGGCCGTTGGGGAGCATTCTGCGCAGGACCGGAACTTCCGCTGAGATGGGCGGAACTTCCGGAGTACAGAAAACCCCAGTCTTCTCAGCGCGGGGCCGCAAATGCGCACGGCCGGAACTTCCGAGACAAATGACGGAAGTTCCGCACCACCGGAACTTCCGGACCAACTTCCGAGCCAACTTCCGCTTATGAAAGTGAAAACACCCGAGAGCAAATTTGCTAAGCGGAACAAGGAGCGGAAGTTCGTCCGGAACTTCCGACACCCGGAACTTCCGCAAATCCGAACGGAACTTCCGCAAACTGTTGTTTTCAGAATTCAAAGCAGATTGCAGGATATTATTTAAACACTTTGTATATGCAATCTTTCATGCTGTCAAGGATATGATAAAACCTGAAATCCTGAAATCAATCAACGCACATTAGTGTGCAATTTATTGTTGTAATAAACCCCAAAAACATTTAGAGAGAGACATGTCCTTTCACTATTAAATACATATCTAATAGACTACTTTATAAAGTTTGTCCGAATATGAATTTTTTGTATTAATCTAATAGCTATTAAATTGAGATTTAGACGATTTTAAAAACATGAACATAAAAAGTGTTTGGACCCGAATTTCAAAGATAACATTGTGAACGGAATAAATGTTTTGACACTGAAACTATCTTCAAATGAATTTCGAAGAGAACAAAAACTAAGATTTGAACGATTCTAAAAACGCGAACAGAATAAATGTTTGAACGGAAACGATGTTTAATTTTTTTTAGAGTGAACAGAAACAAAGATTTGAACGATTTTATAAACGTGAACGAAAAAAGTTTTGAACGGAACCTACAATTTGAACAATTTTGAAACATGAACAAAGAAATATTTATACAGTAGTATGTTTAAATAAATTTTAACATGAACAACAACTAAAATATTTGATCGATTTTATAAACGTGAACAAAAAAAATTATACGGAAACTAGGTTTTGAACGAATTTCAAAGAGAACATTAACTGAGATTTTAAAAATGTGAACAGAATAAAAATTTGGACGGAAGTATGTTTGTGCGAATTTCAACGAAAACACAAATTGAGATTTGAACGATTCGAAAAACCCTGAACAGAATAAATGTTTGAACGGAAAATTATTTTGAACGATTTTAAAATTTGAACAGAAAAAGGTCGGTGCACAATAATTATTTTTGAACATATTTAAAAAGTGAATAGAAAAATTATGTAGAAAGTTATTTTTAAACGATTTTAAATATGAACGAAAGTTATTTTTGAACAATTTTAAATGTAAACGAAAATTATATTTGAACAGTTTTTAAAAAGTGAACAAAAAAAGATCGGGGAACAAAAATTATGTTTGAACGATTTTAAGAAAATGAACAAAAGAAGGTTTATGAACAGAAACTATCTTTGGACGATTTTAAAAGTGAACAAAAATTATTTTTGAACGATTTTAGAAAAGTAAAAAGGAAAAATGTCGGGGAACAAAAAATATTTTGAACAGATTTAAAAGGTGAGTAAAAAAATATGAACGAAAGTTATTTTGAATAATTTTAAAATCAAACGAAAACTATTTTTGAACGATTTTAAAAGTGAACTTAACGATTTTGAAAAAAATGAACAGAAAATGTCGGGGAACAAAAAATATTTTTGAAAAGATTTAAAAAGTGAGAAAAAAGGTTTATGAACGAAAGTTATGTTTGAACGATCTTAATAGTGAACTAAAATTATTTTTGAACTTTATTAAAAGTGAACAGAAAAGCCAGTAAACGGTAAATATTTTTGAACGATTTTAATAGTGAACGGAAAATAGGGTGTGACCGGAAACTATTTTGAACGATTTAAAATAAAATAAAATTGGGGTGATAAAAAGCAAAAAAAAAAGAAAATAAAAACAGAAAAATTAAAAGTGAAAAACGAGAAAAGAAATAGGAAAAGAAAAACTAAAAACCGAAAAAATATATAAAATATAAAAGAAACCTGTAAACTGAAAAGAAAACAAAAATGAAAAATAATGAAAATCGTACAAAAATAAAAATAAAAAGGAAATGAAGAAGAAAATAAAATGAAAACAGAAAAAGATATGTAAAAGGAAAATAAAAAGAAAACAGAAAAAAAAACGAAAACGAAAAAAAAAGGAAGCAGCGCTGCGTCGCATGGGGAAGAAAGATGCGCTACCGAAGTTTGGCCCAGCCCATCACGACGCGCGACAGAAATCCTTCAGGCGATGGGGCAAAAACGTTACGGCGATGTATAGGATTCACCGTCGAGAACCCATCGGAATCGGAGGTAAAGAACTGAGTAGAAGAAGCCCACGAAGCCTATAGCTACCCCGCAGCGCGCACACGGCCCTGTGGATCGTTCCCGATATTCTCTTCTGGATCGGCCTCCATCTAAAAAATACCACATCGGCTTAGGGTTACTGGAATCAAGCGAGCAGAGGAGCCATGGCGGCGGCGGCGGCGGCGGGGGAAGTTAATAAGGTGATGTTGCGGAGTGTGGACGGCGTGTATTTCGTGGTTCCTCAGAGGCAGGCGAGCCAGTCCATGTACATTGAGGAAGAGCTCTGTGACGGCTGCATCATCCCCTCCGACGGCGACGAAACCAAGTACAAGCCCATCCGCTACCCGTCCAACGCAACACTCTCTCCAAGGTCATTCACTACTTCCAGAAGCACGCCTACGGCGATGACCCCGACTGGGACGCAGAGTTCATCGACGCTCTCGACCACGAGACCCTCTATGATCTCATCTTGGTGAGCTATCTATTCACATCCTTGACACAAAATGTATAATACTCCCTCCGGTACAGTTTAACAGGCACACTTGTAGGTTTTTTTTTTTTTGACTATTCGTTTGGTGAACAAGTTTTTCACATAAATTATACCGTTGGATTCATATTCAAAACAAGTTTTCAGTGATCTAATTTTTGTTACATATAATTTGTATCTTGTTTACCAAAATAATGGTCAAAGTTTTTCATAAACTGCGCTCGTGCCTGTTAAAAAGAACTAGAGGGAGTATAATTATCAATATGATGTTAAGTCTGATTCAGTAACAGTGCAACTTCACTTTAATGAAATGTGCAACTTGAACTCATTTGTTAGTATATTTTTTTAATAAATTATATCTTGCTCTCGTATATTCTATCCTAAGTACTCCCTCCGTCTCAAAATATAAGGCGCCCTTTAATTTCGCTAGTCAACGCCGTATAACTTTGACCATAATTTGTACTTATAATATGTAGCCAAAATTATTTTAAAGTTATATGAAATTATAGAATTTTGCAAGATGAATCCAACGGTACCATATAAACATTCCCATTCAATATACTTTGTTATATATTGGCGGTCAAAGTTAAGCGTCAAATACCACCTTAAAAATAGCGTGCCTTGTATTTTGACACGGAGGGAGTATTTGTAATATGTTTTTTATGTATTACTCCCTCCGTTATTAAATTGTATAGGACTTTCTAGCATTTCTAACTTTGTCCTGGTTCGTTACTAAATGAGTAACTAAATCATGTCTACGTTCTTATGAATTAGGACAAAAATTAGGAAGGTTAGAAAGTCTTATATTTTGGAACGGAGGTACTACTTTGCAAAAATTCAGTTCTTATCTAGTCTTTCAATTAAAGTTATTTGCGTTTTGTTCTCTACATGTCAACACTAAGAACCATCCAGCCTTCATGCCGGAGTGTTTGTGTATTTTTTAGAAATAAATTCACATAGTAACAATTTTGTGCAGAATGTGTACTTAGTGTTTTTACATTGCTATTGTTTTCTCTCTTGTGCTTGTGCCATCTTTCAGTTTTTAAGCTCTGTGTAACTATTTACAGGCTTCAGATAAACTTAAAGTCCGTGGACTCCTTGACCTTGTATGCCGCACTCTTTTTATACATATAATGGAGAAATCTCCTTTTGAGATTTGCAATTTCTTCAACATCAAGAGTGTATTCGCTCCTGAATCGGATCAAGAGTCTTGTAGTTCTGACCAAACCTCAAGGTATGTTCCTTGATTAACCCACTCTTATAATGCAATGTGATTTTACCACTTTATAAATTAAAACTATCATAGGATTTGTTTTCTTGTGAAATCAAAGACAAAATTACTACAATCGTCTATGATTTTGTACCCTGTGCCGGATTAACAAAAAAATCTTACAGAAGAAACGTGGGGTGCTCCCAAAGGAGAAGCCATGTTTGAATGAGCTCGAATTGGACGAAAAGGCGTTGCGTGCTCTTCACATTGTTCGTTGCCAAAGTTTTACTCAATATGACCCTAAGATCTATGGTTTTGTATGTCGTAGATTCAGCTACTACAACCTAGCCTTGTTTGATCATTATAAAGAGTGTGAGTATTTTCATGATCAGTTTATCTCTTAATCTTATGTGTATTTATTTGATGTCAATCATTGTGTACATTACATGTTGGTTTTGATTTGTGATGATGGCCTTTGTTTGCAGCTAATTTTTGCCGTGGTCCACCGCTTCACGAGATACCCTCACCAATGCGTAATTCAATAGCGCAATCATGTGTCAATGTCATTTCCTTGAAGGTAGAAGAGTCGGATGTTGGCTTTCCGATCAACGTATTTGGTACGTTGTTGCAAGGGATGAAGTCGACTATAGATGTGTCTATTTGTTTAGGCGTGAAAGGGATGATCCCCAACTTATCAGCTCGCATGTAAGTATTTTTTTTCCCTTGTTGATTATTGCTTATTATTCCCTTTGTTCAGAAATGTAATGCGTGCTTGACTCTTTGTGTCCTGCAATGCACAATATTGGCTATGATTTTTTTGTCTTTAATTTGCTTTTAAATAGCAAAAACTGAAAAAGTTATACTCCATAAAAGAGTAATGCAAGATAGGACGAAAATATTTATCTAACATGGTAAATCTACATACTTTATTGGGCGAGTGTACAAAGTTTTAAATGTCATGAAAAAATGTCTACCAATTTACAACCACATGTTCCTCCATTGCTTGGAGAAGAAGCCTCTTCCTTCCAACATCACATTCTCCTTGTCCTCGTCGTCTAATATAATGAAACTTGCTGAACATCATAGTCGATCCACTTCATCGATTAATGGTTCGCTGAAATACAATTTTAATTTATATTTTAAAGACTGATGACCCTATTCGAACTGATCTTTCATGATGTCCACGTATTATTTAGTCCATGTAGCTTCCTAATTATCTGAATGTCATGGTCAACTACACCCCTTTATCAAACACTTTTATATGTTACCAATCATCCAAATATTCATGGTTACTCGGGAGACACTCTGACATGGTTTTCTTTTCCTAAACCATCTGCAGGATGACTTGATAGCTTTGACAGATCCATGTCGGGGTCTTGTCCTGCTAGATGAAATTTATTTTGAGATTGATTTAAAGATTAAGTGTGACGGAGGTGAAATTAAAGATTTTAGTAGAGGTATACGAGCCTTCGAGAAGGCCCGCCTTCGTGCATGTGATAAAACTATGGGTATCAATCTAATTAGTTGGCTGAGTAGTGTTGAATTGACGTGTGCGTATGTTCACTGGCCCGTAGAAGCCACCATTGCAATCAATGTTTTGAAGGGGCCATTTAATATCTCAAAAGTTGTTGCTTCAACCCCTGGAAATTTTAGGGATCATATCATCCTATACGAAGCAGCAGAAGCTGCTCTCCAGGTAGGGTTCGGCGAAGGCGGTTCTGTTCCATTAACTCGTCGTGTGGTGGCTGTATCGCTCGATCACAAGCTGGCGCTCTTTTTTGTTGGTGGTGACGTATTGCAACACGTTGTCCTCACCCTTGGACATTCCGACCAATTGCTGCACCGTAAGCTGGGTGCCACTGAACTGGAGGTCAAAGTAACTTGGACAGCTGTCCGAGAAGGCAGCGACATAATGTTTTTAAGGAGGTCGGAAATCAGCTGTTATTGCTGTGATAATAGTGTTGTATAGTGGTTTGTAAGCTGGGTGCCACTGAACTGGAGGTCAAAGTAACTTGGACAGCTGTCCCGAGAAGGCAGCGACATAATGTTTTTAAGGAGGTCGGAAATCAGCTGTTATTGCTGTGATAATAGTGTTGTATAGTGGTTTGTGTGATAAAGCTACTCCAAAATGTAAGGCGTTATTTTGTCAAGACACGTTGGCTTGATGAGTGTGTGGTTTGTGTGATAAAGCTATCTGAATGTGACTAATGCTGACGTTGTGTGAGATAAGAATTATAGGAAACATGTTTGAAGCAAAAAAGGGAGTGAGCACCTCTTTGCTCGAAGCCAAGATGAGTTCAAGTCAAAGATCACCCAACGTGTGGACCATCTGCATGTATAGCCATCGGCTGAAATCATCTTAGGCTTAGGTCATTGATTAGCCCGCGGTGCTTTCAGATTACGGTATGGATCAAAGGAACCCTTTGCACAGCTATACCCTAACAGACTATAAAACTCATCTATTTATTTGACAAGATAGTAAAGCAAACAATGGAGCTTTACATGGAATGTTTGACCGGTATATGTAAAATGTAGGGCTCTCAAAAGAGAATGTATATCAGCTTAGACCTTGACAAGATACAATGATTCAATTAGGTGTGAAAGGGGATCCTTGGATACTATGTTGATACTTTCGCATCCTTGAATTCAATGATGAATCAGTCAACCTGTTCAGCATCATTACACGAAAATCAGCACCCCCAAAATAATCCCACATATCAGAACCAGGCAGTAAAACATCCAACTTGTACCATGGGGCTAAAGACTTAATGTTACAAGCTCTCCATCTTAGAACTAACTAAAGCACTTAACATTTACATGTACTACACTTCCCGCCATCCTTGCTACAGTAACAGTTCTTCTTTTCCCACAACATGCGGCTCGTACCTTGTTCTCCTTGGGATACCTGTCCAGGCAACTTTTACCTGCACTACACCCAAACCCATCTCGCAAACACACTCTTCATCACACTGCCCTATAGTGACAAACAAGATATCCTCAGTTTGATCATCACCAACAAGCTGGAGCTGCAACTCTTTATCGACTGGGACAGCCACCACACGACGAGTCAGGGGGACAGAGCCGCCACCATGGCATGTTACGGTATCAGTGCTGCCTGCTTCACTGCCATACAGAATGATATGATCCTTAAACTTTCCATAGGTCGAAGCAGCTACTCTCTCGAGATTACACGGCCCCTTCAAAATATTAATTGCAATGGTAGCTTCCACGGGCTGGTAGACATGCGCACATGACAATTCCACACTACTCAGCCAACTAATTAGACTGACACCCATGGTTTGATCACCTGTAGGGAGTCGGGCCCTCTCGAAAGCTATTATACCTCTACTGAAATCTTTAACTTCACCTCCATCACACTTGATCTTTAAATCCACCTCAAAATAAATTGCATCCAGCAGGACAAGACCTCGACATGGATCTGTCAAAGTTAACGTATCATCCTGCACAAGGGTTTAAGAAATAACAAAACATGTCAAATATAAACAGATCAAGCTTAACTAGTCAGATAAATATTTAAAAAATCAACATTATCCTAAACAAGGGCCCTACTGAACAGACAACAGACTGGTTTTTATGTTAAGACGAACATACACCAATAGAAATTCTTCTATTTCCAGTACAAAATGTGGAAACATCAAGACACTTCTTGATGATTAAAAAACCATATTTACACACCAAGATTAAGAAAATGACAGGTACACCAGAAAATATTTAACCAAATCTCACAATAAGAATCAGAGGGCAACAGATCATTTGCAACATCGTGGTTTGACAAGAACACTGATTATTAGGGAACAGCAGGGACAAAAAGATTACTTGAAATCATAAGAGTGCAGTAAGCTGGGGCTATCAATGTTCCAATTATAACAATAATTCACAGAACTATTCTACTAATAAGTGGATTTAGCATGCCATATGGAACAGGGTACCAGACGCATCCTAAGTTCATAATGCGCCCTGATTGGAACAGGGTACTAGACGCATGTGAAAATTGTAGCCACGATCAAATAATATTATCATGCAATTCAATAGGGGAGGTATTGTTTCCTGTAAGAGTGAACTTATAGCGAGAAGGAAAACTGCACTTGCATCCATCCAGTAAAGTACAATCAAGGAGATTAGGGAGTGATTACAGACCGGCGAGGTGATGATTTGGGCATCGTCCTTTTCTCGCCTGAATAGATACAGACATCTGTAATCAACTTCATCCCTTGCAAGCACGGTACCAAATATGCTGAAGTTGTACCCCACCTCAGATTCTGGTACCTTCAACGAAATGACATTGACCAACGATTGTTCACCCCATTCCCGCATTGGTCCAGTGATTCTGTGAAGCGGAGGCCCACGAGAAACCCTAGCTGTAAAATACAAATCAATCCAACCAGTAAGGTTTTGTTGTTGTTTTAATAGCGATTCATGCGATGGACAAAATTAACAGTTTGAATATACATGGATACACTGAAATGCCTAATCCCTTCCGGTGGGCACATAAACTGAACTAAAACTGCATCAAGAGGCCTATCCAAAAATATCCTACACATGATAAATAAGTATGAAACGGTTGTGAATATGCTCACACTCTTCATCGAGGTCAAACAAGGCTATGTTGCAGCTGCAGAAGCGTGTACAGACATAACCCTGCTTCTTGGGGTCGTATGCAGTGAACTCTTGGCAGCGAACTAAGTGAAGAGCCATCAATGCATTCTGCTCCAGTGTAGCCTTGGTGGGAGCACATGTTATCTTCATGTTGTTCACATCACTCATTTTCTCTTTGAAGTGGTTCACATAGATCTCGATGTTGAATATCTTGCAAATCTCATGAGGTGACTTCCCCTTGATCATGTTAGCAACAGCCTGGCAGGTCAGATTAAGCAATCCTCTATTGCGGAGATAGTGTGCAGCCTGTAAGTAGTACATATGACATACAAACATAATTAGGTTGATCTTGCAGAGAACTAACTGATATATGTAACTAGTCAAAACTACATGATGATATAAAAACATAATTGACCCAAAAAATGTGTTGAGCTGCACCATTGTTCAAAGCTATCCACCGTCAGACATAAATCTTCAGATATGTGTCATTCGGACTATCCCACTAATAGCCAGAATATGGGAGCAAGGATCAACAGGCCCACTGATCCTAATCAATCTACTCTAGTTTAAGACTACAGGAAGTATTTTCTACATGAAGGTGTGCTTGGCGATAAACGCATCATCCGATCAATTAGGAGGAGTGCAAAAAGTGTAGGATTCAAGCATATTCAATGAACAACAGGCATATGTGTCAGTGGTTTCATAAAAAATCATTTTTTTATGTTGACGCCATGGAAAACTAAGTTTCTATCACCATTCATACTATGATGTATTAACCATATTTATGGTGAACATCATCAGCATAACTGAGTTATAATCCTGCTGTACTAAAACAAATTGGTAAAGTTTCAGTACCATAACACTTATTTCCTAGTGAAAACTCAAAGTCCATTGATAAATCTGCTGCTATATTATATCCTCAGTAACAAAATCACGAACAATTTGTTTCAACAAATCACCCACATATGTCTTTTGGCGGACAACTATCACATTTGATGTAAAAATGTCTGATGGCAGAGCTGCAACAGGGAAGCTGTACATACCAACTTTATCAACAACATACTTGTCTGAATCTTGGGGTGCCTGGCTAGTATAGTATCAGTAGAGTTGCTATTCCTTATTAGCCTAATTCTAACCTCTTAATATGGGTCCTATCCACAAGTCAGGTTCCTCCCATGAGATCACACGGTAGGTGCAGCTGGCCCATGGTCTAGAAAATCTATATCTCATACTCCCTCCGTTCAGAAAAGGATGTCTCAACTTTGGCCTAAGCTAGGACAAAATTGAGACATCCTTTTGTGGACAGAGGGGGTAGATGAAATGACGGCGCTAGGCACACAACTGCAAGTGGAATCCCTAAATAGCAACGCATCACACGAAGTCCAACCGCAACAGGAAAGAGCGTTGAGGGAGCAACGGGGATGTAGATAGATAGCTCACCAGGATGAGTTCGCAGAGGGTCTTGTGGTGGAGATCGCCGATGAACATGGCGTCCCAGCTGGGGTCGTCGCCGCCGGAGGCGTGCTTCCTGCAGTACTGCATCACCATGATAAGGATATTCCCTTGGATGGGGAGGCGGATGGGCCTGTACTTGGTTTCGTCGCCGTCGGAGGGGATGATGTAGTTGGGGTAGCCGTCACTGAGCAGGTCCTCGATGAACATGGACTGGCTCGCCTCCAGTTCAGGCACCACGAATGACAAGCCATCCCTACTCCGCAACATCACCTTATTCTGCTCCTTTTCTCCCCCCTCCTCCGCCGCCATGGCTCCATCGCTCTTCGTTGTTGGTGGTGGTGAGTTGTTCTTCTTCTTCTTCGCCATAGCTCTCTCGCCCTCCCTCCAGTCCAGTGGTTCCCAAGTTGCGGCGGCTAGCTAACCCTAGTTGTACAGTGAGCTTCGTAGAGGAAGCGGTTTCAGCCGTTGGATCTGTTTGTTCAGCAAGTGGGCCTTGTGCTCTGTGGGTGGGCCGGATGGTGAGCTCGCATGCGACAAGTCCTTTTTCTTTGGAAAAAGGCCTCCCATCGGGTCGGGCCTATAGCGCCCAGCTAAGATTGTGTTGCTAAAAAAACAAAAAATATGGAAGTTTTGTTTTGAAGTCTAGCTCCACGAAGATCGGAATACATGCACGTATGTCGAATATTTTATGTTAAAAGACATAAATAAAGAGAAAATACACAACTTTTTAGCCAAACCTTTTAAGAAGGAATCCATGCACGTGCATCAAAGATTTAGCTTGGGATTTTCATCTCTAAAGACAAGTTTGGAGACACCACCTTTAGTAACAACATTAAACAAATGTTCTCACCCAAGTTTGCAAACTCGATGCTAACACTTATACCATCATTACCCAAGTTATTTAAGACTAGATAAACAAATTATTTTCACTGTGAACTACTACATGAGCAGGCCACGACTAACTGGTAAGTAGACACACATGACGACACAAGTTGAGCAATTTGCAGTGCTGCCCTTGTCGCTGATCGTCCAAAAGTTTCCTCCTGTACTTGCTCTTCAGGTTGCGTTGCTGTTTTAGAGGAAACCAAGAAAATATAAGGATGGAGGTAATTAAGCACCATATTATGTTTGTCTTGTCACTTAAGCATCGAAATATAAAATGAACTAATACAAACAAGTGATACTACAACGTTACCTAACTGCCATTTTCAGTCATAAATCAAAATGATGACTTGCATGAGCATCCTTGAAAGCGGGGAAAACCGGAGGCCAGATCATCATGAAGGGGTATATACGACCACAATATTGATGCTCTTTTGTGGTCTCATGCAATTTGCGCACCGTCCTGCGCTTGACATCCAAGTAGAGTGCCCATCGGCCCATCTTCAAGAAGAGAAACTCAGTCGTATAGTCCCCAGCATGATTTATCTGGAGACGAGCAGTAGGCTCATCCTCAAGAAATTCAGCACACATTCCACGCAAGCAAATGTCGTCCTCCAGCAACCAGTTGCCCCTCTTGTTCAGCCAGACGTGAAGCTGGAGCTCCTTGGCATGGACGAGGCACACATCAGAAGGATCATCTGCAGCCCGTGGTGATAGCATGGTGTACCTGTTACGCTGAAATCCACCTCTTTTGGGAGCTGCATTGTGGAGGAGGTTGAGGCCGTCAGATCCAAGACAAGAATTTCGTCCCGGGCGCTCGCCATCTAGGTTTCGGTTACCGGCCGAAATACCACGGTAACCGACCGGTAACCGGAAATCTCGGCTCCCTCCGGTAAATGAGTTTATCGGACGAAAATTCTCGGGATGTTTGAATTTTTGCTGAATTCGTCTTCTCAAATCTTTTTATTTAATTTCTTTTGGACGATTTATGTTTGAATTTTGAAATCTGTCCGGGAATTTCGTCCCGTAACCAGCCCGTAATTTCCGGTAACCGAAATCGCGGGCCCTTCCGAGAAAAAAAAAACCCGTACCCAAAACCCATATAGGTCTTGTTGCCTGATGTGAGTATGGGGGCTGGTGTAGAGCTTGCATAACAGACGTCGTCCGCGGCCATGGCAAGATGCGTGCGCCAAGCATCGTCCCCATTTTGCAGCACGTATACGTGCACCACTGTAGATTTGGTTTCATAGCTGGTAGGCTTCGTCATCACGTAGGCCTCGCTTGGATTGGACCGGAAATGACGGGTATAATTTCACGGACGTGCGTAAATTTCTGCTTGCTCCCGTCGTTTTCCACCGGCCGGAAAAATAACAAACGAACCAAGCGGGCCGTACAAGTAGAACAAGACTTCTTCTTGGGAGAAGAGCTGCCCGTAAGTCCATGACGAGGCCCACGAGCGCGTCGCAAACGCCGGGCGTCCTCGAGATGGTGTCCACGGTGCCCCGGTCCGCGGAGGACGCGAGCTCGCGGAGCACGGTTGCGGCGCTGGCCCGTGCCGCCAAGTCGCCGTGGGAGAGGACCGAGACAAGCGTCCTGGCCTTGACGGCCACCGCCCCGCACGCCGCGGAGTCCCCCCGCCTGGCCGCGGCCGGCTCCGTGTCCTCCAAGCGCGGCCTCCCGCCCACGGAGGTACCGCAGCGGCCGGTCTTGACGTCCCAGATGCGCACGGTGCCGTCGAAGCCTCCCGAGGCGACCTGGGAGCCGGTCTGCGGGTTGAAGTTGGCGCTGAAGACGAAGTTGGTGTGGCCCTTGAGCACGCGGATGCAGCGGTCGACGGCGGCCGGGTCGGCGGCGGCGGGCTTGTTGGGGGAGAGGACGGAGCGGATGTCCAGATGCGGAGGGTAAGGTCGTCGGAGACGCCGTGGGTGTGGCCGCGCAGCGTGGCGATGACGGCGAGCGAGGACGGGGAGAGGAGCGCGACCGTGCCGTCAAGGGAGGCCGTGGCCAGGAGGCGGCCGCAGGGGGAGAAGCGCACGCAGGAGACGGCGCGGGCGCCGCGGCAGACCCGTACCTCCCGGAGCGCGACGCCTCCACTGGTGCGTGCGCCGTGCGCGACGCAGTCACCGGCTAACAAATTTTTAATTTTTTGGAGATATTTTATTATTTTTTAGTGTCTGACATGTGGGCCCATGGTACCACCTCAGCAAAAGTCAACATCTGCTGCCACGTAGACTCCGACCGGTGGGTCCCACTGTCAGATTCAGCGTCAATTCGTGATCAATTGAGTTTTAGTGCGAATTGCGAATAAATCTCGTCTATACCGGCGGTTTTGTGCGATTCAAACGTAAAGTGGTGGTTTTCTGAACATTGATGACTAATGTGGTGGTTCTATGCTAATAACTCGCTTAATGCAGAAAGGAGACCCCGATCCGGCTGTAGCTAAAAAATTCAGGTCCATCAAGCCCGTAATATCACTCACGACCTCTTTGATTTCTGAATGTTAATTACGAGCAATTCCTGTCTACGTACGATTTTCCTTTATTTTGGGTTATTTTCTGTTTTCTTTTTTACGTTTAATATGTAAACATTTTTCAAACCTAGACATTTTTCATATCTGAACAATTTTTTCGTCTGAGTATTCAGTATCTAAACATATTTAAAATTTGAACATATTTCAATTAAGAATATTTAGAAATCCAAGGTTTTCCAAATGTGATTTCGCAAACGAAAATTTTCAAAATCATAAAAGGTGAAACGAAAAAACAGAAAAGAAGAGAGGAAAAATATATCTAAATGGGTCAGCCCGCTGCTGACATTCTTCATACAGTGCGAGTCAGAAGTGCCGTCAGTGGGCGGTATATATATAGGAATTGCGCTTTTTCGGCGCAAGAAGAAGCAACATCCGGGTGGAACCATCACCCTTGCACGAGGCCTACCGGGGAGCACTCTGTAGACGTGGGCCTGGGCTGGCTTGGTGTGAGCTGTCGCCACCGATGTCTGCAGGGCCAGGGTGCTTCCCTCCACGGAAGAAAAAAAACCACGGGAGAAATTTTAGCAAAAAGTTGAAATATAATTTTCACTCCAATTTCACATAGTTAAAATGTTTTTTTATTTGGCTTTTATAAATCCTCCTCAACCAAAATTTGATAGCTTTGAACAAGGTGGCAAAAGTTTTAATTTAGTCCTCCGGACGACAGTTACACCTCAAATTTATCTATGTCAGCTCAACGATTGAAACATACTTACACGGAAATTTAGTACGTAGTTTTTTTTTTCTGGAAAAGGTAAAAAAACTTGTGGTCAATAATCGATCTTACAGCTCTTCGGGACAAAACACCAATTGAACCAATATAATCCTTCATTTTCTCACCATGCTTTCCAGTGTTTGTAAAGTCAAACTTGTAAAGTTTAAACTTCGTTTGTAGTACTGTACTCACTATTCAAAATTTCGGCCATTTGCTGCAGAAAGAGGGACCGGGACATTTCTTGCTGTATTCTTGTTGGCCATTTGCGGTGTAGTCGTAATGACTGCAGGTATAGATGGGTCATGGGCATCACATGGATTTTAAGACGAGGTCATGACCATTCTGATGCCATCTGCATAGTAGCTTGATGACTGACAGCCTTGCTAGATCGGGATACCCAGCACGAGCGATTCTACAGTACTTGGATCCAAATCTGAGTCTCCTTGCTAACCTCATGGATCGTGCTAGTATGGGTGAGCAGAACCAAGAGTAAATATTGCAAAGGTTCCTAATTTGGGTGAGAAGGTACTGGACACAATTTAGGAAGCGTCCGACCAAATCTAGGGGGGCGAGTGAAGATGCTCTAAGTACACTATATATGTTGTGAATTTTGGCCACAGAGCATACGCAGATCACTCTGGGACACAGTTTGCACGCTACTGCCCGAAAGCATGGAGTACCACTCGCCCTCCACCTCAAAGTCAACATTTTTCGTTGCCCTGCTCCTCCTCGCCTGCGCACACTGCGCTCAGGCGAACACTGCCCGCCACCCCTCGATACAGTCCATCTTCAGCTTCGGCAACTCGTACACCGACACGGGCAATTTCGTCAAGCTGGTTGCGCCGGTGATTCCGTTTCCGTTCATCCCTTTTAACAACCTCCCCTACGGCGAGACCTTTTTCGGCCGCCCCACCGGCCGAGCCTCCAACGGCCGTATCGTCATCGACTTCATCGGTATACATGCTTTCATTCTTGTCATGATATGAGATAGCTTTCAAGTTCCATCCTAGAGAAGCTATGTAACATAACGTGTTTCCCACCATTGATGGATCAACTTGGCAGCCCAAGAGTTTGGGCTCCCTTTGAACCCCCCGATTCTGGGCGAGGAGCAAAACTTCACCCATGGAGCAAATTTCGCGGTCGTTGGCGCCACGGCGCTCGATCTAGCCTTCTTCCTCGAGAACAACATCACAAGCGTGCCCCCTTTCAACAGTTCCTTGAGCGTGCAGCTCGACTGGTTCCAGAAGCTCAAGCCCAGCTTGTGCTCAACACCTAAAGGTACCCTACTAGTACACTAGTTTTTGTTGGAATCGAGTAGCAGTAAACAAGTTTCTTTGATCAGGCTGTCATATATCATCAGATTGCAGAGACTACTTCAAGAAATCCCTCTTCTTCATGGGAGAGATTGGTGGGAACGACTACATTTTCTTCTTGGCAGCGGGGAAAACCTTGGAGCAGGTCCAGTCGTACGTCCCTAAAGTGGTGGAGGCCATCTCAGCAGGGGTCGAGGTATACAAAGCATAGAACCTGCAGGACATGAATAATATGGTTATGGAGGACTAGTACTCAGATCGATATTGTGTTTTGCAGGCAGTTCTCAAGGAGGGAGCAAGTTTCGTGGTGGTGCCGGGTAACCTGCCGACGGGGTGCATTCCGATTGTCCTGACGCTGTACCCGAGTCCGAACATGGCGGACTACGACCCCTGGACCGGGTGCCTGAAGAAGTACAACGCCCTCACGGACTACCACAACTCGAAGCTGTTTGAGGCCGTGCTTGGGCTCCGGTTCAAGTACCCCGCCGCCAAGATCATCTACGCCGACTACTACGCACCGGTGATTGCGTTCCTAGAGCAACCGACCAGATACGGTGAGTTCTTAGCTCGGTGTTTTAAACACCATGCCTTCCATGAACCGTGAGTTTTAAACAGTAACTGCTTTGCATTTTGAATTACGCCGCAGGCTTCAGTGCTTCGTCGAGCCTCCGCGTGTGTTGTGGAGCGGGTGGACCACCCTATAACTTCAACCTAACCGCGCAGTGTGGTCTACCCGGGGCGAGCGCATGCCCCAACCCCGCCGCCTACCTCAACTGGGACGGCATCCACCTGACGGAGCATGCATACAAGCTCATCGCCGCCGGATGGCTCCGGGGGCCTTACGCGAACCCACCCATTCTCGGTTACAACTCCCAGTTGTCCCTCCTAGCACCAAGTCATGCATGGGCGCAATGAGCTTGTGTCCTCTCTTTTATTCTCTTGCAGTTAAGATTTCTTTATGCGTGTAGCTTTTCAGCATTTATGCATAAGGAAGAGTTTCCATTTTTTTTCTTAAGTTTTATGTTAAACTAATCCTACTATATATAATAGATTGCAGAATCCGCTGCTTCTCAGCGTGTCCACGTCGCACGTGATCCCTGGCCGTCCGATCCACTCGACGGACGGCCAGGATAGGCCCACGTCGCCCTAATCGCGTGGCGCACTGTTCATCTCGATTATCTGCCAATGGCAGCGCGCCGCGTGGCCCGGTCACCGGCTGGAACCGGGGCGACCCTCGAAGGACCTATTTACAAATTTTGGAAAACCACCCCAGAAGGACCTATTTACAAATTTTGGAAAAGACAGGGACTTTTTTGCAAAACCATCGGCAAACCCCCCTTCCCCTCTCTCTCCTGCGCACGCCCGCCACGTCGCCGCCGGCGCCGCCGCGCATCCCCGCCGCAACTCTGCTCCCCACACGCATCCGTGACATCAGGGAGCTGCGCCGCCGCGCCCTCCACCGTCTGGCCACGGATCGGCCGGCGAGACGGCGCGCCGTCGCCGGGATGCCCCCCGCCGTCCCCGCCATCCTCCGCCGCGTCCGCGCGCCGGCGGCGCCGCTCCGGCGACCATTTAGGGGCGGCGCCGCCACCTCTGGGTCGACCGCATCCAGGCGCATCCTCCACGGGCCGCCACGCCTCCCAGCTCGCCGTCGGCCGGCTCCGGCGAGCACTCCGCCGCCGCTGCCGGCCCGGCCGCGGGTGACGTCACCACGGCGTCAACGTGGGCCTGGGCTGCGGAGGCAGGCCAGCTGTTGGGCTGGGCTGGGCTGGGATTTTTTCCTTTTTTTTTTCTTTTCTTCACGATTTTTTCCCCCAAATTCAAACTCAAATCAGTTCAAATCAAATACTGCAAATTTGCTACAGTTCAAAAAATTACATTTCACAAACTTTGCCACTATACAACAAATATTTTGAATCTTAAAATTTTCAAATAATAAATAAGATCTCATTAATAGATTTTAAAATACCTCAAACTTTAAATCCATTAATTACAATAATGCAACAAAAACATACTCATTAATAGATTTTAAAATACCTCAAACTTTAAATCCATTAATTACAATAATGCAACAAAAACATAAACATACAAAATGCATACAGTGAAAAACAAACAATCTTTCTTCCAAGTTTGGAAATATAATTCAACTATTTGCAAACTTCACATCTTCAGTTTTATGAATCACAACAATGCAAACCATGTCAAAAAAATACAGAAAATATATTCCCAAAGAAAAACTCTCCAGAATATCTGATTTCTCTCTAAGTTCGAACATAGATTTCAAAGTTCCGCAATAACTAAGCCTTTTTAATTTACTCACTACAATCCTGCAAATCGTACATACAAAATGCAAAAAATAAAGAAAACCCTCAAGCGACCATTTCTTCAAATTTAATCATTCAAAAAAAACTAAAAAAAATTCAAATCCACGTTCAACTTGGCAAATATTTAGACAAAGCCTAAATGCATTCCATCTAAATAAATGGACTTTAATTTGCAAAATACTTACATACTGTATTCCTACTAATTTTGTACATCAAATAAATATCTATATCAAACTATAATCATACTTGAATATTTAAATTTGCTAAACAAAACTGGAGATGCTCGAGACGACAAATTGCGACAAATTTTAACATTTTAAATCACAACGTCCTGGATGGGCTTTGCTAAGTGATGGAAAATAAGATCTGCTTTTGCTTAATTTCAATGAATATTTTTTTCGATCTAGAAGAGATAAAAAATATGAAATATTCTCAATTTTGTTTAAACAAAAGAAAAAAGAGAAAATGGAAAGTACTATTTACCCAATGTTCCAATTGCTCAAAAAACAAATGGCAATGAAGTCATTTTTTTTACAATACTCGAAACGTTTCACAGCCCTCTTAATATTTCTCTTAATAATAGAGTCATTTGTCTAAAAACTACAAGTAATGTTCCAGTTTATAATAGAGCCGTCATTTGTCTGCAAAAACACAAATATTTGAAGTATTATTATGTCCTCCGATAAAAATTCAAATTCGAATATTTCAAAAGAATTCTTTGCAACGCGGTTTCCACAAATGTTACAGATAGATCATGAACACAAAATCTAAGCATTTAATAAACGTGAAAACAATTCAAATATGAATAGCTCCCCAATTTGACCATTTCAAAAATTTGAATAACTTCTCAACCTAGACAATTTTTGAATTTCAGCAATTTTACGATTGAATAATTCAAAACATTAGCCCACGGGCGCGGCGGGGGCCACGCTTAATCCCCTAGTAATGTAATAAAGATGGGTCGACCGTCTATACTATTCCACAATTTAATGTTGTGAGAATTGTGTGTCCACATGTGAGTCTTGAGCCCAGTCTAGATGTGGATGTGGCCCAATACTCAGTGGCGGAGCTGGTATACAAGGCTTGGGTTCAGATGAACACAACAAACTCATCAAAACCTCACTAATTTAGTCTTTGACTTGGTTTACTAGTGAAATATTTCAACATATCTAGTAGAGAGCTGAACCCTAATGATATTTTTCTCTGGCTTCGCCCCTGCCAATACTCCTATTTTCTCATCTAGATGTGCCATAATTGATACTCCAATTCAATATCATTTCACCCATCATGTTTAGACATTTTAGCATTTGATATTTCTCGGTAGGGAGAGCTTATTTTATTTTTTACTTAGGGATGGAGACCTTATCTCATTCGTACAGAAGTTTTTCGTCATAGTTGAAACGATCAAACGACTATAGAACACGCAGAACGCCATTATTTTGTTCCTCGTGGACAGCCAATCCAGTTCATCGTACAAAACAATGCTAGGCCTAGGCCCAGCCCGTTCGAAGCGATGACGCTTAAGCCCAGCCCAAGTACTCTTCGAAAGCCAATCCAGTTTATCGTTCGAAAATCCTGACCTTGCGCCCGCCGCCGGCGACAATGGCAAGCGCTGCTGCAGAAGCGGCGCCTCTCCACCACGGCCTTCCGGACGAGATCATCGTCTGGGAGATCCTCGTACGCCTGCCCCCAGAATCCATCCTCCGCTGCCGTGCCGTGTGTTCCGCCTGGCGCCGCGCCACCTCCACGGGCGACTTCCTCCTTGCCCACCACGCCCGGCAGCCCACCTTCCCCCTCCTCCAAGCCTACGAATACGGACACTACGACCACAGCGCCATGTACATGGACATCATCCCCTTCGATCACCGGGCAGGGCTCACCGCGGCCAACAGGCGCCGATCCATCGCACGACTTGACCACGCAATCTTCCAAGTCGAGGCCTCCTGCGACGGCCTCCTCGTCCTCTCTATTGGCGCCACGGAGTTCGCCATCTGCAACCCGGCCACTCGTCAGTATGCTCCGCTCCCGCTGCTTCTTGGCTTCATGGTCGTTGGGATGTATCCATGCCCAGGCGAGTACCGCCTACTGCTGAAACCAGATTTTATGTACGAGGGACCTGACGCTCTATATGAGTACTACCATGTCTTCACGTTGGGCTCTGGCCAGCCACCGAGGCACATAGGGTGCCCCGATGCCGTGAAACTGGAATACAACATCGCATCCGTCCTGCTCCATGGTAATCTGCATCGATACAAAGGCAACATGATAACGGTATTCGATACCACAGTTGAGTCATTCCGGCAGATGCACTCTCCGGTGGGTTCTAGCAACGCTCAGCTGTTTAAGATTCGTGGCATGCTTGGCATTTCCAGCCGTAATGATGGAACGAACATCATGGATATGTGGGTGATGCAGGATTACCAAGGTGAGGTTTGGACCTTCAAGCACCGGGTTGAATTACCGTTTGCAGAGTTGAAGGTGCAGGTTCAAAAGTACTATGGGAAATACTGGACTGTAGTGGTAGCTTCTTGGGATGGTGATCTGCTGTTGCTGGTACATTTTGGCGAGTGGGTATTTCAGGTTGACATGGATGGCAAGTTGGTTGCTAGTTTCCATCACAGAGGCCTCCTCCAACCTTCTCAACATCGGCTTAAACAAACTCTTGTTCAGCACCCCTTCTTCCCAACACTAGAGGGTTATGTTGTGAGCTCGCTTTCTTCTCTGTTGCTGCATATAAAGTTATGATCACAAGCCTTCACTGTTATGAGGCTGCGTGAATTATGGTGCACATTTTAAGTATGTGCTAATTAATCGGCCTCATCTCTGTATTTTATTGAACGGAATAATTGAGTTTGCTGTCTTAACTAGAACATCGTGTCAGCCTAATTCTCCATCTGTTGTGTGTCATACTATCTTTTGTCTGCGTGTGCACTTGTTCTTCTCTTATATTACTTCTTAGCTATGCGATCCGGTCCATTCTTTTGGCTGTAGAGAATGTCGGATAATTTTTTACTGAATTTTGTTCCTGCAACTGAGTCTTTGAACATATACATTGTTCTTCTCAAGTTCTTAGGTTCTGTTAATACTGCAGTGTCACTTGTTTTGGGAAAGAAGTCGGTTTCAGAATACTTTGCTGGTGGCTTCTGTTCTTGGGGGTCTGGATTTTGTGGCTTCTTCAGATTATGGTACTAGTGTCATTCTTCAGCTAACTGACGGAAATTCAAAGTTTGCATTGTGCCACTGAGATCATCGATTCACACACTAGTCGTCTAGTCTTGTACTGCCTCTAAAGCTCTCTTTTGTGTTTGACTGACACACCTCGATTCCTCGAATGCTTTGTTCGTAGGAAATATGTATGTCCTGAGCACCATAAGATTATCAGACGATGGTACTATAATGCATTACTCTTCAAAAGTTGTGCTTCGCCATGGCATACCCTGCAGCAAGCAGTGCTACTTACGAAGTACAAAAAAGGGCGACATACCTTGTATCTGACACAGTTCTGAGTTCAGCCCTGCAGCCATTGAATACATGCCGTGCCTGAGATAGAAATTTAGGCAATGCATTTGGACACTAAGTTTGTTCAGTGTACACCTCAAATAGAACTTGAAAAATGAGATAATACATTCCGTTAGCTGGTTCGAGGTTAAGGATCAAGTATAGAACTTTTAGCACTACAATCATTTCTGCACCTCAAACCCTGACGAATGCTTCTTCTTCATCTTCTACCTGCTGCAAGATTGTTGCAGCCCTTTCTGCCTCTAGCGGACCGCCGACTCCCATCGAGGTTCTGACAGCATGGCAGACATATCAACCGCGACTGACAGTGCACCGGGATACTGTCGCCTGGGTGAATACTTTGGCTGCTAGGTGTGCCCTTTGTTGCGGTATAAATTTCGATTAGTGAATACAAGCGTCGTATCTCTTTGTGAATTGTGATAATTATATGTAGGTGTGTACATAGTTACCGGTGCCGTTGCAATTTCAGTGACGGACTCGTAGTTCACACATTGAGCCAACAAAGGTAAACTATGAAGAAAAATCGTACTGCTTTTTTTTTCCTCTCGCTAGAATCCAACTCAAACAGGCTATAAAAGTTCACCCGACGGAGAAACTCTGTGATGATATATAGCTTGACAACGTTTTTTTTTTTGAGAACACAGTACAACACAGACGCTCACAAATACGCACATACACTCACCCCTATGAACGCACGCACGCACACCCTACCCCTATGAGCACCTCTGAAGGACTGAGCCGGCAGATCTTGAGGTTGACGAAGTCACCACAGGCGCCTCGCTGTTGACGGGCACGTCACCTACCACTGAAAGAATAGCGCCGGATAATCCTGGAATAAATCCAGGTAAATGCAAACGCCCATGCCAAGTCTAGGACTTGAACCTGGGTGGGCTGGTTCCACCACAGGGAACCCAACCATCAGAGCCAAGCTCCGTTTGCATATAGCTTGACAACGTATTACTGAATAGAATACTATATATATATAGCTTCTAAACCCTCGATCTATCCACTACATAAGTTAATCTTTTAACTCGCTGGGATCTCTTTGTAATCATACCCTTGGCAAACAACGTCCAATAAAAAAAACCTGATCCTTTTTGTGGTGGTTTCTACTACCTCCTAGTGCTTAGGAGCCAGGACGAACTCGAGAACTCATTCTTGCATATGGCGGTATGTTGACGGAAGTATGAGAATGAGTAGGTCGTACCGCTCGGTAGACCCTTATGTACGTAGCGGAGACTATAGGGTAACATGCACCCACTCGATTTACATGTCGTAGAGATAAACACAAAAAATCTAGCAAGATATTTTAGATCGATCCGAATAGGTTACAAACCATATCGACCACAATGCTAAGGACCGAAACATACATACTTAGTGTTGATTAAGCTGGCTCCTGTTCTAGGAGCTTAATTCCTTTGAATGTGGTTTCAGGATTGAAATTGTTTTGACATTTTTTGAACCTCATGTGTGTAAGTTTGAAATTTATAAAATATTTTGGCCTAGGTAATTATTTCGCTGTCTACCTAAATCACGTAACTCAGTGAATCTCATTGAAAGCGAGTTCCAATTACAAATATGGTGCAAAACTTGTGATTGTCGCCTTATGTGATTTTATTTAATTTATTTGCTTTGGCTGTTCCTTGTAAGATGCCGACTGTTATATTACATTATGTTTTATTCAAAGGAATGGAGCGGGGATGAGGCTTTTCGATCTAACACAAGAAACCGACTTGGTCAGTGCCTTAGCGGTGGTAGAGGGTGTGTGTGACAAACGTTCATGTTTGTATATAATATTTTCACCAATTTTAACACACTTATATTTATTTTAAACAGCCTATTAACAATATATCTTCAAAAAAGTTTGTGATGTTTTTGCTAGGCTTGGCACCCCGGTGGTAAGATCCTAGATCCGCCACTGATTTTATGTCGTTAACATGCCCACTTACAGGCCAACTTGTGTGTCTTTTTTATTTCTGACTTGGTTAATCTCGACTGTGGCGCCAGAAAATCGATGAGAGGTACCAAGTTTTGTAGAGATATCTTTTTTCCGAAGTTTTGTAGAGATATCTGAGATGTCGTAGTAGTACAGCAAGTAATTCTTTCCGAACCATCTTCGATTAGAATCAGAATTCAGAAATTAATCCTGGATGTCTGCATGGATACGTGACAGGAAATCGATCAGCTGTGTCTTGTCGTGCGCGTCCCGTTTGCATTTGTACCTCTGCGCGCAACGTATACGTATAAAGGAGATCGCGCCGTGTTCTATTGCTAGAGTCAAGCGATCACGATGACCGGCGACAACAGCACCGGAGGGCGGTGCTTCGCCGACCTCCCGGACGACCTCCTGGGCACGATCTACCGACGGTGCTCCTCTCCGTACGACTGTGCCCGCTTCGCCATGGTCTGCACCTCATGGCGCGCAGCCGCGTCGTGGCAGCCGAAGCGGCCGGCTCTCCCGCTGCTGCTCCCCTCGACGGGTAACGGCAGGCTTGATCGGAAGGCGCGGGCATACAGCCCGGAGGACGGCAGGGTGCTGCGAGCCCCGCTCCCGTGGTTGCCATATGGCAAACGGATTGTAGGAACCTACGACGGCAGCTGGGTCGCCGCCGCCATCGGCTGCCGGATCGAAATCATGAACCTGTTTACCCGCGCCACGGTGCGGAGCGTGAGAGACATTATGTGTCGATGCCCAAACACTCGGCGAAGCACGCGCAAAATCTCTATTAAGAAAGTCGTATTCTCCGAGGACCCTACTATTCATGGATGCATGATCGCCGCCATGACAACGAGGTGCACGATAGCTGTCTGTGGGCTTTGCTTGTCGCAGGGAGGGTGGGCAACACGAGGATGTGAAACATTGGAGGGCTTCATAGATATCGCCTTTTGCAACGGCGAGCTCTTCGCTCTCTCCCGTACTGAACAATTGTACAAGGTCTCCATCCGCCGAGACGAGTATGGTGATCCGGTGGGCGTGTTGTTTCTGAAACTAGCCATCACAAGTCCTATCAGATTTGATCCGATATATATCTTCCAGTTGGGCGGCAAGCTCGCACTTGCGGTGATCGTACGCAGCTACAAACCTCGAGTTTTCATTGTGTTCGAGTTCATCATCGATGACGCGGCAGACAAATACACATTGGCAGAGGTGACGAGCTTGGGTGACCACGCCGTGTTCCTAGGGCCAGGATGCTGCAAAGCAGTGCATGTGTCAGCGGTGGGCAGGCGCGGCGAGATTGAAGGGAACCGTATCTACTACTCCAAGCAAGAGTGCCGACTCCCGAACGACAGGGATCCAGAATGCTTAGATAAGTTGGAACTCGGTAGTTGCGATGTGTATTCTTATGAGAACAAAGAGACACATCACTTGGAGAAGATCACATCACGGGGCTATCATTACGGTGAAAAGTATGATGGTATTAACGGTAGAAATAGCTGCACATGGATTTTGCCGCCAGCGTTTTAGTTCCTCTATGGATGCATGTACCGCAGAAGCGATGTTTTCATTATTTCAACTGATTTTCTATTGCAGGAACTTCTCCTGTTGTAAAAAACAAGTCCCTTATTTTTCTTCCATACTTTCTTACCAATATATGATAGTATGATGTTGGTGTGTCTGGGAAATTTTATCATCAGTTTCACAAGAATCAGAGACAGTTTTATACGAATAGCTTTGCGCCTATGCCCTTGTGACTTGATTGTTTTGCTTGGATCACTAACCGTAGTTTCTTCTATTTACGTTTAAGTTTTGTGTGTGTAATAATATACCCTGATTCCTTGGCTGCCCAGAGTGAAATTTGATTAAATCAAATCAAATCAAGAAAATTTACCTTACCAAATGAACCTCCCTTGGATATCTAATGATGACTTAATATTTGTTTGTCATGGAATTAAATTTACTTCTTATAAATAAAAATGAGTATTTTTTATGTGGACGAGGAGTTTGCTCCAAGAGCCTTTTCTTGCAAGGAGATAGTGAGATAAAAATATGTTGGTAGACGTGGTGGCTATGTGCTCCCTCATGGCAGTCGTGTTCCATGATGAGCTAAAAAGGGTGGTTGTACTGGTTTTCGGTCATTTTTCCGCTAGCTGTCCAATTTTATTTTTCTTAAATGAAGTTGCAATTTTTTTGCCTGCGTTGCAAAAATAAATAGATTTTGCAACCAACTCTGAACACGAGGCCGGCCGGTGTTTGTTTTTCATGCACGGTCCCTTCTCTCCACATGGTGCTGGTGCTGCAACACAACACAAGCTTCTTGACACAACAAGGCAAATTATAGCTAGGCCCAGCTCACTGTATTCATTGGGTGGGCATCCCAAACGTGCTTCACCTGGTAAAATCACGCGAGCATGCAACCACAAGTACGATGCCTCGTCACTCACTACTCGGATTCAGACCACTTCAATGGGCAATCGTGATATAGTTGTCAGATAGCCAAAAAAAACCCTGTAATTGTTAGCATACCACTTCAATGGGTAATCGTGAAAGTTGTCAGATAGCTAAAAGCCCCTGTAACCGCTTCATGATCGTACTGTACGAGGACACGTCAAGCCTGCGTGCTCATGGACCGCCACTTTATGATATTCTTAACTTATTTATCTTCTCTCATAGTCTCATGGATCCGTGTGCTTGGTCCTTATTGGCTGAGGGGAGCGAGGCACAGATTGATGACATGGCAACAAAATAACCGCCCATCTTGGTGCAGCTGCGTTGCTCCACATGAGGCTCGAGGAGGACGGCAGCAGGACAGTGGACACTCCTGGCGCAGGGACATGGACGGCTCATCTTGGTCCTGTGACCTGGAACAACGATCACGCGTCCGCCCTCGCGCCGTGCATAAATACTGTGTCCACGGTCTTGCCTTCTCACACCACCCTTCTCTTCAGTTGTAGCTTAGCAGCAGCAGCAGCCATGGTTTCTTCCAAGCGTAGCAGTAGCCTTGTGTGCTGTCTCCTGCTCGCCGGGCTTCTCCTCACGGCAGTGGATGTTGTAAACGGATAGCAAAGAAACGACGAAGAGCGGAACGATCAAACCAAAGGGGACACGAGATTTAACGTAGAAAACTTCTCCAAACAAAGGAGAGGAAAAAAACCACGGGCGCCAGCCAGCAATACTTCACTATATCGGGTGAGGTTACAAACGCCGTGGGTTTACAATGTGTGGCTTACCCCAAAACGGCGGCTTACAAGAGGAATAAATAGAAACATCAAACCCTAGGTCGGCTGCAGTCCAACCCGGAATCAATCCCGGAAACAATCCCACCTCGGCGGTAGTACCGCTTAACCCAGCGGTACTACCGCTGGGGTGGGCTGGTTCGTCTCTTCCCACCTCAGCGGTACCGGCGGCGGTACCGCCAGCGGTACCAGTCGGTACCGGACTACGCGTCAGACGGCCATTCTGGCGGTAGCGGAGGCGGTAGCGGTGGCGGCAGCACTCCGAGCGGTAGTACCGCTTAACCCAGCGGTACTACCGCTGGAATTTGGAACACCAAAAACAACACTCCACCTTGAGACAAATTCCACCTTGTAGCATAAAAGAGAACTTCACCCTGAAACAACAAAGAAAAACACCTTCGGCGCCAAATAGCCTCTTGGGCTAGACAGTGATACCAACTAAGCCCGAGCAAAGCTCGAACTTAGTAACAGGAACTGGCTTTGTCATCATATCAGCAGGATTATCATGAGTACTTATCTTGCATACCTTCAGTTTACCTTTTGCAACAACATCACGCACATAATGGTATTTGACGTCAATGTGCTTTGTTCTCTCATGGAACATCTGATCCTTGGTAAGGTAAATAGCACTCTGACTATCACAAAACAGGTTAATGCAAGTATCATCTCCACAAAGCTCAGCAAACAAACCTTTCAGCCAAACCGATTCTTTACATGCTTCAGCAATAGCCATGTATTCTGCTTCAGTGGTAGACTGGGCAACAACGGATTGCAACGTTGCCCTCCAACTCACGGCACAACCACCAAGCGTGAACACATAACCTGTGAGGGATCTCCTCTTATCCAAATCGGCAGCAAAATCTGAATCCACATAGCCTACGAGTCCCTCATCAGTCTTGCCGAACTTGAGGCAAGCATTGGATGTGCCACGAAGGTACCTGAAAATCCACTGAACAGCCTTCCAATGTTCTTTACCAGGATTAGCCATATATCTACTAACCAAACTCATAGCATATGATAAATCTGGACGTGAGCAAACCATGGCATACATTAAAGAACCAACAGCACTAGAATATGGAACTCTAGACATGTACTCAAAATCCTCATCCGTACTAGGACATTGTTCAGCTGACAATTTAAAGTGAGGAGCAATAGGAGTACTAACAGACTTTGCATCATGCATGTTAAAACGATGAAGAACTTTCTTAATGTAATTTTGCTGACTAAGAAACAACAAACCAGAATTTCTGTCACGGGTAATCTCCATACCTAGAATTTTCTTAGCAGCACCAAGATCCTTCATCTCAAACTCGCTACTCAACTGTGACTTGAGAGCAGCGATATCTTTCTTGCTCTTGGCAGCAATCAACATATCATCAACATATAATAACAGGTATATAGGTGATCCATTAACAAACTTAATGTACACACAGCTATCAAATTCAGACCTCTTAAAGCCATGTGACAACATAAAAGAATCAAACCTTTTATACCACTGACGAGGAGATTGTTTCAAACCGTACAAGGACCTTTTCAACTTACACACAAGATCCTCCTTACCAGGCACTATGAACCCTTCTGGCTGGTCCATGTATATCTCCTCCTCCAACTCTCCATGCAGAAACGCAGTCTTTACATCTAACTGCTCAAGCTCAAGATCACGCATAGCAACAATACCAAAGAATGTACGAATTGAACTATGCTTAACAACTGGAGAGAAAACATCATTATAATCAACACCTGGAATTTGACTGAAGCCTTTTGCAACTAACCTTGCCTTAAACCTCGGAGGCTCGCTAGGAGATAAACCCTCCTTTCTCTTGAAGATCCACTTACAGCGGACTGCCTTCTTTTTCTTAGGCAAGCGCACAACTTCCCATGTGCCATTCTTATCGAGTGACTGCATTTCTTCTTGCATAGCAGCAAGCCACTTCTCGCGGTCACCGGAACCAATAGCTTCAGTATAGTGGACGGCTCATGTCCGTGCTCCACCTGTTCTGCACAACTCAGAGCATAATCAACAATGTTACACTCTTCAATTAAACGTGGTCGAGGACCACAATTCCTCCTGTTCCTACGAGCAGCAATAGACTGTTGTGGCTGCAAAACAGGGGGTGAGTTCTGAACATTATCATTATCAGAATCAGAAGAAACAGAATCATCAGAACCAGCAGAATCAGGATCAGAATCATCTGAAGTAGCAGCACCATCATTGTCAACAGTGACATTTTCCTTTTCAACAGAGTGCTCCACCTCGACACGAACCTGCTCCTCAGAAAAATCTGGCAAAACATCTGAGGACAACTTATCAAAGTACATAACAGATTCATTGAAAACAACACTCCTGCTCATAAAAGCCTTTAGTTTCGGGATTCCACAACTTGTATCCTTTTACACCCGAACCATAACCAATGAACACACACTTAATAGCTCTCGGCTCTAACTTTCCATTATCAACATGAGCATAAGCAGTGCAGCCGAAAACTTTAAGTTGTGAATAATCAGCAGGAGAATCTGACCATACCTCAATGGGAGTTTTCTTGTCGAGGGGAATAGATGGTGACCTGTTTATCAAGTAGCAGGCGGTGGCAGCCGCCTCAGCCCAAAAACGCTTACTCATGCGAGCGTTGGAGATCATGCAGCGAGCCTTGGAGATGATGGTCCTGTTCATCCGCTCCGCTACACCATTCTGCTGAGGCGTGTACGGGATGGTGAGGTGCCTGACAATGCCTTCTTTCCTGCAATAATCATTAAAGGCATTCGAACAAAATTCGCCACCATTGTCAGTACGAAGTAATTTCACCTTCCTTTCTGTTTGCCTTTCAATCATAGCTTTCCACTCTTTAAAAGCAGCAAACGCATCATCCTTATTTTTCATGAAATAAGGCCAAACTCTTCTAGAGTAATCATCAATAATGGTAAGCATATAACGAGCACCACCATAAGAGGGCTTACGAGATGGCCCCCAAACATCAGCATGTACATAATCAAGTGTACCTTTGGTGGTGTGAACAGAAGCATTAAACTTAACTCTTGTGTGCTTACCGAAAATGCAGTGTTCACAGAACTGCATCTTACCCAAACTGCATCCTTGCAGCAAGTCTCTCTTGATCAATTCTGCCATACCAAGTTCACTCATATGTCCAAGACGCTTATGCCAAAGGTTAGTTTTACTAGCGTCATCATGAGAAACAGCAGCAACAGTACCAGATAACGTGCTACCTCTAAGAACATATAACTTAGCAGAATTCATATCACCAACCATAACTATGAGAGAACCTTTTGATACCTTTAGGAGTTTATTTCCTCCTTTGTACTTGTACCCGTCACAGTCAAGGGTACTGAGCGAGATCAAATTTCTTGCCATGGTTGGTATGTGTTTCACTCCCGTCAACGTGCGTGTCATACCGTCATGTGTCTTGACCTGAACGGAACCAACGCCAACAATGTTGCATTGCTGGTCGTTCCCCACACGCACGAAATCTCCAGTCTGCACTAACTCATAAGAACTGAACCAATCTTTGTTACAGCAAATATGAAAAGAACATGCAGTATCTAGAATCCATTCATCCTGACGAGAAACACATGCAGCTAAAACAGCTAGGCATTCGCCATCAGAACTACCATCAACAACAGAGCCTCACCGGTATCTTTACCTTCATTATTTTTCGGTTGGTAAGTACCTTTTCTTTTCTCCTTGTTCTGCAACTTCCAACAATCATCAATGACATGATTAGATTTCTTACAATACCTGCAGAACTTGTCACGGCCTTTAGACTTTGAGCGACTCTGTCACCCTTGCTCTTGTCTCTGTTGTTGTTGTGGTAGTGGTTATCTCGCTGCTCAGGCCTCCCTCGGACCTGCAAAGCATCGCCCTTGGAGGACGACGACTCCTCTTTCTGTACCATACCTTTCATCTTTTCCCTGGCAAGCAGGGCCTCATATACTTCCGCGGTGGTTAGTTCATCACGGCTTAACAGTATGGTATCACGAAAATTTGCAAAGGAATTTGGCAGCGAGCATAGAAGTAAAAGTGCTAGATCTTCATCATCGTACTTTACCTCCATCGACACTAGGTCAGAAACGATCTCCTTAAAGATCGATAAGTGATTCATTACCGAACCACCTTCTTGCAACTTGTGCGTGAACAACTTCATCTTCACATGCATCTTGCTGGTGAGATCTTTGGACATGCAGATCGACTCCAGCTTAGCCCACAGTGCCGCTGCGGTTTTCTCCTGGAGTACTTCTTGCAGAATATCATTAGATAGATGAAGTTGAATAAGCGATAAAGCCTTACGGTCTTTCCGCTTCTCATCGGCGGTCCATGCCGCCGCATCCTTGTCGCCGAATTTCTCCAGCGCCTCGTCAAGATCATTGGACTGTGCGAGGATCGCACGCATCTTGACCTGCCACAGCGAAATCTCGTCTTGTAGTCCAGCGCCGGTAGATCGAACTTCATCGATGCCATCCAAAACCCTAATCTGAAAACAGATCTGAAACAGGGCTCTGATACCACTTGTTGTAAACGATAGCAAAGAAACGACGAAGAGCGGAACGATCAAACCAAAGGGGACACGAGATTTAACGTGGAAAACCTCTCCAAACAAAGGAGAGGAAAAAACCACGGGCGCCAGCCAGCAATACTTCACTATATCGGGTGAGGTTACAAACGCCGTGGGTTTACAATGTGTGGCTTACCCCAAAACGGCGGCTTACAAGAGGAATAAATAGAAACATCAAACCCTAGGTCGGCTGCAGTCCAACCCGGAATCAATCCCGGAAACAATCCCACCTCGGCGGTAGTACCGCTTAACCCAGCGGTACTACCGCTGGGGTGGGCTGGTTCGTCTCTTCCCACCTCAGCGGTACCGGCGGCGGTACCGCCAGCGGTACCAGTCGGTACCGGACTACGCGTCAGACGGCCATTCTGGCGGTAGCGGAGGCGGTAGCGGTGGCGGCAGCACCCGAGCGGTAGTACCGCTTAACCCAGCGGTACTACCGCTGGAATTTGGAACACCCAAAAACAACAGTGGAGGTGGCCGCCGGACGTGTACAGAAGCAAGAGGAGGGAGTCGGCTCCAAGAGCGGAAACGGAGCTCAATGCGTGCAGGACAACTGCAAGTATCTCTACGGCGAGGAGCTGACGCTGTGCGAGAGGGATTGCTGCGTGAGAGACGACTGCCATGGGCGCCGTGGCGTCGACCGCATGGAGTGCCAGATGGACTGCGACAGGAGAAACGCAGCTGCTGCGTCGCTCCACGAGATGAGGCCGCTCCAGGAGGACGGCAACATCCTGCTGGTGGTGTAATGGTAATGGCGACAACGCTGTTCAGCTGGCTAAGCTTTGCTACTAGAAGATTCCAAATAAGTTTCAGAGTGTTTCTTCCACCAGCTTGCATTTCCGTTTTCCTCCTAATAAAGTTGGTAGCGCTCACGCTAGATGACGCCACAAACCAACATTTGTGTTTTCCTGCTCTCAGGTTACGACCAATGTAATGCATATACATGCACCGTGTAACGCCGACTGTTGCCATTTAAGAATAAGCGCACTTATTTATTTTTGCACTGTATGTTACTTGTTTTGAATGTGCATTTGCATTCTAATCTCAGCACCATTTGCATTTGCAACGCGAACTTAATATTCATATCTACATTTGCACCCTGCTGTTGTTTGCCTAGAAAAAAAGCTAGCAGGACTACTACTCATGAGTTAAACGCAGTCCAATACACTCGCGCGCGTACGCACACAGTCGATTGTGATTATATTTACTAGAATAAAGAGAGGTTTTTTGTGTGAAAGAGAATGAAGAGAAGTTAACACGGTTGCTGGATGAAGATATGGAGAAGGAATCAAAATCGATGTCATCATATCATCTGCAAGAAGATGGATTCACATGCCAAGCGATAACGCTCGTTGTACCGTTCAATAATGTTCTGAATCCGACAGACCCACCCACGAGTTCCACACAGGCAAGACGCCTGTAAGTGCAGGACAACCGTCCTTATCCTCTCCCCGTCGTGTGCAGGAGAGCGAAGGCGATTTTTGGAGCAGCTCCGCCGATCCACCGTCTGCGGCCGCTGAGCCGTGGGATCCTTCCCCTCCGCCGGCCGCTTCGGCGGCGGGAGGGTGGAGGTTCCCCGGCTCCGGTCTGTAAATATGGTAGGGTAGGGGGGAGGTCTGGCTGGCGGCGCTCTGGAGGAGGAGTTGCGGCTGGTGTCTGGTTTGGTGGCGGCGCGGACTTCTCCGGCGGTGCGGCCCCTCGGGGCGCGGCGTCTCTGCGTTCGTCTCGCCGGAGGTCGGGGCCCGGCGTGGTGCCCGAGCTTCTCTGGCTTCCGTCAGATCCGTGCGGGCGGCGGATCTGGCGGTCGGATCCATGGGCTCGCCGGGATCTTCGACTCCCTCCGGCGGCGGCTTCGAAGAAGACTTCGGCAAGGTGGAGTAGTTGGGACAGGGGCCACTTGCCCCGGTCGTTCATCGTCACAAGCACCGCCGCGGCGCGGCGGACGTCCATGGCAGTGGCTCTCATAGGGCAAAGCTTCCCTGCAAGCGGCAAGACGGTGGTGGGGCTTCTTCGTCTCCGACGCCGGCGTGGTTCGAGTTCTCGATGCTCGTGGTTTCGTTTTCCTCTACGTATTGTACTTGTACTGTGTTTGTGGTTTTTGGTGAATATACGTGGTGAAAAATTGCAAAAAAAAAAGAGTTCCACACAGGCGCATATGATCACTTCAAAATAAGTGCACCCTGGAGTATGCGTGTGGTTTCGTACTAGCCGTCTAGTGGACATAGATGCGTCATGTCCGGTGGAGCTGAGGCCAGTGAAGCGGCGGACCCAGAATATTACCAAAGGCGTGCCACACCAAATATTTAATGTGCACTTCACAATGTAATTTTAAGTATGTGTGTAAGATTTATATAGTGTTGCAAAGTTTATCCATGGACATATGTGTCACAAAAATCTATTTAGATTCGCATATATGTTGCGAATATATGTTACTCATGGATGATGGGACACTATTGTAGGAATTTGGGTCTTGCAACATTTTACATTGCTACAAATGTTTGAAAGAAGATAAATACTTTGATTTTGTTGATAATAAGGTATAATTGAGCAAGTCCATAGTTTTGCGTCACATGTTTGGGGTGATAATGATCCTTCAGAATGAAACCTACCTAATTAAAAAGGAGACAATACTCCTACATAAGATATTCATGCATGCGAAACATATTACATCACTCATAGTGGTACGACAGAAACATAGTCGGTTCAAGATAACACTATATGATTACAATACTATTCAATACAAAATCTTGAGAACCTTCTTTACAAGCACAAGTAGATCTCGTCCAAATAAAACTCCAGGAAGACCCAAGTCCTAACACTAAGCTGAATACCAGTTCTACCTTTTATCTCCTAATCCACTACCTTTATGATGTGCCAATTAAAACTGTGGAGGAAAAATCCATGTGCAACTATTTCTACTAGTACCACTAGGCTTCTCGCGGTAACGATAACACCGTGTTACAATCCCTTCCAAGTGGGGATACCCAACTTTGTTCTCATAGCAATACACAACGCAACTACCGAGATCCAAGCTATCTAAGCACCATGGATCCACGCCGCCGTTTGATAACCCACAAGTATAGGGGATCGCGTGTAGCCTTTTCGATAAGTAAGAGTGTCGAACCCAACGAGGAGCTAAAGGTAGGATAAGTATTCTCTCAAGTTCTATCAACCGCTGATACAACTCTACGCACACTAAACGTTTACTTTATCTAGGAAATAATACTAGACTATAATACGGGTATGAGAGATAGCTTTGCGAGATAATAAATGCAAGAAAGTAAATGTTAGTGCTGCAGCAATAAAGTACACTAAGTAATCATATACTAACAGTACAATGAGTGTGGAAAAGTGGTGGTAATTGTGGTGGCTTTGTCCAAAATTAATGAGTGAAGATATCGGGTTCATTGTCTTCGATGCAGTTTTCAATGTGGGAGAGGCTAAATATACATGCACTCCACTACTTGGGATTACAAGTACTATATGATTGGATTGTTAGCAAGCATCCGCAAATACTAACAATGCATTAAGGTTTCCCCAACCATAGCCTTAAGTTCAATTTCCTCTTACTCCCATACGTGCAACTGAACGGTTCGCGTTCTCAGGTTTCTGTCGCTCCGGCAGAACTTCCCCCGCTTTGTTTACAAATACTACTAATCCCGTGATATTTGATCCATGCGCGCACAAGTATAATGGACATCAAAGGACAGTACCATATCAACATACAACTCTAATGAACCAAATACATTCAACCATTCAATCTAAGGACAAATAAACTACGGAAACATGACGTAGATCATAGGATAAATATTATAGCATCAAACACCATGTTTACATAGGACGGTACAAAGGTTTGTGGGAGGATGAACCACTGAATACAAGGAGGAGATGGTGATGGAGATGGCGGTGAAGACGGCGGAGAGGGGCAGCGCGGCGGCGCAGGGCGGCGGCGGCGCCGGCGGTGCGGGGAACTCCTTTCCCCGCCGCCGGCAAGCTTGGGGAGCGCCGCCCCTTAGCCTCCCTCCTTCATGGCTTCTTGGGAGCCCTCTCCCATGGAGATGGGATCCATGGGGGAGGCAAAAACGTGGCTTTTGGTGGCTGAAATTCGTGGGTGGAGGAGTCCTCCACGAATTAGGTTTCCTCCCTTTATATATCTTCTCGGATTTCCGTCACCCCCTTTTAGGGTTCCACCAAAACGGGCCTACAGGCCGCGTCCGAACTCCGATTGGGCTGATCTCGGGCTTAAAATCTTCGTATGGAAAATTGTGACAACTTTCGTAACAGCCAGGTCTCCATATAACGTCATCTTCGAGAGTCAAACTGGCAATCTTCGTAAAAAGTTCTCAGACAGATTTCAGAAAAGTCCCAATTCGACTCCAACAAGGTTTTCTCTTGTATTCTTGATAATTCCAACACATTAAAGAGTAAAACAATTCCTGCTCGTCCTCGAGTAGGTAAATGATAACAAAATAATTTTTGATTGTAAATGCTATGATCAGGTCTTTAACAATTGCATGATGTATGGATAATAAAACTTAGCAATCATGTTTCCTAATGAAAAGTATCAACGAACTAAGAGCTTATAACATGAAATTTATAAACATCAACAAGATTGTAATGACCATAATAAAGCATGATAGAGTGGTATCTCGCTTGCCCTTAATTGTGGAGCAAAACATAAATGCCAAGGCACCTCTGAAGTTCAAGTGAAGACTAGATATAGAGATATCAAAGATAAAAGCATCATGGTTATACCTCAATTAATCGTATTCTGGGACAAGCACATTACACTAAGAACGACAGCTATGCTCTCGAAGAAGTGCTCAAAGAAAGGATGGTGACTCAACATAAAAATAAAAGATTGGCCCTTCGCAGAGGGAAGCAGGGATTAACACGTGCTAGAGCTTTTTGTTTTAAAAACAGAGGTAAAAATGTTTTGAGAGGTGTTTGTTAATTGTCAACGAATGGTAGCGGGTGAGAACAGTATTCTACCTGTCAAACGGACTTTTAAGAGCGGCTCCCATGAAGGACGTTATTTCTACCAGCAAGGCAGATCATCCCTCTTTCTCTTTGGTTTACACACATTCAGGTATTTCACTGTTTGTCATTGCTTACTGATGAATCAGGGCAAAAGTGTGAAGAGAATTAATTGGTTAAAGTTGTAATTAATTGGGACTGGGCACCCCGTTGCCAGCTCTTTTTGCAAGTTATTGGATAAGCGGATGTATATGCCACTAGTCCAGGTGTAAAAGTCCATTTGACAAATAGAATAAAGAATAACCACACTAATTCCTCATGAGCTAGTAAACATTGACACAAAAAGAGAAATATTTTGAAGGTTTTAAAGGTAGCACATGCAAATTTACTTGGAATGGCTTGAAATACCATGCATAGGAATTTTTTGGTGGACTCTTTGGGATAACTTGGTTTTAAGGATTTGGATGCACGAGCAGCATTCCCGCTCAGTACAAGTGAAGGCTAGCAATAGACTGGGAAGCGACAACCACGAGAGCGATAACGGTCATAATCATGCTTGCGACAAAATAAAATTAACGGAGGCATAAAAACGATACTAAAACTCTGAGGCAAAATAGATCATCAAGGCTTAATTGACTTTTATTTTTCAGTCATAACATGTGTGAGCATGTGCCAAGTCGATTCAAGTGAATTATTCAGAGGAGGATACCACAATACCATACCATCTTATGAACAGGACAATGCATGTTGATATCAAAATAACATAATATGCACTATTAGCTAGTTGAGACTAACCATAAGAAAACATAAACTACTAAACAGTATTATTCACACATCATTTTTAAGTTTCAACAAGTAATCCATTAACCAAGTAAACATTGAAAACAGAGGATAAATAAAATATGTGACGATCCACTTATTAATGTAACTGGTGTTTGATGCTAAGATAAATAGATAATAAAATACAGCCGCTTCAAGTTTAGTTAAGTTCCTATGTTGCTCAAAAAACAAAGTTTAAAGGTTTGCAAACCGGGGTTATTGATGAAGAGGGATGCGGGGACATCCCCAAGCTTATGACTTTGGTAATTCTTCAATATTCCATAGTTTGGTGTTCCTTCATTCTCTGTGAAAAAACTTCAACACAAAAACTTTCCCATTCTTTTCTGCGGTTAGACATTAGTACAATAGATAATATTTCCCAAGTGCTACTATTAAACCAAATAAAATTTTGTTTTTAAGTTACAGAAAGGTTGCTTAAATGGCCAACTTATAAATGAAAGGTAAGAACCATTAAAAATCAAATGAAAACGAAAAGAGGCCACTCTTGCAACAAAAGTCAGAATCTGTCCAGAAAAACAGCAGCTGGAAAACGCAATTTTTAGGTGCACTTAAACATGCCCGAAATTTTAGCCAATTTTTGTACATGCAGAGGATTAGGTGCTACAACATCAGTAATTTTTCGTGATTTTTAGAGCTTCCAGTAAAATATGAAAAATCGCGCAATAAGCAGTAGATACCGAAAACAGAAAATCACTTTTTACATATGTATCAACTAAGCTAAATGGATAAAACTTGGTACTTTATTTTTGATAAACTAAGAAACCAGAGGCTAAGCAAGACCTAAACATGCTAGCTACAGCAAGGAAAACTCTAAATAAAAATCAAAAGTAAAACCCAAATAAAATTAAAATAAAGAACCAAACAAAGAAGCAAAACAAAAGAAAATATTTTTGTTATTTTGAATTTATAAGTGAAAGTAAAGAAGCAATCGAAACCAAATAAGGAGCCTAATAAAACTAAAGAAGGTAAAACCAAGACATATAAAAGCAATTATAATACAAGTTAAGACAATACATATCATGTGGACGGGTAATATAGAGTATGAACGAGACAACCTCATGTTAGTTGATGAATAGGGGGATGACTCGGGCATCCCCAAGCTTAGATGATTGTATCTTCTTGAATATGTTCTTGGGATGCACCTACACATCCCCAAGCTTGAGCTCTTGCGTCTTCTTATTCATCTCATATCACCATATTGATTAGATCTTATAAGCTACATCCACATAAAACTTCACAAAACTCATTAGTAGGGTTAGTACTCATTAAATAAAATCCACTCATGTTCAAGCATTGACAAGTTTTATAATTTTACTCAACATTAGCCACTGTATATACTAAGGTGTTCATGATTTCCGTTGTCCGTCGAAAAACTAATGAAACTAACAACACCAAGTACAATATTGAATAAACAAAGAAATCTGTCAAAACTGAACAGTCCGTAAAGATGGCATTCAACGAGATAGTTAAGTAGCTCAAATCGAAAAACTTTAGTCTAATGAAAGAAAGATAATAATCTCAGGTTTATGCACAAAAATTTTCAAGTCAAAATACTATTCTGAGATTTATCACGATTTTATTTACAGAGAAGCACAAAATCTGTCTAAACAGAACAGTCAGTAAAGATCGAATTTTTCGACCTATCTACGTACCTTAAATCAGAAAAAGTTAGTCTAATGAAAGAAAGCTAATAAGCATCACTTTGCACTCAAGAAATTTCAGATCAAGATCACGTTCTGGTGATTTTAAACATTTAATACGGTGGAGCACAGAAAATCTGTTTCTGGACAGCAAAGTAAAACTATCAACTTTCAATTAACTAAAGACTATAATTAGCATTTTATTTTTATGTACAGAGGTATATACACAATATTTACAATATTTACATGTTTTTAATGAAAAGCTTCCATGGAAAGATTTGTTTTGGTTTCATAGGCATGAACACAAGTGTTCAAGGTCGACCCCCATTTAACCATTACTCATCTTTCCAATCACTTTTCTTTTTGAAAACGTTTTTAGATAACAACTACACCTAATTTTTTTTGTAATTCGCATTCCCTATCCATAGTAAGATAAAGAACAACTTAATACTGAAAATAAAAACTACTTAGAGATAAAGCAAACAAGTGCACACAAGAACATTAACCTACGCTATGGCTCCCCGGCAACGGCGCCAGAAAAGGTCTTGATAACCCACAAGTATAGGGGATCGCGTGTAGCCTTTTCGATAAGTAAGAGTGTCGAACCCAACGAGGAGCTAAAGGTAGGATAAGTATTCTCTCAAGTTCTATCAACCACTGATACAACTCTACGCACACTAAACGTTTGCATTATCTAGAAAATAATACTACTAGCAATACGGGTATGAGAGTAGTTTTGCAAGATAATAAATACAAGAAAGTAAATGTTAGTGCTGCAGCAATAAATACACTAAGTAACCATATACTAACAGTACCATGAGTGTGGAAAAGTGGTGGTAATTGTGGTGGCTTTGTCCAAGATTAATTAGTGAAGGTACTTGGTTCATTGTCTTCGATGCAGTTTTCTATGTGGGAGAGGCTAAATATACATGCACTCCACTACTTGGGATTACAAGTACTATATGATTGGATTGTTAGAAAGCATCCGCAAATACTAACAATGCATTAAGGTTTCCCCAACCATAGCCTTAAGTTCAAGGTCCTCTTACTCCCATACGTGCAACTAATCGGTTCGCGTTCTCAGGTTTCTGTCACTCCGGCAGAACTTCCCCCGCTTCGTTACAAATACTACCAACCCTAGGGTGTTTGATCCATGCGCGCACAATATAATGGACACCAAAGGACAGCACCATATAGACATACAACTCTAATGAACCTCATGCATTCAATTCAATCAAAAGACAAATAAACTACGGAAACATGATAAATCATAGGATAAATATTATAGCATCAAACACCATGTTTACATAGGACGGTACAGAGGTTTGTGGGAGGATGAACCACTGAATACAAGGAGGAGATGGTGATGGAGATGGCGGTGAAGACGGCGGAGAGGGCAGCGCGGCGGCGCAGGGCGGCGGCGGCGCCGGCGGTGCGGGGAACTCCTTTCCCCGCCGCCGGCAAGCTTGGGGAGCGCCGCCCCTTAGCCTCCCTCCTTCATGGCTTCTTGGGAGCCCTCCCCCATGGAGATGGGATCCATGGGGGAGGCAAAAACGTGGCTTTTGGTGGCTGAAATTCGTGGGTGGAGGAGTCCTCCACGAATTAGGTTTCCTCCCTTTATATATCTTCTCGGATTTCCGTCACCCCCTTTTAGGGTTCCACCAAAACGGGCCTACAGGCCGCGTCCGAACTCCGATTGGGCTGATCTCGGGCTTAAAATCTTCGTATGGAAAATTGTGACAACTTTCGTAACAGCCAGGTCTCCATATAACGTCATCTTCGAGGGTCAAACTGGCAATCTTCGTAAAAAGTTCTCAGACAGATTTCAGGAAAGTCCCAATTCGACTCCAACAAGGTTTCCTCTTGTATTCTTGATAATTTCTACACATCAAAGAGTAAAACAAGAACATTGTGCACTTTTGCAACTATTAGTAGGTTAGTCCAAATAAATAATAAACTTAATATAAAACAAGTGCTAAAAGCATAAAAATGGCATGAAACAATCAAAAATTATAGATACGTTTTGGACGTATCACCGTTGCGTTTGTGCTTTGGCCTTGAGTAGTAGATATGGTTCGCTTGCACCTCGCCTCGCCTGGCCATCCCCGACATGTAAACCGCCTTGCAGCACCCTGGCCCAAGGAACACCGCGTGGTCACCCAAACTCGTCACCTCTGCCCATTCGTATTTGCATGGCTTTGTTGTGTCGCTGCTGGCGACGAGCTCCAACACCTTGAAAATCCGAGCCTTGTTGTAGCCCAAAGGTCTCACCTTCACCGCGGTTGCTAGCTTGCCACACAGCTCGATGATGTATTTGGGATTAAACATCTCAGGCCATTGCATGGTTAGTTTGTTAAACAAGATAGTCACTGCATCGTACAGCCGGTAGCCATAGAGGTTGTTGTGCACGGACGAGAGGCCATAGAGCTCGCCGTTGCAGAAGGCCATATCTACGAGGCACTCGTCCGCGCCACATCCTCTTGTCGTCCACCCCGCGCCAGGGAATTCAACCCTATATATCGCTATACTCCACCTGTACATGGCGGCAAGGATGCAGCCTTCTGATGTAGGGTCCTCGGAGAAGATGACCTTTTTAATAGTGATTCCGCCGCCAATGTGTCCCTTCACTGGAACCGTGCAGCCACGGGCGAAGAGGTTCACGATCTCGATGCGGCCGCCGATCGCGGTGGCGACCCAGCCACCATCGTGGGACCCGACGATCTGCTTGCCGTATGGGAACCACGGGAGCCGGGAACGCATCACCCTGCCGTCTTCCGGGCTATACGCCCTTGCCATCTGGTCAAGGCAGCTATTGCCCCTCGACGGGAGCAGCAGCGGTAGGACCGGCAGCTTCGGCTGCCACGACACGGCGGCACGCCACGATTTGCAGACGGCGGCGAAGCGGGCGCGGTCGTTGGACGAGGAGCAACGGTTGTAGATAGCGCCGAGGAGGTCGTTGGGGAGGTTGGTGCTTCCATCATCCGTCATTGCAATCGATTGATTCTCGTAAACAAGATCGATGTATTCTTCTTTAACCTACCCGTACGTGTTGCTCCCGTTCAGAACGCTTGTATCTGCCTCGATCTTGTAAACCGATCAAGCACTCAAATTTACCCCTTACAAATTGCAAGTCATATTGTTTCCTAAATATTCTTAAAAAAATCTTCCCCAAGTTAAATACGAGTGCTATAAGCACACGTTCGGGTCTAGGGCACATGGGCCAAGACCAACATGACACGTGCACATGGCCGAAGACCCAGAAGATGATACCGATCACATCAGAATCGAACCTTAAAAAAGTGTTAAAATCGGAACACCACAAGGTGCATCGCACGCCTCTTGGTCAAAATCTCGTAGCACTTTCCAAAACAAAACTCTGCATGTGAGCAGTATGGCAAATTCCTGACGTATGTGAGCTCGATGTATCTGTTTTGGGTCACCTCTTGGTGCTGCTGTTATTAATATGATAAGCTCCACACCGTAGGGGTTTTTCCCTATGATAATGATCTTAAAAAACTCGACGTATCTGCTTTTTTTTTCCGAGCTAGGACCAGACTACACATCTTACACCATCCGGTCTCTTGCATATGCTGGATGGATCAAGTTCCGAACATATGTGATGTCAGTGACGACGCACATGTCGGCGATTAGCATTGGCATGCACCAGCTCGATATCCTCGACTAAACCACACGGCGGAAGCTCGACGCCGGCGACACAGTGAGGTCCCTCACGGTTCACGAACATTGTGGTACCTTCCATATATAAATTAAAATTTATCGTAATTTTTTTGGATTTCCCAAACAAATGAAATCACTTGATTATAAAATGTTCACATTAGCATGCACATATATACTCTAAAAGTATATTGAAATTAATGCACGCACTCAAATTATAGAAGAAATCAAAAAAAATGAATAGTAAAATATAGAGTAGATCAAACTAAAACCCATTCCAAACCACTAAAAGTTGTGACTCGTGTGCTGCTTTGGTGCCGAGCGGTGTAAGTCAGGGCGGCGGCCCCAGGGTTGGTGGTGTGTTTTGTGGCGTCCGGTGGGCTTGTGTCGTGAGTGCGACGGTTCCCTCGTTTGTGCGGTTCTTCGGCCATGTTTTCCTTATAAACATGGCATTTGTACGGTTTTTGAGCCATGTTTTACTTATAAACTAGGTCAATTCTATTCTTCTATACGAATTGCAGAAACGCCCCGCCCTCTTCAAGAGGTTACTGATGGCCCTTCACGTAGTTACCTGCGTGAAAAGTAAATGGGTTAGGTTGAGACTCCAAGTGCAGAGTGTGTAGTATATGGAAGACGTGTTTTCCCCACGAGGGGTGACTCGAGGGTTTAATATCGAACTCTCGGGGAATCAGTAGTGAAAGATTTATCTTCTTATCCTTCTCTTGGTTACCTACAAAACAAAGTAAATGTTTTGGTTCTCAACCTCACCTAGTGGTTGTCAAGTACAAGGTGTGAGCAAGGATGGTGATAACAATGATAAATGATATTTTTGGGTTTTTTATGATGAATGCAAGATATAAAAATGTTTTTGTATTTTCATATTTTTAAATGGCAGAAAATGAAAAATAGATAAAAGTTGTTGAAAATGTGTTTCTTATGATTAAAAATGGACCGGGGTTCATGGTTTCACAAATGTACTCTCTCTTTAATAAAGTGGTAGACGATGGAACACTAAAGTTGACATATGAGATTGCAACACAAAAGTTTAGTGACAAGTTACTAGTTATATGGGCATCACGTCCTAACATAGAGACCTTTTGTTTATTAGTCTCACTTATACTCCACCAAGATGCGAACTAAATCGTAACACCTCAGTAATTAAGATAACTCAGAGTATAGGTTTAAGTATCATGACATGAAGTTAAAATTAGAACATGCTAGATCTAGTCACGGAGAAGTGGCATGATCACCCACAACCCTTGTAGCATGGTATTCTTCTTTATCCCTAGTGAGGTTACAAAGTAAGGTAAACACCCAAGTGGATCGTGATATTACAGTGGTCAGCTTACCGCACTCACCACCCCCGTTACTCTAACTAATGCACACATCACCCCACACACGCTCTCATAAACATCCTTGATCAAAACAAGTGCACAAGAACGGGGTACATAATATGCATCTATTTTCATAACTGAAACAAAACTATTACAATCTCAAACATATATTAACTCATAAAAAGATACACCACATAGGTATTACATAGATGACCGTAATCATGTTCAGCAGCTCATACGGTACTAATTAGTGAAGCTCAAAGAGAGGAGAGATACATAAGTTACTTCCACAAACCCATAGTCCAGGGGTGGACTACTCTCTCTTCATCATGGAGACGGTGGAGAAGTCGTTGGAGAAGATGGAGTCCACGCCGGCAGCGCCCCGCCGGAGTTTTCCCCCTCCAATCTGCAGCTCCAGGTCTCTGTTTCGGTGTTTCTGTGTTTCGGCGACGCTCCTTCCAAAGAACGTCGGGGGACTATTTTTATAATCGGTTTTAGGTCAAGACGAGGTCGGTGGAGAAAAGATCGACGACAGCGGAGCCACGAGGCTCCAGATGGTGGGTCCCACGCGGCCAGATTCCTTGACCGCGTGGGCCACCCTCTTTTGGGCCTCGGGCCTCCGCTTGTTTGCTTCCTTCGCTCCCAAGTCTTCTTCCTTCCAAAAATCGACGCTCGTAAATTTCCAGGTCATTTGGACTCCGTTTAGGTCCCTGAAACATTAAAATATAGAAAACAGGATTTTCTGACTATGCAGGGTTAATTCTATAAAAATAGGAAAATTATGAAATATTCCAAAAATTATGATAAAACATTGATATAACCCTTATATGATGCAAATATGACTGCAAAGTTCCTGGAGTACGTAGGTTTTTTTTTCTTATTTCTCATTATTTTAAATCCACGAATGATGACACCAATGATGACTACCCATCCTAGTGGCGAGCTTAAGCTTGGATCATTTTTTTGTTGTTGTTGAGAAACGGATCAACTCTTCATGTTTGCACCAAACGAACATGTATGGAGTTTGGGTATCATCTCTTTTCGTTAGCGTTTGCAAAGGCGTTAATCCCACCTGTGATCCACGAAAGTGTATCTCGGACCGGCGTCAGTAGTACTGCCCGTGAGACGCCCGACATTACATTGGTGATGCATCTCACTGACAGGTAGAGCAAGAAGCCATAAGATATTTTCTGCCAAGCGGCGTATATGGTCGATCATCGTTGACCGGCTTATTGTGTCGATGTTCGCTTGTAATATCCGTAAAATATTCTCATCAGTACTAAAGTGCAGCTTTGACTCTTCTTATCTCTGATGATTCTTGTGCATGTTTAAGGCGTTATAGGCCAAGATTACCGTGGACAGAGGCGTCGGACCAGCCGGACTCGTCTGCGGAGTAGGGTGGCGTAACATGCGTCGGTTTGGTCAAAAATTCCTGCACATCCCACCATTTTCCCTAGCTCCCAGTGTTGCCTCAGCTCCTTTCCCACTCCGTTGCCGCCCCAATCCCCGTGCTTTCAAAAGCAAACGCCGTCACTTTGCCCTTGTCATCGTCCGTCCTCCATATGTAAATTCTTCTATTTCTACACAAATTATAAAATTCCTATATGCGTGCAGTGTCAGTCACGGTTATATTGTGGGTAACATTGGTGTCAATCACGATAATTGTGTTTGGATTTAGATTAGTTTTAGTATTTTCATTGTTTTGATTTCTAACATAACTATGCAATTCTACAAGATCAGTGATTAGCATTGTTAATTTCTGTAGTGTTGTTCCACAAACTTGATTGGAGTCATAAGCGGTGCCGCCTGAGATAATGATGAAGGCTGTGACAACACTCTGGGTGCGAGGACCCTGGAGGCATGTGCCTACGTGGAGGAGGTAATAAAGGTGGGTCAATCATCTGAACTATTAGACAATTTTATGGAGAAGATTGTGTGCCCACATGTGAGTCATGACCCGATGTCGACGTGGATGCTGATGTGGCCCAATACTCATATTTTCTCATCTAGATGTGGCATAATAATACTACTCAATACAATTTCAGACATTATGTTTGACATCAACGTTTGCTATTTCCCGGGAGGGTGACCTTATTATTCAGGTATGGGTCATGGCCATCAGCTGGGCTCTAGTGGCGATATAACAAATTTCATTAAAAAATCTTGTAAATATAACAAATTTTGAATGAAAATTTAAACCTTTTGCTTACCAATTATTTTATTTTACGTTCGGGGTGCCGGTGGGAGGCTCTAACAAACACCCTGGTCTCGTGTTAAGTGAATTTCGAAACCCAGCTAGTTTGCCGAGCTGCCGCTGTCTAATTCATGAATGGGGTGTGGCGTTCAACATCGCCGAGTAGTTGGGCTGTGACGCACTGTACGTGACTAATGCCCACCAGCTAATATGTTTCTAGATGGCTTTCGGTGTAGCAGTAATGACTACAGGTATATATGGGTCATGCATGGACATCACATTGATTTTAAGACAATAATAGAGAAAATTGCAAAAAACCACCACAATTGGTGGTTAAACTTCAAAAAAACACTGATTTTCACATTTTTCGCAAATTATCACCACTATTCGTTGACAACGTGACAGAAAACACAGATGTTGTCTGTTAGCTCGTTTAACCGTGATACTAACACGTGGGGACCACTGTCAAGCGTGACGTGGCAGACAAATTTATACACAAATTTACACCTGTCAGTGGCCTCCACCTGTCAGAATCACGGTTAAAACAAGCTAACAGACACAATCAGTGTTTTTTGTCACGTTGTCAATGAATAGTGGTGGTGATTTGCGAAAGAGGTAAAAACCGGTGGTTTTTTGAAGCTTAGCCACCAATTGGGGTGGTTTTTTTGCAATTTTCTCACAATAATAGGATCGTAGTCTTTCTGCTCATCCTTTCACCACGTCTACGAGTTCCCTGCCGCTGTTCTCATACCCGAACCGACGGGTGCTGCCGACAAAACGTGATTCGAACGTGGGTTAACCGAACGGATCGGGGGTCAAAGTAAATGCCGATACTATCCATGTTATGATTGACGGCAGATCTTGCAAAGGTACCCTAATTTACGTGAGGAGGTACCACGGGCACGGTGGTACCTCCCAAGACCACCGGGAATCCCTTCGCTGACCTCACCGACGACGACCACGTCACGTCGGCAGTGAGGACAGCAGCGACCACATGTCGAGTGGTGGGGGCGGTTACGACGGCGAGGACTACAGCGCCTACGTCTAGATTCGGCTAGATTTTTTTTTTGAATTTCGTTCAAGTATGTAAATATTCCTAAAATCATGAATGAAATTCGCTTTTTTCACATTCAAATTTTATCTTAAAAAACCTATTGGGGGCGTGAGTCGGAAGTAGCGCCCCTTATACACGACAACTTGTGCCAATGACCCAATATCGCTCGTCCAACGCTTTTGCCGGACATCATATTCAAGGACCGAGTGGAGATGCTCTAAGCACACTATATGTGGTGTGAATTTGGGTCACATAGCATACACAGATTACTCTGAGACAGTTTGCACGCTGCCCGAAAGCATGGAGTACCACTCGCCCTCAACCTCAAAGTTAACATTTTCCGTTGCCCTGCTCCTACTCGCCTGCGCACATTGCGCGCAGGCGAACTCTGCCCGCCGCCCCTCGATTCAGTCTATCTTCACCTTTGGCAACTCGTACGCCGACACGGGCAATTTCGTCAAGCTGGTCGCACCGGTGATTCCGTTCATCCCTTTCAACAACCTCCCCTATGGCGAGACCTTCTTCTGCCGTCCCACCGGTCGAGCCTCCAACGGACGCCTCGTCGTCGACTTCATCGGTATACATGCTTTCATTCTTGTCATGATATGAGTTAGCTTTCAGTTTCCATCCTAGAGAAGCTAGGTATGTAGCATAAGGTGTTTCCCACCGTTGATGGGTCAAGTTGGCAGCCCAAGAGTTTGGGCTCCCTCTGAACCCTCCGATTCTGGGCGAGGAACATAACTTCACCCATGGAGCAAATTTCGCCGTCATCAGCGCCACGGCGCTCGATCTAGCCTTCTTCCTCGAGAACAACATCACAAGCGTGCCCCCTTTCAACAGTTCCTTGAGCGTGCAGCTCGACTGGTTCCAGAAGCTCAAGCCCACCTTGTGCTCAACTCCTAAAGGTACCGTACTTGTACTTGTTGGATTCGAGAGTAGCAGTAAACAAGTTCCCTGATCAGGCTGTTATATCTTCAGATTGCAGAGACTACTTCAAGCAATCCCTCTTCTTCATGGGAGAGTTGGGTGGGAACGACTACATCTTCTTCTTGGCAGCGGGGAAAACCTTGGAGCAGGTCCAGTCATACGTCCCTAAAGTTGTGGAGGCCATCTCAGCAGGGGTCGAGGTATAGACTAGAACCTGCAGGACATGAAAAACTATGGTTCTGGAGGACCAGTAGGCCTGATCGATCGTGTTTTGCAGGCTGTACTCAAGGAAGGAGTGAAGTACGTGGTGGTGCCGGGTAACCTGCCGACGGGGTGCATCCCCATTGTCCTGACGCTGTACGCGAGCCCCAACATGGCGGACTACGACCCCCGGACAGGCTGCCTGAGCAAGTACAACGCGCTCGCGCACTACCACAACTCGAAGCTGTTTGAGGCCGTGCTTGGGCTCCGGTGCAAGTACCCCGCCGCCAAAATCATCTACGCCGACTACTACGGACCGGTGATTGCGTTCCTCAAGGAACCAACCAGATTCGGTGAGTGCTCAATCCTGTCTTGTTTTACAAATCACTTGGCGTCCATGCGAGTTCTTACGACTATATATGCATGCATCATTCCCTTCTACGTACCCGGGGTTTTAATCAGTCAGTGCTTTGGATTTTCTATTGACACTGCAGGGTTCGGTGCTTCGTCGAGCCTCCGCGTGTGTTGTGGAGCAGGCGGACCCTATAATTATGACCTAACCGCGCCGTGTGGTGTACCCGGGGCGAGCGCATGCCCAAACCCCGCCACCTACCTCAATTGGGACGGCATCCACCTGACGGAGCAGGCATACAAGCTCATCGCCGCCGGTTGGCTCCGGGGGCCATACGCGCACCCACCTATTCTCGGTTCCAACTCCCAGTTGTCCCTCCTAGCACCAGGTCATGCATGGGCGCAATGAGCTTATAGATATGCTCTCTTTTATTTTCTAGTGGTTAAGATTTCATTTCACGTGTAGCTCTTCGGAGTTTCCATTTTTGCTTCTTAAGTTTGTGGTAAACTAATAATGTAATAAAGATGGGTCGATCGTCTATACCATTCCTCAGTTTAATGGAGAGGACTGTGTGCCCATGCACATGCGAGTCATGAGCCCAGTCTGCATGTGCATGTGGATGTGGCCCAATACTCTGATCTTCTCATCTAGATGTGTCATAATAATACTCCAATTTAATATAGCATTTCACCCATTACGTTTGACATTAACATTTGATATTTCTCGGGAGGGATAACTTATTTTTTTATTTTATAATTGACGTGGGGAGGGAAACCTTATCTCATTAGTAGAGAAGTTTGTTGTCATAATTGAAACAACTAGAAACTAGAAGGTTTTAACACCTAGTGATCATCGGTTGTGCATAAGGATGGTATGAGAATATCGTCCTACACTCGACACATTATCGTTTTTAAAATATCTTAATCGCCTGAGGGGCGGATCTAGGCCCAGGGCAACAAGGGCCATGGCCCTGGGCGAGAACTAATATCGGCCTACCAGGGACGGATCTAGGCCCAGGGCAACAAGGGCCATGGCTCTGGGCGTAGAAGTAATCTCAGCCTACCATCTATTGAAGAAAAGTTTTGGCCCGGAGTGCGTCAGTGTGGCCCAAGACCCTGCTGCCTAGTAGCCTCATCAGTTCGAACCCAGCAAAGCGAAATCCTTAAAACAGGCCTACTAGCCTGCATGCATGGCCAGAATAAACAACATATCTCACGTACATGCATGCATATATGCATGCTTTAGATTCTTTTTTTCTGTTTGTTTCAGCCCATTTTGCTTGGAGTTGCAAGTCTGCATTCACTCACGGTGGACTTAAAACAGGCCCAGCTTAGACCAGAAGCTCGTCCAAACTTACATCGCTGTACGTTTTGTACACGGCTAACATGTAACTATTTTCATCTTTGGAACCGTACAAAAAAATCATGTTATTATAACATTAAGAGTTTTGCAGCAGTTTTTTTCCTGCTAAACTTTTGGCCCGGAGCTTGCTCCAATCCTGGATCCGCCACTGCATCGCCTCATGGAGCGTGACCTACTCTTATCTTAGGACAGAAGACAAAATAAGCGCCCGACTTGCATGGCAGCGGTGAATGTAACCAGTCCCAAACACTCTCTTCTCCCGTCGATCCAAGTCATACTAGGTCTCCCAGATCAGAGAACCCAACTCCAAGCTCTTACTAGGAATTTTGGAGGGGTGCCGCTCTCCTTGAGTTCTTGTTTTTATAAGACACCTCATGTCTATTCATTACGAAAGAGAAGTTACAACACAAACCCTTCAAGAGAAAATTAGAGACACATGTATCCCTGAAATTATATAGAAACCCCCCCTACAAATAGTAAAATTGAATTCCTTTTAGGTCTTTGTTCTCACCATGAACTAACAACCAAGCTACATCATCACCCTGGCATGTGGAGCTACATCGTGGAAAAGCTCCAGCCTAAAAAAAACAGTAAAGAAAATAAAAGAAAACGTAAAAGGAAATGAAGGAAAATAAAAAGTAATATGTAAAAAGAGAAAAAATAAATAAGAACTCCAACTACTCGGCTTCTTTATTCTGTGTGAAGAGGTCTTCTCGTCAAACATTAATCGAAATACTTGAAATTCATCCTAATCACTAGATTGCTGGAATGAACAGAAAAGAGTCAAAAACCAAATCGGACAACAAAACCTTTTTTCGCGACTAATTCGACAACAATACCTGAGCGAGAAGGCTGAGACAGAAAACAGGCTCGTAGTCATGTGAGTTGAAGGTATAAGAGATAAAAGGCGGGATAAAATGTGCTTGCCCCAGCAACTACTTGGTTGTGACATTTTTTGTGAACGGAGGGAGTAGTATTTGCTCCAGGCGGACGGGCGGCAAATAGAATTTTCCTACTATCGTTGTACAGGAAACTCCATCATTCATCTTTAAAAAAGCTCTGTTTTAGTACAACGATAGCCCAGCCCATTCAGCGAGATGGGGCTCAAGCTCGGCCCAAATACGTATTCTTCGAACGAGAATGACCTGACATTACGCCCGCCGCCGTCACAGCTTCCCAGCCGGCGACCATGGCAAGTGCTGCAGCAGACGCGGCGCCTCTCCACCACGGCCTCCCGGACGAGATCGTCGTCTGGGAAATCCTCGTCCGCCTGCCCCCAAAATCCATCCTCCGCTGCCGTGCCGTGTGCTCCGCCTGGCGCCGCGCCACCTCCACACACGACTTCCTCCTTGCCCACCACGCCCGATAGCCCACCTTCCCCCTCCTCCATGCCTACGAATACGAAGACAATGTCATGTCCGTAGACATCATCCCCTTCGACCATCGGGCAGGGCTCACCGCCGCCGACCAGCGCCGGTCTGTCGCACGACTTGAGAACGCCATCTTCCAAGTGGAGGCCTCCTGCGACGGCCTCCTGGTCCTTTCTATTGACTCCACGCAGTTCGCCATCTGCAACCCGGCCACTCGTCAGTATGCTCCCCTCCCGCTACTTCATGGCTTCATGGTCTTGGGGATGTACCCATGCTCCGGCGAGTACCGGCTACTGCTGAAACCAGATTTAATATATGATGGACCTGACGCTCAAGATGACTACTACCATGTCTTCACGTTAGGCTCTGGCCAGCCGCCAAGGCACATAGGGTGCCCCGATGCCGAGAGGCTGGAATACGGCGCCGTATCTGTCCTACTCCATGGTAGTCTGCATCGGTACACAGGCGACATGATAACGGTATTCGACACCACGGCTGAGTCCTTCCGGCAGATGCGCTCTCCAATTGGTTCTTCTAGCATTCGTTCTGTCGACAATCACCTGTTTGAGATTGGTGGCATGCTTGGCATGTCCTGCCGTAAGAATGGAGGGACAGTGATGGATATCTGGGTGATGGATGATTACCAAGGCGAGGTCTGGGCCTGCAAGCGCCGGGCTGAATTGCCGCTTGCAAAGTTCGGGGTGCAACTTCGAAGCTATGAGAAACATTGGAGTGTAGCGGTAGCTTCTTGGGATGGTGATCTGCTGGTGCTGGTAAAGTTTGGCAACTGGGTATTTCAGGTTGACATGGATGGCATGTTGACTGCTAGTTTCCATCACAATGGACTCCTCCTACCTTCTCAACATCGGCTCAAACAAACTCTTGTTCAGCATCCCTTCTTCCCAACACTAGAGGGATATGTTGTGAGCTCGCTTTCTTCTTTGTTGTTGCATATAAAGTTATAAGGCTGCATGAATTAATTAATTATCATGCATAAGGAATACCATACGTTATGATGCTCAAATTGCCAAGTCGTGATGGTGCACATTTTAAGTATGTGCGAACTAATTGGATTCATCTCTGTATTTTATTAAATGAAACAATTGAGTTAATTGTTGTCTTTGTTAGGACATCGTTCCAGCCTAATTCTCCATCTGTTGTGTTTCATACTATCTTTTGTCTGCGTGTGCACTTGTTCTTCTCTCATATTACTTCTTAGCTGTGCGATCTGATGCATTCTTTTGGCTGTAGGAAATGTTGGCTCTTTTTTCCTTCTGAATTCTGTTCCTGCACTTGAGTCTTTGAACATATACATTGTTCATCTTAAGTTCTTAGGCTCTGTTAATATTGCAATGTCACTTGTTCTAGGCCAAAAGTTGGTCAGAATTCATTACTGGTGGTGTCCGTAACTGCTGCACATTGTGGCTGCGCTTGGAACAGGGTATGAACAGAGTTGTTCTCCTGTTTGATTTGTTCCACATAAAATTTTCGGCTCAAACTGCTTCATAAGTCTCGGGTTGTTCTTTACTGTGTGAGTTATGAAGTTCTAATATACCGTTCCGCTGTAGTTTATCTTTCTAGCTCTTATTTAGCTTGGCAGAATGGGTCCGGCGGGGGAGACCTCACCTGCCGGGTTTGGGTTTCCCGGTTGCTCTGGTTCTTGGGGGTCTGGATTTTGCGGCTTCTTCAGATTATGCTACCACTGCCATTCTTCAGCTAACTGTGAAAATTCGAAGTTTGCATTGTGACACTGAGAGCATCGATTCATACACTAGTCCTCTAGTCGTGTACTACCTCTGAAGCTCTCTTTTGTGTTTGACTGACACGCCTCGAATGCTTTGTTCGTAGGAAATATGTATGTCCTGAGCACCATAAGATTATCAGACGATGGTACTATAATGCATTCCTCTTCAAAAGTTGTGCTTTGCCGTGGCATACCCTGCAGCAAGCTGTGCTACTTACGAAGTAGAAAAAAAGGCGGCATACTTTTTATCTGACACATTTCTGAATTCAGCCATGGAGCCGTCGAATACTTGCCGTGCCCTGAGATGTAAATTTAAGCTTTGCATTTGGACACGGAGTTCGTTCAGTTTAAACCTCAAATAGAACTGGAAAATGAGATAATACATTCCGTTAGCTGGTTCGTGATTAAGGATCACGTATAGACATTTCAGCAGTGCAGTCATTTAGCTTTTTTCGTTTTCTTAACACATATACACCTCCGATTCTCTGAAACCCTGATGAATGCTTCTTCTTCAGCTTCTACCTGATGCAAGATTGCTGCAGCCCTTTCTGTCCCAGGCGTGAAGGATTGAAATTTATGATATATTTTGGCGTGGGTAATTATCTTGATGTCTATCTAAATCAATTAATTCAGCGAATTTCAGTGAAATCTCATTGAATGTGAGTTCTAGTTACAAATATGGTACAAATCTTGCGATTGTCCCCTTATGTGATTTTATTTAATTTATTTTCTTTCGCTGTTCCTTGTAAGATGCTGACTTTTATGTTACATTTTGTTTATTCAACGGAATGGAGCGAGGATAAGGCATTTCGATCTAAGAAAAAAAAAACGACTTGGTCGGCGCCTTGGCGGTGGTAGATGGCGCGTGTGACAATTTTGCCTGTTTGTACATAATATTTTCACAAATTTAGCACACTTCTATTGTACTCCCTCCGTTTCAAATTAGATGACTTCCATTTGTCTAAAAGTGAATGTACCTAGACATGTTACATGTACAGATACATACACATTTGGAAACACCGGAGATCGCACCGTGTTTTATTAGCAGAATCAACCGATGACGATGACCGGCGACAACAACACCGGAGGACGGTGCGTCGCCGACCTCCCGGACGACCTCCTGGGCGCGATCTACCGACGGTGCTCCTCTCCGTACGACTGTGCCCGCTTCGCCGCCATATGCACGTCGTGGCGCGCCGCCGCGTCGTGGCAGCCGAAGCGGCCGGCTTTGCCGCTGCTGCTCCCCTCGACGGTCAACGGCAGGCTTGACCGGAAGGCGCGGGAGTACAGCCCGGAGGACGGCAGAGTGCTGCGAGCTCCGCTCCCCTGGTTGCCATATGGCAAACGGATTGTAGGAACCTACGACGGCGGCTGGGTCGCCGCCGCATCGGCTGCCGGATCTATATCGTGAACCTGTTTACCTGGGCCCAGGTGCTGAGCGTGGGAGACATTACGTGTCGATGCCTGAACGCTCGGCGAAGCTGGCGCAAAATCTCTATTAATAAAGTCGTTTTCTCGAAGGACCCTACTATCCACGGCTGCATCATGGCCGCCACTATCCGCGGCTGCATGCCCACCATGATCATGAGGTGCGCAATAGCCGTCTGTAGGCTTGGCTTGTCGCGCGGAGGGTGGACAACACAAGGATGTGAAACATTGGGGAGCTTCGTAGATATCGCCTTCTGCAACGGCGAGCTCTACGGTCTCTCCTGTATTGGAGAATTGTACAATATCGTCATCCGCCCACATGAGGACGATGCTCCGGTGGAAGTATTGTATCTGAAACTAGCCATCAGAAGTCCTAACAGATTTGAGCCGAGATATATATTCCAGTTAGGCGGCAAGCTCGCAATGGCGGTGAACATACGCAGCTACAAGGCTCAAATTTTCATGGTGTTCGAACCAAATGAGGACGACACAGAAAATAAATACACGTGGGCAGAGGTAACGACCTTGGGTGACCACGCTCTGTTCCTAGGGCCAGGATGCTGTAAAGCGGTGCAGGTGTCAGCGGCGGGCAGTCGTGGCGAGGTTGAAGGGAACCGTATCTACTACTCCAAGCAAGAGTGCCGACTCCCGAACGACAGGGATCCGGAGTGCTTAGATAAGTTGGAACTCGGTAGTTGCGATGTGTATTCTTATGAAAACAAAGAGACACATCACTTGGAGAATATCACATCACGGGGCTATCATTACGGCGAAAAGTATGATGGCATTAACGGTAGAAATAGTTGCACTTGGATTTTGCCACCACCGATTTAGTTCCTCTATTCACGCATGTACCACATTATTCTCTTTAGACTAGCCACAATGGGAGTATCATAGGTAGTATCATACATGCCATGTTGGCAAAAAATTGGCGTGGCACTGCAATTAATGATGAGAGAGGTGATAGTAGTATCATAGGTAGATACCGTAACATAACGGATTTCAATGCAAAATAAGTCTACAACCTAATAAATGTAGTATTGTATGATACCACAAATATGTTACTACCCATTATGGAGGTAGTAACATAGACTAGTATCATTGCATGATATTAGTATACGATACTCTCCATTGTGACTAGTCTTATGCTGGAGCAATGTTCACCCTTTTTTACCGATTTTCTGTTGCCGAAACTATCTACTGTCGTGAAAAACAAGACCCTTATTTTTCCTGGGCTTTCATAGTAATTTATGATGGACGCGTCTAGGGAGTGCCCAGGCGCTCGATGGTAGCCTGGGACGCTCACTCTAATTAGGAAAGTAAGTGACCAAGCAGCCTCCCATGATTAAATGGGAAAGAGAAAAATCAGCCCACGTGTAGTTAGTAGCCGAAATGCTGCACATGCACATACGAGATGACGCCGTGAGCATTAATTACAATTTAAAAATTCAAAATGCTATAACTTTTGTGTCGAGCGTCGGAATTTTGATCCGTCTACATTTTTGGAATCCTCGCGACGAGCTCTTCAAAACTAGGTCTCAGTTGCATATGTTTCGATGAATTTTTTCGAAGCAAGTTTTATATGCGACAAAGCAACTCTGGTATGCTAGGAAGCAACTTTGTTATGCTAGGAAGCAACTTTTGTGGGCGGCGAGTAATCTAGATTCAAAACAGCGTTAGCAACACCCTAACTAGTCGCCCTGTTGGGGTGTTGTAGTTGCTAACTTTTGTGGGCGTCGAAACAACTTTTGTGGTTGAGCAAACAACTTTTGTGGGCGAAGAAGCAACTTTTGTGGGCGATGATGCAACTTTAATGTGCGCCGACGCAACTTTCGTGGGTGATGAAACAACTTTGTGGGCAGCGAGGCAACTTTTATTGGTGGCGAAGTAAATTTTGTGGGAGACGAAACAACTTTTTGATGGGGAAGCAACTTTTGTTGGTGGCGAAGCAAATTTTGTTGGTGACAAAGCAATTTTTGTGTGCGATGAAACAACTTTTGTTGGTGGCGAAGCAAATTTTGTTGATGACAATGCAATTTTTGTGTGCGATGAAACAACTTTTGCGAGCGACGACGTTATTTTTGTGAGCAACGAGGCAACTTCATGGCAAGAGTAAGCAGCTCCAACACAATTAAAAGCAACTTTGGTAAGCAAATTTGGTATGTGTTGAGACAATTTCATAACAACGTTAAGCAATTTTGGTGTGTTTTAAGGCAACTTCACAACATCGGTAAGCAAATTTGGTGTGCGTTTACCCAACTTCACAATATCAGTAATGTGCGATAAGACAACTTTGATGTGCGTTGAGGCAAATAATGTGCGATAAGACAACTTCAAAACACCGGTAAACAATTGCTTCGACTAAAATGATGACGTTAGTGGAGTTCTAGGAAAACTTGACAATGTCATTAGACAAGTAGATTGTGTAATTTCCCTCCATTTATAGTACTCCATTTAGTGAAGTACAGTATAGAGCAAGAAGTACATCATGCCTGTCCTAAGAAGCTCATGAACCTAGGCAAGGTGTGCAAGCAACCAAGTAGCTGGATTTGCCAAGGATTAGGAGGCGTGCTCCTCCAGCTAGCACGCCTATCGATGAGGAGCTGGGGAAGTGTGCATGCTGCTGTGGGCATGGCTGGCTGCAGAGAAAAGAAAGGAGGGCAGCATCGAGCGGGTGGTGGCCTGTGGCCAGCGGGAGGAAGCAAGGTGCGGCTGCAGGGGCAAGGAGACGGGGCCGGCGCGGGACCGAGACGTGTCTCATACGCAGGGGCGCGGCGGTCTTGCGTCGGAAGGGAAGAGCAGGGGCGGTGGCGCCTTCGCGCCGTCGGGGCAGGAGTTGGAACGGCTGCCGCCTCTTGCCAGGAGCAGGGGCGGCGCGCGGCCTCGCGTAGTCGCGGGAGGAGGCGTCGCGTGGCGTCGCGCCGGGGCAGGAGGAGGACGTCGGCGGGGTCGGAGCAGGGAAGGTGCGGCGGCCTTGCGCCGCTAGAGGAGGAACGGTTGCGTCAGGTTGAGGAAGTGGATTGGGGTCGGGACGGGAGGTTGAGCGCTCGACTCATCCAACGAGCGCAACTGCGCTTTCTGGTAATTACTCCCTCCGTTCCTAAATATAAGATGTTTTAGATATTACACATGTTGTCTAGATACATACAGACATGAGTGAATATATACATGAAATGTGTCTAGATACATTTGTGTGCATGTGTATTTGGACAAAGTCTAAGACATCTTATATTTGGGAACGGAGGGAGTACCATTTATGATATGATGTTGGCGCATATGGGAGAATTTATCATCAGTTTCACAGGAAAAGGATGAGAAACAGCACGAGTAGCTTGGCGCTTATCAGCATGTGACTTGACTATGTTGCTTAGATAACTAACCTTAGATTCTTTATTTCCGATCCGTTTGAGTTTTGTGTGATATAATTTTGTGTGTGTACAAATCTACCGTGATTCCTTGGCTGCCCAGCTTGCATATGGGACAGTGAAATCTGATCAAATCAAATCAAGACAAAAACACCTTACCAAATCAACCACCCTTGGATCTTTCGTGCCTACTTAAAATAAGTTTGTCGTGGGGTTAAATTTACTTTTCCTAAATCGAAAATGTATATTCTTAATTCAACTAGACGAGCATTTTTCTCTAAGACCCTTTTCTGACAAGCAGATAGTGAGGATAAAAAAATATAGACTAGTAGCTAGTGATCGTGGCCGTGTGGGCCGGGCTATTACTGCGGTCGTGTTCCATGATGTTCAATTAGGGTGTTTGTTCCGGTTTAAGGACAGTTTACCGCTAATTTACTGGCCAACTTTTGTCTCTTTAAATAAAAATAGCAATATTTTTCTTCATTTCTTAAAAAAAGTGCAACCAACTGTGCTGAAGAGGCTCGTGTTTGTTTTGCATGGTGCTGCGACGCACCAAGGCATTCCTACAGATGTCCGACGTTGTTGGGATCTGTGGCCTCATCGTGACAAACGTGCTTTGCTGTCCGACAGGGTACGATGCCTTGTCTTTTTGACGGAAGGCAGCGGGCGCTGCATTCATTTGATATAGGGGGCCGGAACAAATGCCGGTAAAAGTCTTACACAGTATAATAAGAGCAACGAAAGAATGAAAGAATGAAAGAATAGGTTAGCCGTTAGAACGGTGAGAACTAGGAAAATCTGTCCGCCTTAAGCTCCAGCTGGCCACACCGTGATGAGAATACCAGCCGCATGCCATTGGGCAAGCTCTTGTAAAATTGAATCAGCTAGTTCTGAACTTGAGATCGCCTTGTTGTTGAAAATTCTATCATTTCTTGTCATGCACTACTCGGATTCAGTAGTTACCATACAACTTCAATGCGCAATCGCGATGGCCTGCATTATAGACAAACTTCATGATCGTACTGTACACGACACGTCAAGCCTGCGTGCTCATGGACCGCTACTTCATGAACTTATTTGTCCTCTCTTGTACTCACGTACTGACGTACGTGGGAATTCCTAGTTCATATTTGCGCAAACAACTAGAAATCTTCAAGTGAACTGGAAGTGGCAGATAAGTGGGATCCCACTTGCCTCAAACAAGGATTTGAGTTCTTATCTCAGCAGGTTTTACATGGTCAGTTACAATGTGAACAGCTGGGTACTACTGTAAGAAAATGTGTGTAGTACAGGAGTCAGGCAGGGTTTGTTATAATCTTTTTGTTCAAAGTGGGTAATTGTTGTAATCCCACCACCACAAATTGGATGCCGTATAATTTAAGAACAGAATAACACTTTTTAAGTTTGATCAAATATATATAAAAGTTACATACTCTCTTTGCCCACAATTATATGGAGTTATAGTTTTGCATGTTTCTAGTTTGAGAACCAAAGTTTTCATGTCTGTTAATTTTTTTCACACAATTCAAAAACTTTTCATGGATGACAGCGATGCTCATGTATTTTTCACGATGAAGAAGCCAACGTCTTAAGATATCACGATGGGGCAGGCTGACATCGGCTAAATAGTGTGGCCCATGGAAGATTTTTTTGAAGATGATTAAATATGAAATATGTGACCGACCGTTAGATCTATGCGGGGCACCAGTGGTCACCCTAACCTGATAGTTGCATTTGCAATATTTGTGGAGAGAAATGCTGCACACCTTGAGATGGAGAGTTGTTTGCACCACAGAAAGCATGTTGTTTGCCCTGCGTTTGGCGATTTGTCGAGCACGGCACATGGCAAGGCATATTTTGCCAACAGCCGCCAAGAGTACTCGATCACGCCAAAACAATTCCCACGACAAAGTCAAAAAAAAGCTCACGACAAAATATAGCCGTTGGCACATTGGTGGACAGGTGTGACGCAATTAGTACGACGCGGTAGCTTTGGCCGAGAGCCTCCCGTTTGGTCTCGGCAAAGAAGAAACACACTATCTGTGTGCTTTATGTTAGTTTGTTGAGGACGGCAGAGGGTGCATCTGCGTGCTCCGTTCTTATTGGCTGAGGGTAGCGAGATACACAGCTTGATGACATGGCAAAAATATAACCGCCCATCACGCTGCCGCTGCATCGCTCCACATGAGGCTCCGAAGGACACTCCTGGCGCATGCAGGGACATGGACGTCTCATCTTTGTTACTTCACGCTTTCGCCCTCGCGCTGTGCATAAATACCGCTCCTCCATGCGGCTATCTCACACCCTTCTCTTCAGTTGTAGCTCAGCAGTTGGCAGCAGCAGCAGCAGCCATGGTTTCTTCCAAGCGTAGCACTAGCCTTGTGTGGTGTCTCCTGCTCGCCGGGCTTCTCCTGGCAGCGGCGGCAGCAGAGGTGGCTGCCGGACGGGTACAGAAGCAAGAGGAGGACGTCGGCTCCAAGAGCGGAAACGAAGCTGAATGCGAGGACGACAATTGCCAAGGGCTCTTTGGCGACCAGCGGACGCTGTGCGAGACGGAGTGCTGCGTGAGTGACAAGTGCCAAGGGCTCCGTGGCATGAGCCTGATTGTGTGCAGGACGGACTGCGAGAATGAGTTCGGTGCAGCAGACAAGGTGAGGCCGCTCGACATGGAGGACGGCGCCGGGGGAGCCAACATCCTTGAGGTGGTGTAATGGCGCTGGCCGGCCCCGACGACCTAGCTGTTGAGCTGGCTAACCTTTGCTAGATTCCAAATAAGTTTCAGGTGTTTCTTCCACCGCCTGCATTTCCGTTTAATTTTCCTCCAAAGTTGGTAGCGCACACGCTAGTGACGCCACAGACCAACATTGTGTTTTGCTTTCAGTTTACCACCGTTTTAATGTACCCTGCTAGCTGTAACACCGACGGTGCCCATTTAAGAACAATCGCACTTGTTTTCTTTCCAGTGCATGCCTGTTTGCATGTGCATTTGCATTATAATCTCAGCAGAATCAAAAAAGGAAGAGATAAGAGAATTCTAACATGGAACGGCCGGCCGTGTGCTGGAGATGATTCCAAAAACACTAGTATTGTTTACAGCAGGCCGACTAAATTTGTTTTTTTTTCAAGAAACAAAATTATTAGAAATAAACAAGATTCAAAGCGGCAACCAACAGCGTGCACAGGCTTGGCCGTTCAACCTGGGAGGAACCGTACGCAGGTTTACTCATTGCCTGCAACAAGAATAAGTTTGATTGTACTCTCAATAAATTGGACAGGGCAAGCACTTCATGACGTTCACAGCGGATGATATTAGTTCTTTAGAAAGCAAGTTACCTAATTAAAAAAAGGGACAGTATTCCTAAATAAGATAATCATGCATGGATATATAGATGAGCTAATTAAAACTGTGGAGGCAAAATCCACGTGCAACTATTTCTATTACCACTAGCCTTGTCGCGGTAATGATAACACCGTGTTATGATCCCCTCCAAATGGTGATGCCCTCCTTTGTTCTCATAACAATACACAGCGCAACTACCGAGGTTCAAGCAATCTAAGCACCATGGATCCACGCCGTCGTGGAGTTTGTGCTTTGGACTCGAGTAGTAGATATGGTTCGCTTGCACCTCGCCTCGCCTGCCCATCCCCGACATGTGCATCGCCTTGCAACACCCTGGCCCAAGGAAAAGGGCGTGGTCGCCCAAACTCGTCACCTCTGCCCATTCGTATTTGCATGGTTTTGTTGTGTCGCTGCTGGCTACGAGCTCCAACACCTTCAAATTCCTAGCCTTGCTGCCGCCTAGAGGTCTGACCTTTACCGCGGTTGCTAGCTTGCCATGCAGGTCGAAGATGTACTTGGGACTAAACATCTCTGGCCATTGGATGGTTAGTTTGTTGAACAAGATAGTCACTGCATCGGACTCATCTATGCCGATCGACAGCGAGCTTGTACAGCCGGTGGCTATAGAGCTCGTCATACAAACGCACGTGAGGCCATAGAGCTCGCCGTTGCAGAAGGCGATATCTACAAAGCTCTCGTCTGTGCCACATCCTCTTGTCGTCCACCCCGCGCCAGGGAAGCCAAGCCTATATATTGCTATCGTGCTCCACTTGTTTATGGCGGCGAGGATGCCTCCTTCCGATGTAGGGTCCTCGGAGAAGACGACCTTTTCAATAGTGATTCTGCTAACAATGTGTCCCTTCACCGGCATCCTGCAGCCGCAGGCGAAGAGGTTCACGATCTCGATGTGGCTGCCCATCGCGGTGGCGACCCAGCCGCCATCGTGGACCCGACGATCTGCTTGCCGTACGGGAACCATGGGAGCCAGGAACGCAGCACCTTCCGTATTCTGGGCTGTACGCCCTCGCCTTCTCGTCGAGGCAGCTGTTGCCCGTCGACGGAGTAGCAGCGGCAGAGCCGACAGCTTCGGCTGCCACGACCTAGCGGTGCGCCACGACTTGCAGACGGCGGCGAAGCGGGCGCGGTCGTTCGACGTGGAGCACCGGTTGTAGATCGCGCCGAGGAGGTCGTTGGAGAGATTGGTGCCGCCGTCATCACTCATTGCGATCGAGTGATTCTCGTAATCAAATCGAAGAGTTCTTCTTTAACTACCTGTACGTGTTGCTTCCCCCGTTCAGAACGCTTGGATCTGCCTCGATCTTGTAAACCGATCAAGCAGTCAAATTTTACCCCTTCCAAATTGCAAGTCATATTGCTTCTTATATGTACACATTCGGGTCTTAGGGCATGTATAATGGGATGACGTCAGCCTTTTTTTAGCGTTGACACGTAGGATAATTGTCTAGTTGGCACAGAGAGAATGAAGAAAGAGGAGATTGCCTTCTCTTAGCTAAGAGATGATTTTTACGAAATAAGAGAAGGCTAATAGAACTACGATTTCCTACTAAAATATAATTAATTCTCATTAATTATTAGGATGGTAATAAGAGATAACACATTGTACAACTTATAATATTGTCTTCCCTATATGACGTGGACGGCTAAGAGAAGGTGTGCCTTCCCTACCATTTACATGCCCTTAGACATAGCAGTAAAGCGTACCTCAGTACCTGGCGTCTGGTTTTTTTTTTCACGGACTTAAAAGCGAACACATGGGCCATGCCCAACATGACACGTGCACATAGCCCAAGACCAGAAGATGATAGTTGATACCGATCACATCAGAATCGAACCTTAAAAAAACACTTTTCCTATTTAAGAGCTAGCTGTTTTTAAATTTAGAAACAGACACTTTTTTCTGACCGTCCGATTCATATCTCACGAATCTTGGGGCGCCTCCACTCATTTCTCCTTTTCCTTTCCATCTTTCCTAGCCGAGTCCTTTTCTGTTTTGAATTTCATTTACGTGTGTCACGTCTCCCCCGTTCCCCATTCTGAGATGGCGACGTTCCCGGAGGCAGCTTCGCCGGCGCCGGTCAGGGCCGCCCTTTGCGACCCTGGTACGGCGGAGAGAGCGGCTTCCGCGCATCTCTGCGCCGCTCCGCTGGCTCCTGCCGGGGCTGTCCTTCGCGAGCTGTTGAGGACGGAGAGAGGGGCTTCCGCGGATCTCCGCGCCGCGTCGCCGGCTCCGGTCGGGGACTCAGGGCTGTCCGCCGCGAGCCGATGAGGGCGGTCAGAGCTGATTCCGCAGATCTCTAGGCCAGTGCAGGCGCAGGTTCGTTGGAGAGAGCTGCGGCTCGCGACCATCGTCCTCATTCGCTGAAGAAGTATCGCGCGAGAGAAAGGGTTATTCGCCGTCGTCAAGATGGGTATTACTCCTCTAGTCATCTATCTCGGTTCTCCCTTTATTTTCCTTTGTCGGTCGCGAGATCTCAGTTGCACTGTCGCATTAGGTTGTGATTTGTCGTTCATAATTGCTAGATTTCATCTCCGAGGCGTGGAGGTCTGTGGTCCGAGGCGATTTCATGACCTGTGCTTGTTGTCCCTCACATGTTCATGTTGGTAGCATACTTGGTTCTCGTAGTTAGTGTCAAGCAACGGTGTAGTTTCGGTGTTGATGTCTAGGATCATTGTTTTTGGTCAGATGTTATGGTGTGCCTACTAATTGTTCACTTTGGGTTTACTCCTTATTCCCCTGTAGTTTGGAGTGTATCCTATCCCTGATTTTTGATGGTTTGGTAGTCTGTTTGCATGCATGTACCTCAAATTGTTATGAATCATTGCACACACAGGTTACATGGTTTGTGTTGAGTGCTATTTTTATCAATCTGGGGATGATGTTGTGTTAGTCCCTACTCTAAATGTAGGTTACGCTAATGGTGTGCTTTATACCATGGTTTAGTTACTGTTAAAATCTGGTGAATGATGTTTTTTGAACCTTGTCAAATAAAATTCATTCAAACACTGCCAAGTTTTTAAACCATGACAAAGGTTGCATTGTGCTACTTCGTGCATAGTTGTTGATAGCTGCAGGAGTCTGTTCCTTTGCGGAGATTTTGTCAGTCAAGCCATGCCAAACTTTTTTTTGTAATGTCTTTCTTGAATATACTCATGTTTGTTGTATTTTTTTGTTGCGTAGATAGAAAACTTTGTAAAACTTTGGAAGATCATCTTCAGAACTGAGGAGAATATATTTAGGAATTTTGGAGTCATTTACCTCATGTTCCGAAGCAAGTCAATTGGTCAGTGTTTTTTCTATTTAATCATTTGAATTGACATAATTCCCTTTTCTGAATCATCTTTTTTTATTTTTCATGAGATTTTTAAACATTTTTTTCCGTTTGAGCCAGCGATGATTGCGGTGTTTACGCGATGACGTGCATGGAAATATACAAACCTGGGATGGACCTGCGTAATCATTTTGGCAGGGAGGATATTGTGAATATCCGAATTCAGTTTGCAAACCAGCTATACTTCTGTTCAAGGAATGTTGCTGACAAATCACTGGTTCTTGATTTCCCCGATTCAGGTATCCATGTAGCCTGTTGTTTTTAGTAAATTATTAAATTATGAAGTAAGAACATCCATGGTTTTTCCTTAGTTTCCCTGTAATTTTTTCTGATCTCATTAGATGTTAACTTTTTGTTTCATGTGCGCTGTAGGTTGAGGTGTTGATGCTTTGGCGTGCTGCTGCTTTGTTCTGATGTATAAAGTGGCGGGTTTATTGTCAGTGAGCATAGTTTTCATGATGGGCATAGTTGTAAAAAGTGATGATAGAGTGTGCCATGCTGTGATTTTGAGTCCGGTCAGTGAGTGTGTCTCTTCAGGTCATGTATTGTAGAGAGTTCGGCGTGTGTGAAGTGATAACTGAAGGGAGTTCCTCCCTGCCTTGTCTAAATTGTGAAGAAAAAATGGTTAATATTTGTCTCATTACTTAGTCTTTTATTCATTCCTATATCATTTTGTCAGATTAATCCTTTATTTAATTTTTCATTTAATATTTTTTCATTGTTTCAGTTATTAAGTTATGTGTTTTACTCATCATTGTCTCATTATTTCATTTCTTAAGTCCTTTAGTTTGTTATTTTCTCATTACTACAGTCCTTCAGCCTCTCAGTATTGAGTATTTATTTATTCAGCCCATTCTTTACTCATTATCAGTCACACTGTTTATTCTTCAGTATATGTCTTACCTCAGTATTCATTCAGTCCTTGTTATTTCCATTTTCATTATTTGTATTTTAAGTATCTCATTATTTCAGTAACTTGTACTTTAGTTTATTATTTTTTAGTCTCTCATAACTACAGTACTTCAGCCCTCAGTATCAAGTATATATTTCTTGAGCCCATTCTTTTCCTCAGTATTCAGCCCTTTAGTTATTCATTCAGTGATTTAGTTTGTTAGTCCCTCATTTATACAGTCCTTCAGCCTCTCAGTATTCAGCCCTTAGTATTCAGTATTCAGTAACTTGTACTTCAGTAAATCAGTTTCAATCTCTTTGGTCTCTGCATTGTTTCAGTCGTTTCCTCTTTCAATCTTTCATTCTCTCATTTTGTTCATTTCATTAGTTCAGTCTCTAATTTTCTTCTTTTCATTTGTTATCTCGACATTTCTTCAGTATAGTCACTCAGTATATCAGTTAATTATTTTTCCTCATTTTATCAGTATAGTCTCTCAGAATTTTTGTTTGAGTTTTCATTTTAATTTATTTTTCATTGTTGATTCTTTACTTTGCTGTCAATATTTGTTTTTCAGTTTGCCATTCTTTTCTCTTGGGGTATTTTGGGGGGGGGGGGGGGGGGGGGGGTAACTCCGCCTACCATCTGTTTTAATCGTAGCCGGTTCCAAGCCCGGATAAAGGAGGAGGATCCATATTCTTTTGCCTGTGCCAAATCCTTTTTGGAGCTGTTTTTGCATTTTGTACACAATGAGTTACCATTTTCAAATGCAGTTCAGTTTTGTGCTGGGCTTCAGCAATTACCGAGCACCCAAAAAGGTTCAGATAACGCACCTGGGGTTTCTGTGCTTTGTGAGGTACAAGTATGTTATCTTGCAGACCTTGATGTTTCTTCTCAGTCTGCCGTTCTTCCATCCTCCTTGCTATGATCTATCGACTATCTGTTTTTGTTGATGTTCATGGGGATCTCGATCTGGGAGAAGCGTATTAGCGGCAGGTATGGGGCAGGTAAGCGTATTAGCCCCTGTTTCTTGTTGGAGTAGAAGATCAGTTCTGGGGCTGGGCTGGGTTCGGTCTTCAGGTGCTGAGCCTGTGTTATGGTCTTTTTGTATTGTTATCAGCTGAGTAGCCGCCATAGTAGCAACTTGTTTTTGGGCCTGTTTTTAGCCCAGATTCTGTAGGGACTCAAAACTGAAAAAAATGAAGGGAAAAAGTGTCTGTTTGGTGGTACTGTCGAACAGGCAGAAACCTGAGTCGTTTCTTTTTAGCTCAATTTTTTGGTACAGCTGTCAGCATCCCATTGGGTCTCTAATAGTGTCTGTTCCTGAAAATAAAAACAGCTAGCTGCTAGCTAGACAGTCCCTAAAAAAATGTTAAATCTACAAGTCCTATAACCACACGTTCGGGACCAGGCATAGCAAGCTTACGTTTCCTTCATCTCAAATACGACCGCACCTAGATCCCTCACCGTCTTACGCAGATCCAGTATCACCCTCACCAGGTTGACATATAGGAAATCAAATTTGATGCTTTCTTTGAACTTCACCACCACTTCTGTTTCGATAGAGGTGACAATGGAAAAGTGCGAACTAAGGGAAGGGGTTACACGAGAGTCAATAGAGTTTAAAACAGAATTTTGGTGGCGCCGATGTTTTTAATCCACAACTTAACATTTTTTTCTCTCATCCGTTATAAAGCATGATCATGTTTGCTAATAATTGCCGAATTCGTAATTTTTCAGAAAACAAGAGACCCCCTCTTGGTTCCACTTAAGAAACGCGCATAACAGGGTAACAAGGTTTTTGGTAGAGGCTTTCATCCTCATAGAGAAAGCCCTAAAAATTTGATATTCATTGGAGCAGTCCGCCTTTTCTTACTCCATGATGGCAAAAATGTACGTAGAAGTTCCTCGAACAGAATAAAATAGTTCCCTAAAAAAATCCCCTCCCTCAAAAAAAGAAAACAAATTGTTGGACACATTAATCTTACTCCAACTTAAGATATACATAATAGCATGATACATCAGTGGATATATAGGACCTAAAAGTATGGAGGAAAAATCCAAGAACAACTATTGCGATCGTTAATGTAATGACCCTTGTCAGGGTAATGATATCCCCGTGACATGATCCTCTTGATCCACTCCTTTGCTCTGGTAACAGTTCACAGCGCAACTACCGAGGTCCAGCTTGTCTAAGCACTTCAAATTTCAACCAAGTCACCCACTCGTTGAGGATAGGTTAGCTCCCGCGACCAACCTGGCGACCGCGCGGCCTCCGCCGCCGCCGCCGTCGTCACCGCCGCTTAGCTCCGTCCCGCCTGCGCCTCCGCCCTCCTGGCCATGCCCCATGGCCTCCCCAACCACCCCTCCTCAGTAGCTTTAGACCGTGAGGGGCGAGGAGCGGAGATCGCGCTAGGGGAAGTTTCCCGTCTCGCGCGGCGGCCATGGGGGACGCCGCGGTGGCGGCGGCGTCGCCGCTGAAGCGCCGGCGCGGGGACGGGATGCGGCGGGTGGCGGAGATCCTGATGGTGCTGGCCGCCGCCGGGGAGGCGCGCGGCGGGAGGGAGCCCACGGCGGCGGAGCGGGTGCTGGCCGCCGAGGCGCGCGAGCGGCTGGCGGCGGCAGTCGCCGAGGGGCCGCGCGGCCCAGGGATCTGTTCCAGGGTGAGGCGGTGCGCGCCGTCGTCGAGGATCTCGGCCTCAACAGGGCCAAGGACCCCGCCGCCTTGGGGTTCCGCCCGCCCAAGGCCTCCATCGCCGACAGGCTCACGCTCACTAAGCGTAAGGTTCGTCGATTCCTGATTCCACCCTGGCCTATGGCTGGAGTTGCAGCGATTTGGTGATGTCGAATTGTCGATGTGAGGCTGTTTAGAACTTGGTTAGATTGATTTTACACTGCTGCTCGTAAAGGCATACTCTATAAAGTATTATACCTTTGTTCGGATACAGGAGTTTTACCTCATGTTGAGATTAGACATACTGTAGAGGCTATACAAAATCTGGAGAAAACTAGATTTAATTTGTTCCATGCTATTAGTGAAAAATGGGCAGACAGAGTTTGGAAGTCATATTAGCAGTTAGTGTTTTACCTGTTGTTCTTATCCAGGACCTGTCATCTGAAGATGAGGGTGTGGATGTTGAGGTTTATGAGCTTTTGAATGTATGAAGGGGCTAGCTAGTATTATGAGTAAGAGTAATTAGTTAGGAAGAAGTTTTGGTAGAGGTATACCTGTTGGTTGAGGTAGAGGCAGGGTGCACTGGTATACAGTTGTTTTGATGGCGGTAATTTTGTTTCTAGGATCTGTTTGTAATATAGAGGTAAATCTATTTTAATTGGTCTAAGTTGTTTAACGCTTTCTTTTGAAATTATGAGTTTAGAGAGATAGACCTAGCTGGTAGAAGTTTTAAGTGGTCAAACTTTCTTTGGCAGCTTTCTTTAAGAAGCTAGATATGGTGCTTGTTATTTTGGCTTGGGTGTTTTTTTTATCTTCTTTGTTTTCTGAATTTATTAAATAGAAAACTATCTGATCTCTCACCTTTGGTCGTAGATTTTGGTTGGTGTACAGTAAAGTTAGACAAACCTTTCTTTTTTGAGTTATGTTGGGTTTTATTGGGATGTTTTGGTAGAGTTAGTTACCATAGTATGGCACGTTTATTACACTGGTAGAGATAGTATTATATTACTGTGTGGAAAAATAGAGGCAAGGAAAATTAGGAATACTCTTAAAGGGTGAAATTTGAACTTTGTGTGGCTGTATTAAAAGAAGAAGAAAGTTTTACTAGATGCTATAGATGATATAGATAGAGAGTTTTCTTAGAAATGATTTAGAGACTCAGTTACATAAGATCTTTAAAAGTAGAAGAGCTGATGTGATTCCAAATAGCGAAAAGGAAGAGAGAAATCTTCTATCGGCGACAGGGTTGGGGACCGTTGGTGCTGCGGCTGACCTGAAAACTCTGCCAAAGATGGAGGAAAAAGAGCTCGTGGAGAAATGTCTGGTCCGGATGGAAGACCTGGAGTCTGACCGAGATGAGCTATGTTTGTTGTTGGCTGTAGGAAACATATCTGTTGTCTTTGTCCGTTGTGTAACAGACTTTTGTTGAGTAGCTAGGTTTCCAGTATGAGTAACAGACTTTTGTTGGTCTGAGTAGTTCTAGTGTTAGTGGAGTTCCTGTAGTAGATACAGGTTTGGTTGCTCGCAGGGGGGTTGTACCCTGGGCGTGGAAGTTAAACTTTGTATTATCAGTTTCATAATAATGAAATTGGGGCGAGGCCCTCCTTTCTAAAAAAAAGCTTGTCTAAGCACTCCGGTTTGTCCTCCTCCTTTTCAGAGTAGTAGATACAGTTCCTTTCTAACTCGCGGCGCATCGGCGATGACATGTGCACCGCCTTGCAGCATCCTGACCCTAAGAACAAAGCGTGGTCACCTAAGCTCGTTATCTCTGCAAACATGCATATGTTTGTATCACCCTCGACGAGCTCAAACACCTTAAACGTCTGAGCCTTGTTTCTGCCTTCTGGCCGAACCACCACCGTGCTCCTAGCTTGCCGCCAAGCTCGAAGATATACCGTGGGCGGGGAACAAATGTCGCGGGTTCTTGGATGATTACTTCCCGGTGCGAGATGACCACGACACAATTGTGCTTGTTTAGACGATGGTGAGCTTGTATAATCGGTTAGCACGGCAAGAGAGGCCATAGAGCTCGCTGTTGCAAAACGCTATGTCTATGAGGTCGCTGGGACGACACAAGCTGACAAGCAACCGTTGGACATCCACTCTCCACCTGGGCCGCCAAACCTAGAGAGCTATGCAAGTTGTGCCCATCGCGGCGAGGATGCTGCAGCCTTTGGAGGCAGGGTCTTTGGAGAAGATTATTTTCTTAGTAGAGAATTTGTAGTTTGTTCTGCTCCAACATGTAATGTATTCCTTGTGCACCACGCATGAACCGGTAAATAGGTTCACAATGTCTATCCGGCAGCCGATGGCGGCAGCGACCCAGCCGCCGTCGTAGGATCCGACGATCCGTTTGCCATATGGGAGCCATGGGAGCGGGGCTCCTAGCACCCTGCCGTCCTCGGGGCTGTATGCGAGCGCCTTCCGGTCAAACGAGCCGTTGCCCGTCGATGGGAGCAGCAGCGGCATAGCCGGCAGCTTCGGCTGCCACGACGCGGCGGCACGCCACGATGTGCAGACGGCGGCGAAGCGGCCGCGATCATACGACGAGGAGCACCGGCGGTAAATGGCGCCTGGGAGGAGGTCGTTGGACCACCGCCCTTCGGTGCATGCCGCCGTCACCGGTCATCGACGAAATTGACTGATTTCTCGTAATAGCTAACTGAGCACGTACGTGTATCGTCCTATATTGCGCGCGGAGGTGTGATACAACGGGACGCGCACGACACAGGCACCTGATCCCTGACGTATCCGTATCCGTGCATATATAGGTGCGATTTCTTTCTGTTCTAATCGAAGATGATTCGGAAAACGGAAGAGAGTAAAAAGTCGAAGACTAGAACCCAAAATAGATGGAGCAAATCTACCAAAACTAAGCGAGACGATCAGGTGCGCGTCCTGTATACAAGGGAGATCGATCGATTCTGATTACGAGACTAGAATCTATCCCGATGGCTGGTGACGGCGGGAGTGGCGTCGACCTCCCCGGCGACCTCCTGGGCGTGATCTACAACAAGTGCACCACGTCGTACGACCGCGCCCGCTTCGCTGCCGTCTGCAAGTCATGGCGCTCCGTTTCTTCGTGGAAGCCGAAGCTACCGGCTCTGCCGCTGCTGCTCCCGTCGACGGGCTACGGCTATCTCGACTACAAGGCGCGCGCGTACAGCCCCGAGGACGGCCGGGTGCTGCGTCCCCGGCTCCCGTGGTGCCCCTGCGGCAAGCAGGTCGTTGGATCCCACGACGGCGGCTGGGTTGCCGCCGGTGGGCGGCCAGATCGAGATCGTGAACCTTTTTACCCGCGACTATAGCAGGCTGTCGGTGAAGGAACACATCGCCAGCGAAATCCTTGTTGAAAAAGTCGTCTTCTCAGAGGACCCTACATCGGAAGGTTGCATCATCGCCGCCATGACCTATGTATGGAAGAGCTGCATGATAAAGATAGCACTATATAGGCTTCGCTGCCCGGGCGCGGGATGGACGGCACGAGGATGCAACGCACACTTTTTAGACATCGCCTTCTGCAACGGCGAGCTCTACGGCCTTTCGTGGAACGACGACAACATCTATCGACGATGCTTCGGTGACTATCTTGTTCCACAAATTATACATCGAATGGCCTCAGACGTTTAAACCCAATTACATCTTTGAGCTGCGCGGCAAGATTGCTACGGCGGTGAAGGTCAGACCCGGAGGCGGCGACAAATCTCGTATTATCAAGGTTTTCGAGCTCGTCGCCAGCAGCAACACAACACAAGCATACAAATACGCGTGGGCAGAGGTGACCAGCTTGGGTGACCATGCCTTGTTCCTAGAACCAGGATGCTGCAAGGCTGTGAACCTCTCCGGGGTGGATAGGCGCGGCGAGGTGCAAGGGAATCGTATCTACTACTCTATGCAAAAGCACAAGCTCGATGACGGCCTGTATCCAGAGTGCTTTGGTACGTTGGACCTCGGTAGCTTCGACGTGCATTGTTACGAGAACCAAGGAGCGCATCACTTGGAGAGGATCATATCACGGGGTTATCGTTACGACGATGAGCGTAATCCTATTAGTTGTACTAGAAATAGTTGCACGTGGATTTGGCCTCCACACAATTTTAATTAGTTCATCTATCCATGCTTGTGCCGCATGCATGATAATCTTATAAAGAAGGATTTATTTTTTTTGACTTGGTTTATTTCTGAAGAATTCATATCAATACCACTACAAAGTGCAAACATGCGAGAGCAAAATATGGACTGGCCCAGCTAAACCATGTTGTCAGAAAAACAAAAATGTTTTATATTTTTAATAGTAGGTTGAATATGTACATATGTAGCATCCGAGTATGGAGATTGTAGCATCCGATTTAGTTCCTCTTCCAAGCATCTGAGTGTCCTGAAGTGGTGATTATGATATGATCATCTAGTCTATTTCCACAAGTAGATTAGGCATCGACTCAATACGGTTTGGCCAAAAAGAACAGGTCCCAATTCCAAATTTGTTTTTTTGTTTGAGAAATTGCGGAAACCCATGGGTTTTGTTATTAGACTATTTGGTTCAACTTCCAATTAAAATCATGTGCAGTACTGAACCAGAAATCCGCCCAGTAGGCGGGGGATACGTTTGATGTAGTCGACGAGTTCTGTAAGTTGAAATTGTGAAAGGGCTGTTTTCACCCCCATAATGTGAGATTAGACCAGCCACAACGTAGGTTCGGTTCAACGAAAAAGGAGGTCAGAGTTCGCATCGGCTCACAATTCCTACAGCGTATGGAACCGCTTCTTCCTGTAGCATGGGGCCCATCTATCAGATTAGAAAAGAAATAAACTAGTCGGTCGACCCTATCGCTTGCGCGCGGAGGAAAGCAACGGTTATATGTCCAGCAACGGCTTGTTTGCAAAAAATTAATATTCTATTCATTGGAACCGAACCAAGATGTTGGTTCGCTTCTCCTTGTCAGAACAATTGAACCGATGTGTGCAATGTGTGGAACCGGTTCCTAGCACATTTTGATTCGCTTTTCCACCACGTTGTGGCTGGTCTTAGGCTTACTTTTTGAATGGTGTGTTGTTTGGAGTCTCTCTCTACCCTTTTCGCCTGTGATTAGGGTACGATGTTGTAACTATTTCTGCCTTCTATAAAAGTAAGGTACGTTTTGGCGTACTCGTAATTTTTTTGTCAAAGGGCAACATATAACATTTAAAATTCAAATAACAAATTTGCGAGTGTTATCAAGATGTGTGTAACAATCCCTAAAAAAATTCAAAACAGAAAATTCCAAATACGCAAAGAGAATCCAAAAAGAAAAAATTATACGTGAACCGAATGAAGAAATTTTATATAAAAGCGCTTGATCGAATCAAACCAAGTAAAATTACCTGACAAAATTAACTACGTATCCATGTTCCTTCCGTAGAGCTCTTGTAGTCCAAATTTACCCCTTGTAGATTTGCAAGTCGAAGTCTTCCTAAAGTTAAATACGAGTGTCCTATAAGCACACGTTCGGGTCCAGGCATAGCAAGCTTACGTTTCCTTGGCGCTGTTGCCCTATAAAACAACGCACAATGATCAGGTGTATCCTTGATCGATCCTGCTATACGACCCAATCACAGATCACACCAGTCTTTCTCTTCTCGTGCGAGAACTAATCAATGGCCGGCGACGACCGCTGCCGCCGCCTGCGACGCGGCTGGACCGACCTACCCGGCGACATCCTCGACATGGTCTACCGTCAGTGCTGCTCCTCGCCGTATGACCGCATCCGCTTCGCCGCCGTCTGTTCGTCGTGGCGCGCCGTCGCGTCGTGGCATCCCAAGCTGCCGGCACTCCCGCTGCTGCTCCCCTCGACGGGCAATGCCAAGCGTGATCGGAAGGCGCGGGCGTATATCATCGAGGAAGGCAGGGCCTTGCGCAACCCGCTCCGAGGGTTTCCTTGGGGCAAGCGCATCGTGGGATCCTATGATGGTGGCTGGTTAGCGGCCGTGGCCGGCACTCGGCTCCTCGTCGTGAATGCCTTCTCCGGCGCACGGGTATCGCTCTCTGTCAAGCAGAGCATCATCACTGGGGGTAAATGCCCAACTAGACGAGCGAGAGCCAAATCTAGTATCAGAGACGACACCTACATCACAAAAATCATCTTCTCGATGGACCCTTCCTCGAGCGCATGCATCCTTGCGGCGATAACCACGAGGTGCGAGATAGCGGTCTGCAGGATCGGCTGCCCATATAGCGGGTGGACGACAGGAGTTTGCGATTCATACGAGGAGCTCATGGACATCGCCTTTTGCAAAGGAAAGCTCTGCGGCCTTGCTTATCGTGAACTGTTCAAATTTGACATCGGCATGAATGCCAACGGCGCTCCCGTGGTCACCACGGTCCACCGCATGCACATCGATAGGAGCATCTCACTGGTCGTGTGGGGGAGCAAGTCCAACGACAAATACTACGTCTTCGAGCTACGCGATAAGCTGGCGATAGCCGTGAAGTTCGCGTCGAGGAGCCATTGCTGCAAATATCATTGGTTTAAGGTTTTTGAGCTCATGGATGACGGATGCACATGGGTAGAGCTGACGAGCTTGGACGACCATGCGTTGTTCTTGGGGCCAGCGTGCTCAAAGGCAGTACGAGTGCCTGTGACGGGTGAGCGCAGCGAGGTCGAGAGGAACCGCATATACTACTCCGAGCAACGGTTATGCCCACATCATGAGGAGAAGTGCTTACAGAGATTGGACCTCGGCAGCTACACCGTGTATCATGGCACAAGCAAACCCGTGAATCTTTCGCGAATCATGTCATGGGGATATCATTATGATCACGAGGATGACAGTAATGGTTGCATTTGGCTTCTGCCTCCAGACTTGTAATAATTCCGCTTTCATGCATGTTATGTTAGCGCGGGCTTATGCTACAAAAGTAGCCATCTTGTTCCTTTGGTTTTACATCATCCTTAGAGTTGAGTTCTTCCATTGACCCCGTAGCACATAGGGTAACCTTCTGTTGCACCTTGTACCATTTAACCTAGCTAAGAGAATTGACTCATCCTCCGATCTTAAAAAGTGACGCGAGGCGTACGTGCAACTTGTATGCGATCAGTACGTTTCTGGCGACAATTATACTGTATCAGAGGGAGTATATTTTTACATACCCAATGAACTAGTAGTTAACATGAAAATGTTTGAATCGGTTGTGCTCTCGTCGTTCTCGACAATTGAGCTTATTCATGTGACGGAGTGCCCCAGAGATGGTTATCTGTATTATGGGTGTTAGACGCCCATCAGTTCCCATCAAATGAGCTTCTTTAGACGGAAGGCTCGAGCTGAGCCCGGCTTTAAATTAATAAAGCCAACTGGCTAGGTCATACAACACAACACATAAACATCAAGGTCCAAAGGACATAATAAAGATCCAGGTAGCACGCAGGCTACATCAACACCTCAACTCAAAACAGGGAGTGAGGGAACACACAGCCCGAAGGCACAGCGGATACAAACGGCAGGTGAGAAGGGGGGAGCTAGTCCCTGTCCCTGATGGTGTCGTGGAGCGCGCGGATCCTGCCAATCACCGCCTCCACCTCTCCTCTGTCCTGTCGTCTAGCCACTGGCTTCCACAATTGCAGATACATAGACATTTTATATAGGCTGTCAGCCGGCTGCGAAGGGAAGCGCCCCTCAATAGTAAACTTGTTCCGCATGTTTCAAAGCGTCCAGCAAAGGGAGGCACCACAGAACCCGACGTGGCTGGCCCCTGAACCCCATGACAAGGCGGTAGAGGTCCGCGAAACAAGAAGGATTCCAAGAACAGGAGAGCAGTTCCCTAACTGCGCTCCACAAGAATCTAGCGAGGGTGCACCCAAAGAAGATGTGATTCGTGTCCTCTGGCTCCTCACATAGGGCGCAACTGCCACTCGCAGGTCCGTGTCTTCGACAAATGTTATCGCTGGAGGGAAGGCGCTTCCTCACCAATTGCCATAAGAAGACACGAATCTTCAGGGGAACCGAAATTCCCCAGATCTCGCTAAAGTGCTTACGAGGACTACCCTGGCACAGTTTGAGGTATAGCGATCTAACCGAGAACCGACCAGAAGGTTCTAAGGTCCAGGTTAGGATGTCTGGCCCCACGGAGGGGTGGCAGGGAGTGATCTCCCTAAGGAGGTCATCCCACTCTACCCGTTCTAGGAGGCTGAAAGCCCTGCGGCATGGGATATGCCATTCTCCGTCTCGGAATGACTGGGCAACAGAAGCACCCGGATCCGCGGCAATAGCAAAAAGAGCGGGGAATCTAGCCCTCAAGGGTCCAGATCCAACCCACCAGTCATCCCAGAACCTCGTAGATGTACCATCACGGATCTCATGGTTAGCTCGCAAGCTTAACAACGGCTTAACTTTCTGGATAGCGTTCCAGAACTGAGATCCCGGGCCATGAGAGTCCACAAGGAGGTCCTTGTGTCTCAGGTACTTGCTGCGAATGATGTCCGCCCAAAGCCCCTGATGGCCGGTCATAAGTTTCCACACCCATTTGACCATGAGACACAAGTTCATAAGCTTGGTGTCCATAATTCCCAGGCCCCCCATGGCCTTGGGTCGACACACGGCAGACCACCGAACCCAGTGATACTTTCGTTTGGCCCCGTTATCCTCCCAGAAAAAACGGGACCGGTGTTTATCCATTATCTTGTGCACTCCATCCCCAAGGAGACACACCCCCATCGCATGAAGGGGAAGGCTAGAAAGGCAAGCGTCTGTGAGGGTCAGGCGAGCAGCAGAGGACATAAACTTGCCCAGCCAAGGGTCAAATGAGCTTCTCGTAACATGAAAAATATGGTATTGTAATGTGTCATGTTCATTTCAATCATGTATGATTCGGTGTGTTTGATTGTGTCACGGGAAAAACAATAACTTCGTTTCAATCATGTATAATCTACCCACCCTGTTAATTTCCATCAGACAAAAATTCCAAATGAACCACCTGTGCCTGTCTCATATCCTTCCTCGTCCCTCGCAAATCGTAGGTCAGCATATTCTTATCTGAAACACTTGTATATATGACTCGTCATTTTTCTCTCTAAACTTCTCCACGGAAGAGGTGCCAACATACATGGATAACTAAACTGGAACGGTACGGGGGGATAACGCTACGAACCTGATCACGATCGATAACCACGCAACGAATCTGCAGATATATCTCTCAGTTGATCTTTCCGGCCTGCGATATATCTCTCAGTTGATCCTTCCTCGATTCCCGTGCTCACCCGATCGATGACGAAGATTTTCAGGTAGAGATCCACCGATCAAAATAATCATGCAAGTTCAGGGTGTTCTTGGAATCGATCTAATCAAGCTTGTCTTCTTCTTTTATATCTTTGCAGGTCCGGCCCGTTGGAGGAAGAAGAAGCGCCGCTCGTGGCTCCGGCGGGGGAGTACAGGGACCTTGAGGACGGCAGCGGCGCCAATGGCAGCGAGGAGACGGCAGGCTCCGGCGGCGGTGACGCACGTCCTCGTGCCGAAGACGCGCTCCTCATCGCCGTAACCGTCGCCTACTTCGTGTCGTGCCTCGCCATCTACTACCTGCTGATCGGTAGCTTCTACCTGCCGCCCGAGGGGGGGCCGACGATGGCGATCGGGTGATTGCCATCATCGGCGGCGTTTTGCTGGCCGTCGCCAGCCCCGTGCTGGTTGGCGGCCTCGCCGTTTGTTGCTGCTGCCGCAGTCCACGTGGGCCTGAATAGTTGATGGATGAGCTACTGTTATTTGAAGTTATTACCAGCTGCAGCCGTGTTCCTGAATCCTGATGGATGGACAAATATTTCCAGTTTTTGTCAGTTTATTACTATCACATGGGAATGAAGAAAAACATGCAGTTTCATTGCTGAAATAATTTAGAACATCTTGTAGATTTACTATCTGAAAATAGTGCGTGGAGATACAAGCAGATCGAAGTATGCATCGACTCGTTCAGTTTGTATTGGAAAATTTATGTAAAGCTGGGTTTTCCATAAGCAAATATAGTGATGAAGTAAGTGCATCATAAGTTAGTCAACGCTCAGTGTCCATCAACCACATAGCAGCACAAGTCTCGTAAACAAGGAGCTACGAATAATACGATTGGAAGCAAGTCAGCTTGTTGCGAAACAACTGCGTATTATCCAGATACATTGCGACTGTGACCTGAAGAAAATCTCATCACATGGACATAGTGACGCTGCAACATAATCATCGACTCGTCATCCCCGCTATCAGTGAAAGAAAGTTCATCGACATTCATCTACTTGGCTGGTAACAATGCAGAATGGAAGCAGAGCCCGGTTCCTCCTTGCAAGGCTAAACCTAGGACGACCCATCTGGTGACTGGCCATCCGGTGAGTCGTCTCTGTCCTTGCTCTCCTTCCATTTGGCCCAGCCCCACCGCATGAGAATGAATGCTCCGAGCGCGTATACCTACAGGAGTGGTGAGACGAATGAGTTACAATTTTACAAGATATTGTAGCAGTATCTTCATCTCAAAAAAGACTAAAAGAGGCTTGCTGACATTCGTCGGTAGATCACAGGAAACTAGACGTGGTGGTTCTCTGAAGCAGCGTGCTGATTTCTCTGAACTTCAGACAGTAAACACCAACTGACAGAAAAAACACCAACTGACAGAAAACAGGAACATGCTCTGAAGCAACTAGATGTAGAAGTGCGGTGATGGAGTGCGGTTATTTGGTGGAAAATATCGATTTGATATTTTTCACTATGGAGCCCGTGCTCCAAAAGCACTTTCTGCCAGATGGAGTGCGGTGATTTGGTGGACGAGCTCCACGGAGGTTTTTTTTTTTTTGAAAAATTCAAAGAGAACATTCATAAGTTTCGAAAAAAGGTGAAAAAAAATCCTAGAAGTAGAACATGATTATTTCTACCAGTGTACAAAATATCAATGCGAAATATTCTGTATTTTGGTCTGTGTAAAAATGAAAAATGTCTGGATCTGAGATTTGAACAATGCAAAATTCGAAAATTTTCAGATTTGTCAGGATTTGTTATTTTTGTGTAGACAGGAATACCAACTATTTCGTGTTGAAAAATTGCAGAACAGTAGAATACGTCATTGTCAACATCTATGACTTATTTCAAAATTGAAACTTTCAAATATCGAAAAAAAAATCAAAAATCGGGCTCTATGGAGCCTGTGATCCAAAAGCACTTTCTGCCAGATGTACCAAATCAAAGCTTCTTACCGAAACTTAACATCAGCTGACCACGGCATAACAAATGATGCCCTGCTCAACTTTGGAAGCAGAGATGGCAAATCCTCAGTTATAAAATTCAAAAATCTGTAAAACTTAGATAAAAAAGCGGAAATCATCAGCTGGAGGAACCACCTCTCTGATGTCACCCATCTATTGTAATCTGTAAAATGTTTTGATGAGGCAATGCAATTCAGGTGGGGATCCTCTCCCCCCACCCCCCGGTGACAGTACTCAAAAAAAAAATCAACACGATAGAAACTCTAGCTAGTTGTTTAGGTGTGAAACTCAAATATAATCATCATGCAAGCCTAAACAGAACCCTACATTATAGTTTTGAACAGCCATAAAATCCTAATGCAAGAAGCACGAGTTCGTCAACAATACCATAAAGTACTCATAAGTTTTCTGGAAATAAGATTCAGCTATGTGATACTAGCACTATTGCCACTAAGCACTGAATGGCAAATAAAATGGTAAGCGCGAAAGGCAAACCCAGCCAAAAAATCCGCCCCATGGTCCACTTCAGTTCATTCTCATATGTATAATGCTCAATTCGAACAACAATGAGCTAGCCACACAGTAACCCAACCTAAATCAAACTGCCAAAGAGAACAAGGATTGCTTCGCTAGTTTTGCTTCAGGAATCACAAGAAGATGGCACCTCCCTTCTCAAAACCTAGGAAGGAATCCGAAGCGCAGCAGGGCAGCCATGGATTGTAGGTAGGGTTTCTAATTCATCTTTGGGGTAAATAAACAGTGAGGTGAAAATTATACCTGCCAGAGGTTGCGGACCCAGTGACAAGTAGGTGGACAACAACGTAACAAATGATGTCTCGCATAATATTAAGAGATACGCAGTAACCGCTTCAAACCCCAGTGACCTCAATGTGGTAACTAAATGCTAAAGCCAGTAGCAAGTAGACGTAGAAACATAGTACATCAACATGACACTTGCCATGCTCTGGTTTGGAAGCAGAGACGGTAAACTCCCCAGTTCTAAACACAAATTGACACAACATGGTGATATGCTTTGCATCAACTAGATGAACCAAGTCAAATCTTTTTACTGAACTAAACATAATCATGGTCTCTGTGTCAGTACGAGGACGACGACATATCAAATGATGTCTTGCAGAGATACGTAACCGCTTGAAACTAAAGTGGCCGCAAAGGGGTTACTAAATAAGGTGTCAAACAAACGTAAACTGTACTAGCACGTCAACATTGCACTTGCCATGTTCTTGTTTGGAAACAGAAGTATGGTAAATCACCCAGTTTTCAAGTTCAGAAAGCAATACGCTGCATAGTAGTCGTTTAGGACTTTAGGTGCGAATTGCGTAATCCCCAACTGGAACACACCTAAACAGCAGCTCTAAAGTACAATTTTAAGCAGCAGTAAGATCGTGACGCAAGCAGCGCCAGTTCCTCCCTGCCTATTCCTGCAATGCATATTGAGCGCTCGCAGGCTTTGTGGGAACACAAGATCTCAGGAACAATGGGATTTTTGACAGTAATATAGCAACATGTTATCTGACCAAGAATGATGCATCCACCAAACTTAGACTACGCACCATAGAAGTTCAGCGTGAAGACAGAATGGTGAGCACGAATGTCAATCCTGCTCAAATTATCTCCCTGTCTAGTAATCTAGTTCACTTCAGTTCAGTTCAGCTCACTGTGGATAGTGCTCAGATCGACGAACCACAACGAGATGGCCACACACACACACACCTAAATCAACTGCTAGTCTGCTAGACTGAAAAAGTATTGCTTCGTCGGTTTTCCGTCAGGAATCGCGCGAAGGAATCCGGAGCGCGGCAGGCAGGCAGCCATGGATGGATTATGGGAGGGGTATTATAGTTCGGCAGCCGGGGGTAAATAAGCGGGTAGCCGGACGGTGGCGAGGACTAGGGGTATACCTGCCAGAGGTTGCGTGGGGCCATTTCCTCCACCTCCTCGCCCGCGGTGCCGGGCGGCGGCGGCACGTCCTCCTCCTCAAGCTTTATCGGCGGCGGCTGCCTCGCCGTGTTCTGCGCGGCGCTGGGGAAGAACCGCACCGTCGACGGCGGGCCGCCGCCCCCCTCCGCGCCGCCGATGGCCTCCTCTTTCTTCGCCTGCTCCGGCGCGCTCCCGGCGTTTCCCATCCTCTCTCTCTCCGGCCCCAAACCCAAACCCCAGAAGAAGCTTTGTTGGCGATAGGGGCCGTGCTCGTGTGCGGCGACTCGAGTCAACCATCGCAACTTATTGGATTAAATGGATTTTAGACGACATGAAATTAGCATACAAGTCCAAAGAAAAAATTATAATCTTAAAAAATACTAGTGCAAAAAAATTTACACTCGGTTCTTGTAGAAAATAAAACTGTATTTTTGCATTTCGAATAAATTTAAGAACATTCATTCAACATGTGTCTTCCTCAATGAAAAAGAAGAAAAACGAAAGAACGTCCTTACGTGGTGCCTTACAAAAGATAGTCACGTCTCCCTTAAAAAAGAAAAGGATAAGTCCATGCGAAAGCATGATCATTTTCAAAAAAGCATAGTGTAGCTCGGGTTATATGTAGCATTTTTTTTCTAATTTTGAAAACAGCATTTTAAGTTTAAAAAATGATCTAGTACCTTGAATTTTGAACCACACAAATTTGACAAATTTTGAGAGTTCAAATTCTGGTATTGTCCACTGCTTTAAATCTGCACTTTCATTGCCTGCATCTAGAATTCTTTTCAGATTTTTTAAAAACTTTGCAATGTCGTTTTAAAATTTTCAAAATAAGGAGCTACATGTACTAGATCATTTGGCACTAGATGGACGGCTGCACAGGCACATATCAAATTCAAAAACCTCAAAAAAGAATTATATGCCCTCTTCTGCCATTGTGCTTTTGCATCCCTTCTCCTTTTTCCTTTTTCTACATGGGTTGGAAACAACAAAGCAAATCTTGGCCAACAAATACTTATGTGGGCAAAAAAGCCAGATCACATCCTTTATTTCCATTCTCAACAATTTATCAATGGAACTAAACAACGAGGTTTAAGCACTAAAACTCAGACCTGAGCTCAAAACCAATCTGACATTCCAGACCGTAATTCCACATCATCATCTATACTCAACAAGAATAACTCTCTCTCGCTATGGAAAAAATTGGCACGGGAGGTGCAACCAAAAGGTACATATCACAGGTATAGACGATGAGATATAACCTCCCCTGGCCTGGTTACACGGTGGTACTGAATCTAGGGTAAGACAGGGATCTAGGGAGCAACTAGAGGCGCAAAAAAAAATTGACTTGCAAAACATCACATCCGATGCTACTTGCTCTTTACACGAGCCGTATCGCCGCCTTGGATCGACGGCCATGCTGTCTAACTCGACGCCGAGGCCTGCGACATCTGTGTCTTAACCGCCTCCTTGTACGTCTTGTGCTGGTAGGTCAACGTCGTCTCCAGCAGATCCTTGAGGGGGGTCTTTGGGTTCCACCCTGCAGTTTAGTCAGCAGCAGCATTTGGAGATTAGATACAGCTAGTTCTGGAGGATAACACAAGACAGAACACGATACGGCTAACACTTCCCATACCTAGCTGCTTGTTGATCAGGGTCATGTCAGGAATCCTCTTGTCGCTGTCGTCGTACCCTTCGCCGTAGAACTGCTGCGCGCTCACGTCGATCACAGGCTCCTCCAGTGGTGGCTCCCCTGAGACGTTAGCATAGACCTGCAGATGGATGCCACAACTGAGATTCAGAACAGACACAGGTAACAGAAAATGTTCACAGATGCTGTTGCTGTGCCGATGGCGTACCTCTGTCATCATCTCAGCCAATTCCCTAACTGTGACTTCGTTGTTGGGATTCCCAACATTGAAGATGTGACCATTGGCTCGAGCAGGGTTTTCCTTTGAATAAAAGGAAACAGAGATTTAAGTTCCAATGATGCCTAAATACTAACACAGAAAAAAGACTAAAGATAAACAGAGATGGCATACAATCATCAAAAGAACAGCTTCAATGGCATCCTTTATGTAAACAAAAGTTCTCTGGGACTCGCCTCCATCAACGAGCTTCAGGGGCTCTCGGCGAAGTAGATTCTGCAAATCCATTGAAAACATATTATCAATTGAGAAGACAAAACAAAGCGCAATGAAGGTGTTCATTCAGAGGAAGGAACAAGTTTACATACGTTACTGAAGCAAGCCAAAACCCGAGGAACACCCTCGCTGGGACCATCAACACCAGGAATGAAGTCCATCCTTGGTCCAATCCAATTGAAAGGCCTCACAATTGTGAATTGAAGGTCATTTTCTGCACCTTCGGCTGGTAAAGACTCAAAACATCCATGGTTAGGAGGAGAGGCTAAGTGTTGCTGATGGCAAAATTAACATAAGTTACTCCACTCACCAAAAACAAGCCTCTCAATAAGCTGCTTGGCACATGCGTAGGACCATCTCTGTTTCACAATTGGACCGAAAATGCAGGGTGACTCATCTTCTGTCAGCACAAAAAATTCAGGTTCCTGATTGAAAGGCAAATGCACAAAAAATACATCAGAGAACAGCCAAATATGATCAAATAAATGTGATCGCTGTATAGTAAACTAAAACATTACTGCAAAGCAAACCGTTCCATACAGCTAGCCTGGGTATACTATTGTTACAAATATGACAGATAGCGAACCATGAATATCAGGAACATGACAGATGACATCATTCCTAAATTGGGAAGCCAGGGGTAATCAGATAAATTTTTGTTAGTCCTGCAAGAGTGTCATAGTTGAGAGCTCTTACGAGCTCAAAGCTCCAGCTGAACTAACATATAAAATTGCAACAAGAAAGGTCAATTCCTGACAGCATGTTTCGAAATAACTACATCAACTTGAAGATTAATTTACATTAAGAACATGACATAGTTTGAACAAATAATTAATGTTAGTCCTGAAGTTACCATATAATCCTACGGATGATCAGCACAGATTAACTAAAGAGCAACATAAGGAAAAGCATAGTAATATTTATGGATGCAGTCAAACTCTGGTCTTTCGGGAAAGACCAGACACTCCATAATCATCATAGCAAATCACCATTACAAGAAATTATCCCAGTGCAAACCAACAACCAAATCTAACCCAACATGTTATTATAAGGACTGTACTACAAAGACATAATAATTGCAGTGGAACAGCACAATCTATCAACCTACACCAGACCATTCCACCTCAATCCAATCCAATCCGTTTGTTTATTCAAACATAGCAGCATACTTAAATAAGGAACTCAAGAGATATCAAACAAATTATCGTTTAGTGCTGCAAGGGTGTCACCACATGAGAGTCCATAAAGCTGAAGCTACTACTGAGTTAACATATCATTTTTTTTATAACAAAAGACCAGCTCCTTATGATAGCATGTTCTCTGCACTACTACATCCACTTGCAAATGTGCAGTGATAGCATGACATAGCTGAACAAATAATTATTGTCAGCATAAATAATGGTCATCCCCTCATAAAGCTAATCCCTGAAGTTACCATATAAGCGTACAGGATGCTCAACGCAGATTAACAAATGAGCAAAACATAAGAGAAAGAACACTAAAAAATAGTGTATGCAGTCAAACTCTGCTCTACCTGGAAAGTCAAGACATTCCATAAGTATGGTACCAAACCACCATTACAAGACATGATCCCAGTGCCACCCAGCAACCAACAAGCTTTACCTACAAAATTCCACTACCAACTAACACCAAATCGAGCCCAACCCGTTATTATAAGGACGGTACTACAAGGACAGAATAATTGCAGGTGAAGATCACAATCTAGCAACCTCACCAGATCCATTCCACCTAAATCCAATCAGCTATAGTTTATTCAACCAACCAAAAAAAAGGTCAACCTACTTCAGAGTTCTGTCAGATACAACAACATTATCCACAAACAGATGTCACTTAGTGACACACACACACACACACACACACACCAAGTGCAGAATTGTGAGCAGCAGGGATGATGAAGAAAGAATTCGTCATCACCTTGCGGAGTGGGTGGTCCTTGGGGAGGAAGCTGCCGATGGTCTTGCCGTAGACCTCACACGTGGAGAAGTGGATGAGGCGCTTGTTGTTCTCCGAGCAGTACTTGACCTGCAGTGCACGAACACGTGACGCTCACACATTCATTCGGCCGCGTCGGGAATAAGTAACTGCGGGAGGGGGATTGGTGCGTACGTACCACTGGGAGAGCGTCGATGAAGTTGCTGTAGATGGTGTCGAGCGGCCGCGTGTTGTAGTCCGCCGGCGTGCAGATCGCCGCCAGGTTGATCGTCTTCCAGATCCAACCGGCCACCGACAGTAGGCGAAACAAAATCGTCAGTAGATTGCCGGAATTTCAGGGATATTTCGCACGGCGAACGCGCGATTCCATCCCAAAATCAGCGAAAATAATGGTAAAATATGCCGAGGATGTTCCATTTTTGCGCTAAGCAATCCAATCCAACGCCACTAGAGGAGAACCAGAGAGGAGGGAATGCGGGGAGGGAGGAGAGGGAACGGACCAGATCGGCCATCTTGATGAGGCCCTCGAGGCGGGAGTCGTTCTTGATGTTGAGGCGGTGGAAGGAGATGCGTCCGGCGAGGTGGGGCGGGGCCGGGTCGACGAGGTGGCGGATCTTGTCGCAGTAGACGTCGAGGGCGAGCACGGTGTGCGGGGTCTCGGCCATGAGCTTCTCGCAGAGGTGGGAGCCGATGAAGCCGCCCGCCCCGATCATGCAGATGGTGAGCCGCGTCACGGGACCGCCGTCCAGATCCACCCTGCCGCTGCCCGGCGCCGGAGACGGGGACGGGGTCGACGACGACATGCTATCTCCTCCGGCGGTCGCGCGGCGCGGTCGGTCGGTCGGTCGGATCCGGGTCGGGGCGGAATGCGCGTGGGGATTTGGATTATTCGGCGGCGATGTCGGTGGCGATGAGGTAGGGGAGGGTGGTGGTATTTAAGGCAAGGACTGGAGTGGGTATAGAGGAATGGAGGCCTCTGTGTGGGCCCACTGCCCAGATCGAGATCCACTGCTCTGTGGGCCCTCCTCTCTCTCTCTGAATGCTCTCTTTGAAATTTTGGAATACTACCTTTCTTCCTTGATAAGTCATTTGGTTTGATTTGAGTTTGATTTGCACGACAAAATATCCATAGTTTATCTTTGTTGCCTTTAAAAAAATGATACATTTTATTTTGCGCTAGTATGGAGAAAATATTACATAATTATAAGTAATTTATGCATGAAATTGAAAAAAAAATCTCGGTAATATGGAGGATTTAATTAGCAATATTAGTCAAAATTTAAATTTAATCGATATAAATCGTTTGTATGTAACCGTTAAAAATGATGATGTGGAAATTATATGGCTAAAATAATTTATAATGTGAATAACTTGCATGTGTGGATGAATATCATAAATAAATATGGGATGTCATGGATAAATGAATGTCTCAAATAGTGGATGCTATGGTGATGATATGGATAAAGGTATGACTCAAGTAGTGAATGATGTGGACGCCTTGCATGTAAAGATAGACTAATTTAATGCATGTTAATGGACTTTGCTGTATAAAAGATATAGATATATATCTCATTTTGAGGAAGCAGAATGTGACCTTCTTCATTAAAAGTGACAATTCTTAAGATTTATGGTAAGATAAATATTACTTCCTATGTACATTTTCTAAATTCACCTCTCTCGTTTCAATTATTTTTTATTGACTTGAGTTGACCGAAGAGTTAACAAATGACTTTACCGTGCTAGATGTCCTTATATTGTTTCACGGTTAGTTTTATTGCTTTGGTGCGTGTGTTCTTCGCGCGTATCATGGTTGTCTCATCCACCATAAAATTCTCATGTACATTTTTTCTCGTCAATCCGAGTTGTCAATGCCTTCCGCCATGGTGCAAGGGTACTCGTTTGCTCCGGCAAAGCCGTGGCTGCAAACGGTGACTGGCTGCAAATGCATAAAAGGATTTGGAGGGCAAACTCCTAGAATCATTTTGTAATCTTCTATCTTTTGGGATTCTACTTGCAAAGTTTTAAAGAAATTGTTTCGTTGACTGTCTTCTTAATTTTCACGTGCCTTTGTTCATTTAACTTGTTTTTCTATTAATGAAATTTTACCGGTTCTTTAAGAAAATATTTGGGGGGAAAGAAGGCTGGCCTCCCTGTCCTCCTTGGTTTGATTTTACCGGACGGGATGTACTACCTCCGTTCCTAAATGTAAGTCTTTAACTTTCTTCTACACATATATATCAAGACATGTTTTAGTACAAGATTCAAATGCATGAATCTTGTTTGCACTAAATCATGTTTTAGTACAAGATTCACATGAATCTTGTTTACAACAAAACATGTCTAGATACATGTGTGTAGGAAAAGTCTAAAAAGACTTACATTTAGAGGAATGGAGAGAGTATATCATTCGACGGGGTAGCCAGCATGGAAAGAACAATCACCATGCTTCCCGTGCTTCCACCCGCCGGATAACTTAAACAAGAAAAGAAAGAATCTGAGGTAACGTGATCTGGCTATATGCAACGTTCTAAAGTGGTCACGTGCACATATGCAGCTAGATGAGCAACCCGAATAAAGTGGTCTCTGATACTTTTCTTGTGCAATTTAAACTCCTAAGCAAGCCACCGCTCGCAAATTTTGTCTCGTGGCCATGCGTGCTTATAATCGTGCATGACTGCATGGTCGTCCATTTAACTTAACTGCATATTGGCAAAATTTGCCGAGTAGAGTTTTGTTCCTTTTCTTTCACAATATTAATGTACTCACTCCGTTTCATAATTCTTGTTGTTCATTTAGTTTATAAATACAGGGAGTAGTAAAAACGATTTCCAAAAACCATCGATTTCGTAGTGACTCATTCAATGTCCATGAAGTTAGCTTAGAACTAAATCAATGGAGATTCGTGCTGCAAACATGGTAATCTTTTTGGGTTGCACCATGCTTGCATTTAAAGCGTTTTCATTTTCAGTTAAATATTTTTGGTTGCAGCATGGTTGCTGCCGTGTTTTTTCCTAGTTGCACCATGGTTGCACCTGAATGCTTTTCATTTTTGATTGAATATTTTTAGTTGCATCATGGTTGTTGCAACTGATTTTTTTTCAGTTCCCCACGGTTGCCACAATTGAACATTAATCGTTTTAGAATAAATAGTTTCAGTTGAGGTATGGCAACGGAATACTTTCAGTTGCACTGTGTGACAGGGATTCTCCGATCCAATCATCCACTTGCATCAATCCATCCATCACGAGGTGACGTACTACTAGTGTACGGTTAGTTTGGTCATTGGACTTTCCCTAGATTTGCGTTACATGATTGGATCAGTTTCCAATCGAATGCAATTATCGAGCCAGCATACGTATGGAGAAAACCATACGGATAACTTGAACTAAAAGAAAAGAAGCTATCTTTTCCGGTGACCCATCAAAATCGAATCTCACCTGAATACACATCGGTACATCACCGGTCTCATATATGATTTTGATTTGTTTATTTTTGTTTCATTTACTTTGTTTGCACCGTCTCAAAGGCTAAGCACTTAAAAGATAGCACGCTCTCAGATTCAAAAGATTTTTATGCAAAAATTGGAATAGGACTGTTCAGGAATTGGGATCGATGATCATCGATATGTGCATTTTCTTTCGAGCTTGAATTCGATGCGTCCCTGCCCTGGTCTAGACCGAACTGTTCCGGTGGGAGCGCAAACATGGATTTTGACCCCATATAAGCAATGCTGGATAGGCTTGTCGAGGACGCATCTCCGCGATTTTGTCGAGCCTAACACCTAGAAAAAAGCCCTTTTCATGTATATGTATATGTATATGTATATATAGGAGCACAAATATAAAATAAACTTTTGCCGAAAATATTGGGTATGCGACGAATTAGCCTTGCTCCGGGCCTGATTACATGAGATAGTTGCTTAGTATACACCAGGTAACACAAGTTTAAAAAATAAAAATACTGCAACTTTGCCAATGGTTGAGAACGACCATCGCACTACCGATTCAAACATTTTTCATGTTAACCACTACTCCCTTTTCCAATACGTCTATATACATCCAATTTCAAAAAAGCTAAAACAACTTATAATATGGAACAGAGGGTGTTCATTGGGTATGTACAAATAGATGTTCTATTTGTCAGGTTAAATGATATAAGGTGCAACCGAAGTTATATTACCCTAAGTGCTATAGGGTCAGTGGAAGAATGCAACTCTAATAATTATGTAAAACCACATGAAAAACATGACTACGTGAGATAGTTCCTTACCTGTATACACCAGGTAACATAAGTTATTACAAGTCCGGAGGGAGAAGCCAAATACAACCATTACTTTCATCCTCGTGATCATAATGGTATGCGACGAATTAGCCTAGCTCTGGCCTGACTACATGAGATAGTTCCTTAAATGTAAACACCAGGTAGCATAAGTTTAAAAATGAAAATACTACTATAACTTTGTAGCATATATATGCCCACGGTAACGTGAGCATGAAAGTAGAATTATTACAAGTCCGGAGGGAGAAGCCAAATGCAACTATTATTGTCATCCCTGTGATCATAATGGTATCCCCATGACATGATTGGTGGTGAACGATTCACGCGTTTGCTTTCCACGTAATATACGGTGTAGCTGCCGAGGTCCAATCTCTTCAAGCACTTTGTCTCGTGGTGTGGGCATAACTGTTGTACGGAGTAGTAGATGCGGTTCCTCTCCACCTCGCTACGCTCACCCGTCAAAGGTACACGTACCGCCCTGCAGCACGCTGGCCCCAAGAACAACGCATGGTCTCCCAAACTCTCCACCTCTTCCCATGTGCCTTTGTCGTCCATGAGCTGAAAAACAGTAATACAATGATCTTCGCAGCAAAGGCTTCTCGACGAGAACTTCACGGCTATCGCCAGCTTATCGCATAGCTCGAAGATGTAGTATTTGCAGTTGGACTTGCTCCCCCACGCAACCCAGCTGATGCTCTGTTTGATGTTCATGCGGTGGACCGAGGTGATCACAGGAGCGCCGTTGTCATTCATGCCGACATCGAATTTGATCAGTTCACCATAAGCAAGGCAATAGAGCTTTCCGTTGCAAAAGGCAACGTCCAGCAGCTCCTCGGCGCCGCAAAGCCCTATCTCGCCCCTCGTGGTTATCGCCGTGAGGATGCATGCGCTTGAGGAAGGGTCCTCCGAGAAGATGATCTTTTTGATGTAGGTGTCCTCTCTGATGCTAGTAGTTTTGGATCTTGGTCGTCTAGTTGGGCCTTTACCCCCAATGATGCTCTGTTTGGCAGAGAGCGTTACCCGAGCACCGGTGAAGGCATTGACGATGATAAGGAGCCGAGTGCCGGCCACGGCGGCCAACCAGCCACCGTCATAGGATCCGACGATACGCTTGCCCCATGGAAACCCTCGGAGCGGGGCGCGCAAGGCCCTGCCTTCCTCTAGGATGTACGCCCGCGCCTTCCAATCGCGCTTGGCGTTGCCCGTCGAGGGGAGCAGGAGCGGGAGAGCCGGCAGCTTCGGATGCTACGACGCGACTGCACGCCACGACGAACAGACGGCGGCGAAGCGGATGCGATTGTATGGCGAGAAGCAGCACCCACGGTAGACCATGTCGAGGATGTCGCCGGGCAGGTCGGACCAGCCCCGTCGCACGCGACCGCAGCGGCAGTCGCGGTCCATTGATTAGTTCTCGTTTGCAGCGATCGAGACGGATGTGATCGATCGCGGATACGCCAAATCGCTGTACGTCCTTTTGTAGGACTCGTATTTAACTTTAGGAAGAACTCTGACTGCCAAATTTACAACGGGTAATTTTGTCTGCTTGATCGGTTTACAAGAGGCAGATCATCCAAGCGTTCTACTACAAGAGGAACACGGGTAGCTAATTTTTTCTTGGTTCGATTCGATAGAGCGCCTATCTCAGTATACACGTTTTCTTCGATTCACATAGATTTTTGTCCTTTTCGATTCTCTCTGTGTATTTCGATTTTTTGTTCAGAAAATTTAAGGGGTCGTAAGCAAACATCTTGGTAACACAATATTTTCACAATTTTGTGACAAATAGAAAGCAGTTTTTGAGTAGGTGACCAATTCACTTATGCGTGGCAATTTTATATACCGCCCATTCGCCCAAGCCTTTTACTCCTAAATTAATTCAGCAAAGAAACCACCTGTTTTTCTTGATTCCAATGTGATACTAATAAACTGACAAAAAACTGGAAATACTCGTCCGGATACACGGTCCATCCACCAGGATTCAGGAACACAACTGCAGCTTCTAACTAAACAGATAACAGTATAGCTGATCCATCAATTATTCAGGTCCACGTGGTCTGCGGGGGAAGCAACAAACGGCGAGAGCGATGGCCAGCACGGGGCCGGCAAGGCCCAGCGAAGCGCCGCCCATGATGCCGATCACCATGTCGGCGGCGTCCGCCCCGTCCTCGGGCGGGACGTAGAAGCTGCCGATCACCAGGTAGTAGATGGCGAGGAATGACACGAAGCAGGCGACGGTTACAGCGATGCAGAGCGCGCTTTCGGCAGCAGGACGTGCGTCGTCGCCGCCGCCGGAGCCTGCCTTCTCGTTGCTGCCATTGGCGCCGCTGCCGTCCTCGAGGTCCTTGTACTCCCCCGCCGACGCCGCGAGCGGCTCTTCTTCCTCCTCCAACGTGTCGGGTTGCTTCGTCCGGTAGAAGCTAGACCTGCAAAAAAGAAGAATAAGAAACAAAGGTAAACTAATTACTCCCTCCGTTCCAAATTAATTAACTTCCATTTGTCCCTTAATTGACAAATGGAAGTTAATTAATTTGGAACGGAGGGAGTAGATCGGTTGCAAGAACACCTTGAACAAAGGTCCTTGTGCAGGAAGAAAATTAAGGCAGAGGAGAATTTTGATCATTGGATCAATCTCTACCTGAAGATCTTCGTCATCGAGTGAGCACACAAATTAATCGAGGAAGGACCACCGAGATATATCGCTGGCCAAAATCTAGGCCCCCCACCCCCCTGTCCGGGAAGATAAACACAATAGGGTAACCTCGCATGCAACTAATCTGCCGATTTGTCGTGGTTATCGTTCGTGATCTGGTTCGTACAGTTATCCCCGTGCCGTGCCAGTAGAGTTCCGGCTCGATGGACACGTGTGTCCATGCTTCGATTATTTTTCTGATATATGTCAATGCACAAAAATTAAGTGTACATAAATGATATCTAAGGGCATCTCCAGTCGTTCGGCCCCCAGGGCTCAAAATTCCCAATTTTTCGGCCGCCGCGGCGCCAAACGGCGCGAATCGGGAACCTGGGGGGGGGGGGGGGGGGGGGGGGGCGCGTTTACCAGCTGTGAACCCAGGCCGCCCCCCCAGCCGGCGATTCGGCCATATTTCGGCATAAACAAAGGCCGGCCCTTTTTGGCATACAAATTCACACATAGAAAAAGTTTAACATACAAATCCACACACAAATAAATAGTTTCACGTACAAATCCACACACAAATAAATAGTTCAACAATGCGCGTCCACAAGTGCCATTATCGACATTGCCATTGCCCTTGCGCGTCCACAAGTGCTGCACCAGATCCTTCTGTAGAGCTAGATGTGTTGCAGCGTTTCGAATCTCCCGGCGCGTGGTGAGGAAGGCTGCCCATGGCGCCGGCACCTGGTGATCAACATCTGCAAGAGGACCCTGACAGTAGTATGTTGCCCTTGCCTCACTGTCAGGCACCGGGTTATCCCGCTCACTCTCAATGATCATGTCGTGCAAGATCACACAACACTGCATCACCTCCCACATGTTGGACTTCGACCAAGTCATAGCTGGGTACCGAACAACAGCGAATCGAGACTGCAGCGCGCCAAATGCCCGCTCAACATCCTTCCTGCAAGCCTCCTGGCACTTGGAAAACCAAGCCTTCGCGCTTCCTGGCACAGGGTTGGAGATGCTCTTCACAAATGTTGCCCACTTCGGGTATATGCCATCTGCAAGATAGTAGCCCTTTGTGTACTGGTGCCCATTGATCTCGTAGTTCACAGGGGGAGCATGGCCTTCGACAAGGTCGACAAAGACATCCGAGCACTGCAAGGCATTGATGTCGTTGTGAGTGTCTGGCATACCAAAGAATGAATGCCAAATCCATAGATCATATGAAGCCACGGCCTCAAGAATCACCGAGCACTCTCTTTCCTTTCCCTAGTACATCCCCTGCCAGTTGAATGGACAGTTCTTCCATGCCCAATGCATGCAGTCGATACTACCAAGCATCCCAGGAAAGTCTCTTGCTGCATTCTCTGCGAGGAGGCGAGCAGTGTCTTGTGCATTGGGTGATCGCAAGTACCTTGGGCCAAAGACTGCAACCACTGCCCGGCAGAAATTGTTCAAGCACTCAAGGGCCGTGGACTTGCTCATGCGCAGATAGTCATCCTGTGCATCTACAGGAGCACCGTATGCAAGCAACCTCATGGCCATCGTGCACTTCTGAATTGAGGTAAAGCCTACCGTGCCGGTGCAGTCCTTCTTCAATTTGAAGTAGGTGTCGAACTCCCGGATGGCATGCATGATCCTGAGGAAGAGCTCGCGGTTCATCCTGAAACGGCGCTGGAACACCTTCTCGTCCTGCGTAGGATCATTGGCGAAGTAGTCGGAGTAGAGGATGCAGTATCCCTCGTACCGCTGCCTCTGCTTGCTCTTGCAGCGACCGCGCGTCGATCCAACACGCCGCGGCCCCGCCTCGTTGGCGAGCAAGCCGGCGAGGCAGGCCAAGACCACCAGGTGTTCTTCATCGTCGATGGCGGCCTGATCTTCCTCGTCGAAGAGCTCGGCGAGCAACTCCTCGGTGTCGGAGTCCATGGCTGGGTCGGGCGGAACGCCGAACACCTTGCGGGCGGGGTGGACGTGTTTCGCCCCGAGGATCTCCCCGGTGGCTAGATCGCGGCGGAGGGGAGTGGGCGGCGCCGGCGGCGTGGCGGGGGCTGGGCGGCGGGTTTCCTAGCTGCTTGTGTGCGGCGGCGCAAGGAGGGTTGGTGGCGGCGACGGCGTGGCGACGGCGAGACGGGCAGAGGAAAAGGCGAGCCGGGGTGGGGAAAATGTCTTGTCTCGCCGACAGCGCTGTCCCACGCGTGCTTTTCCTTCCGCCGGCCCCCCAGGCCGAACCCAGTGGGCTGGGTTTCGCCTGGGGGCGCCGGCGCTATTTGGGCTTCTGGGGGGGCCGGCTGGTGGAAAAAACGGCGCTATTCGCCCAAAACGGCGCTATTTAGCGTCCTGGGGGCTCTGGGGGACGGCTGGAGATGCCCTAAGAACTCCTCGAGGAACACTGCTAGCTGCCGTGATTCGTCATTCAACACATACAGATACTTTTGTTTTGAAATTTTGTTGCTCTCGAGTCTCGAGCATTATCAGCAGTCTGTTGGATATGCTCTAAACAAGTTGGTGCAGCTATCTGACGAGCGTGCTCCACTGAACGTTTTGCATCAACTAACTGATCGATGTTGTCTCACCGTTGCTTACGTACGTTATCATTCTGTCTGTGTCAGAAAAACCGAAGACATATTTCCCCATTACGAATTATAGGAGCCAATGCATCCTTTGCTATCTTATTGTATCTGCATTTTTGCGCACAATATTTCAAGTAGCAATTTACTAGAAATAATGGCGACTTTGTTTTCTTCCCAACAACGAAGCAGAGAAAATAACAAGAAGAGATTGAGAGACTGAACTTACTCAACAGAGTTTGTCTGATCCACGACCTACAGTACATATATAAATATTCGTGGGGAGTAGCTCTTTCTTCCATCGCACATCTTCGGCGCCATGTTGGCAACTCTTCGGTGGAGAAGTTCAGAGAGAAAAACGACGAGTCGCACATAGGGGTTTCAGATAAGAGTACAAGGATATAAGACATCTTCGTCGAGCGGGTCGGGTTGCTTCGTCCGGTAGAAACTAGACCTGCAAAGAAGAAGAATAAGAAACAAATGTAAACTAATTAGATCGGTTGCAAGAACACCTTGAAGTTGCATGGCGATGAAGAAGAGAACAAAGGGAGAGGATTATTTTGGTAGATGGATCGGTCTCTACTTGAAGATCTTCGTCATCGAGTGAGCACAAAAGTTAATGGAGGAAGGAAGGATCGCAGGCAGAAATCTAGCCCCCGGCCGGAAAGATAAACAATAGGCCAACCTCGCATGCAACTAATCTGCACATTTGTCGTGGTTATGGATCGTGATCTGCTTCGTACCGTTATATCCTCGTGCCGTGCCAGTATATCGTTCCGGCTCGATGGACAGTTTTCTTTTGACATATATAAATGTACAAAAATTAAGTCTACATAAATGATACTCGTATCTAAGGACTCCTCGAGGAGAGCTGGCGTGATTCATCGTTAACACATACAGTTCCCCTGATTTTTTTTTGTTTGCTTGAAACTTTGTTGCTGTCGAGCATTATCAGCGGTCTCTGTTGGATATGTTTTTTTTGAACCATGCAAGAGCATTGCATGTATTATTATAGAAGAAGGAACGCCACTGTCGTGGCAAAAGTCTTACAGAAGCGACCGAAAAAGAAACAAGAAATATAAAAGACATGACCGCAGGAGGTTTACAACTCGACCTCACCCACAAGGAAAAAGACTCCTCGACCAACCAGACATACTATGTAATATTAGTCAGGGGCAAGAGCTAGACGACCACCGCTGGCTGACGACCAAAGCTTGGCTTCCTCCTTAAATTGGTTGATGATCACACTGATTGGCTTAGGATCATTGTTAAACACTCTGGCGTTTCGCTCACGCCAGATCAACCATGCAGTGAGCATCACAACAGCATTTAGTTTGGCTCTATCTTCCCTGCCAAGTTGACTTCTTCCCATTTGCCACCAATCATTGAGCGTCTGATTCATTCGTGGCACGACCCGTTGTAACTGAACCCACTCTAGGACGCTGCTCCAAATGATGTTGACGACTGCACAACCGGAGAACAGATGTTGTGCATTTTCCTCAGCTGAGTTACATAGAACACATTTGTCGTTGTGGGGTAGGCCGCGCTTGGCTAACCTGTCCGCGGTCCAAACTCTCCCTCGCAAGAATAACCAGGTCGCAATTTTGTACCGAAGAGGGGCCCAAGTTCTCCAGATAGCTGGGGCCGAGTCACAGAGCACCTTAGTTTTGAAATGAGCTTGGTAAACAGATTTAGTAGTGAAACCTTTGGGATCCCAAGTCCACGACCATGCATCTTCTTCCCCCGGCTGAAGCTGTACCATACTCACTAACTCGTAAATCTGAAGAATTTGCAAGAATGCTTGGATCGTGATCGGCTTTTTAATGTCATCGAGCCATGCGCCGTTTTGAAGTGCCTGCTGAACTGTCCTCGTAGCCTTCCTAAAATTAGTGACGATCTTGTATATGTCCGGGGCAATTTCCTCAATACTTTGCCCATCAAGCCATTTATCCAACCAAAAGAAGCTTCTTCTACCATCCCCTACCACCACCTTGGCTGCAGCATTGAATATGTGTCTGATATTTTCTCCAACCGGACAAGCTAGCGCAGACCAAGGTTTTTCCTCTTCTGCTCTTAGTTTCCAGGCCCACCGTACTTGGAAGGCTGAACTCATGATCTTTAAATCCATGATTCCCAAACCTCCGACCTCTTTTGGCTGACAGACGGTGCTCCAATTGACTGCACACTTACCTCCAGAAATAGATTCGGTTCCCTTCCAAAGAAACGCCCTTCTGATTTTGTCGATTGCCTTAAACACCCATGGAGGAGGATCCAGTGAGAGCATATGGAATATTGCGACCGCACTCAACACAGATTGCACCAAAATTAAACGACCGCCTTGAGTGAGCATGTGAGTTTTCCAAGCAGCCAATCTGCTCTTGATTTTATCTAAAATCACTTGGAAATCTTCCTTGCGTGGCTTCTTTAGCCGGAGGGGTAGGCCGAGGTAGGTGACAGGCAGATTGGTTATTTTGCAACCCAAAATTTGGCTTATTCCTTGCATGGTGGCTTCATCGCCAAATAAAGGAGAAATCGAGCTCTTTTCAAAGTTGCATCTTAAACCCGTTGCATCGCCGAAAATTTTAAGTATCACTTTTGTCGCCTCCGCATCTTGTTGGTTGTTTCCGAGGAAAAGAATGACGTCGTCGGCATAAACCGAAATTCGTTGAGGGATGGCGTGGCCGGGAGCAAAACCAGTTAGTACTCCCTCTTCTTCAGCTTTGTGAAACAAGATACTTAAGATATCCATTGCTAAGATGAATAGCATGGGGGAAAGGGCGTCCCCCTGTCTAAGCCCACGGGCATGCCATATCGGTTTTCCTGGAATTCCATTTAGCAGAATGTTAGATGAAGAAGAGGCCAAGATCATGGAAATCCATGACAACCACCTCTGCCCGAACCCTTTCTTCTCTAAAACTTCCAAAAGAAATTGCCAAGAAACCGTGTCAAACGCTTTAGCTATATCCAATTTCAGGAGTAGGCTTGGTCATTTTTTCCTCCATAGAAGTTTTGCCGACTCCCTGACAAGCTTGAAATTATCATGAAGGGATCTATTTTGAAGAAAAGCCCCTTGGTTGGATCCGACCAAGTTAGGAAGTTCCTTGCTCAGCCTGGAAGCCAAGACTTTTGAAAAGATTTTTGCTAGGCTGTGGACTAGGCTTATGGGCCTGAAGTCCGCCGGCGTAGCAGTCCCGGGTTTCTTGGGAATCAGAACAGTATACGCACAGTTGATTTGGTCCATGGCACGACCTCTTAAATTGTAGAGTGCTGTGAAAGCCTCCATTAGATCTGATTTGATGATGCTCCAGCATTTTTTATAGAACTGAATGGAGTACCCATCCGGCCCCGGCGCTTTCTCGCTGGGCATGTCATTGATGGCTTCAAAAATTTCCTCCTCCGTGAAGCATCTCTCAAGCTCTCCCATGTCTCGTTGTTCAATCTGGAGGAAATCCCAATCAAGGCTGGTTGTACGACATGCAGGAACTCCAAAACGATTCTTGAAATGATCGTGTAGCACTTCTTCAATTTTTGCATGCTCTGTCACAAACGAGTCCCCTTCCTTCAACGACCCAATGAAATTCTTTCGTCTCCTGTGGCTAGCATTTGCGTGGAAGAAGTGAGTGTTGGCGTCGCCCTCGCTTAACCAATGTAATCGAGATCTTTGTTTCGCCATGGTTCTCTCAAGAGTGCTAAGCCCCAGCAATTTCTTTTTTAGTTCTCTGCGTAACCACCTCTCCTGGTAAGAGAGCGTGCGTATCTCTTCTGCTTGGTCCAAAAGTCCGATCAGCGTATTGGCCCACACCAATTGCTGTTTTATATCGCCAAACGATTTAGCACTCCAGCTCTGGAGCGCTCTAGAAGTTTGGTTGAGCTTTTGGTTAAACCTTTGGATGAGGTCCGTGGCCCATTTGACTGATCCATCGTTCCACGCGTTTTTAACCACCTCTAAGAAACCCTCTTTTTTACACCAGAAAGACTCAAATCTGAAGCGCTTGCAGGTGTAAGAATTGTTGGTTGTGGATAAAACCAGCGGACAGTGATCCGAAATTGAGGATGTGATCCCTTCCAAGAAACAGCCGGGGAAAGCCGTGTGCCACTCAAGCGACCCAAGAACTCTATCAATTCTTGATAAGGTAGGGCTATGTCTGTCGTTAGTCCAAGTGTAGGCCCTGCCGTTTAAAACGATGTCATTTAGTAAGAGATCATCAACAACTCTTCGAAACTTGCCCATCATCCTTCTGTTAAGGTTCTTGTTGTTTTTGTCCAGACCGTCCAAGATGAGGTTGAAGTCCCCCATTACGACCCAAGGGCCAGGACAGTAGTTTCTTGTTGACCTGATTTCATCTAGGAACCTTATTTTGTCGCTCTCTTCTTGGGGCCATAAACCGAAGTTAGCCAGAAAACATCTCTGCCGTCTCGTGAGAATCTGACCGAGGCAGAAAATTCTCCAGAAAAACCCGAGTCCCCTACAACTTTGGTAGTGTCCCAAGCGATTAGGATGCCACCCCTTGTACCCACGGCAGGCAAGAAAAAGAAACCGTCATACGCAGGACCGAGGCATTGCATTACAATAAAAGGGGTGACCATATCTAGTTTAGTTTCCTGGAAACATATGATGGCTGCTTTGGAGGTAACGACCAAATCTCTGATAGCGTCTCTTCTGGCCTTATCATTGAGGCCTCGGACATTCCAGCACAGAAAAAATAAATTGGCTAAATCCATGGAAAACTATGGTGATCGACCTAAACGACCAGCGGGGTATGAACTATCCCGACGCCGCGACCAGCTTCTCCGTCTCCGGCGAGCAACTTTCTGGCACTATGATCTTGAACAGCTTGCCAATTTTCGTGATTTCTTCGTTGGACAGCTCATTTTTCGTCATCTCCTTGAGCTTAGCCATTGCCTCCTTCCAAAGGGGAAAATCTTTAGTTGTTCTCCCTGTTTTCTTGGCCAGCACAACCTGGGCCTTTTGCTCAGCCGAGAGACCCTGCAGCGGTTGCCTCGCGAGACGACTGCTCCTTCTGCTAGGCGTCATGTCCCCTTTGGCGCCACCCCCACCTTTTCGACTTTGCATGTCTGGGAAAGGCAGTAGAGGAGGTTGAATCTCCTTTAAGATTCTATTGGTGAAGGCAGCCAACTCCATTGGTCTTTCACTTCCAGCTTGAGTCCTGCTCGTGGATATTGGTTCATTGCAAGACCCACCTTCGTTCTGTTCATGCTCCTGATCTTCCTGCAAGGATGAATCGCTTCCCCTGTTCTCTCCTTCTTGTGAAACCGGGCCGAAATTGGGCCCCTGCAGGAGGCCCATATCAGCTTGGCAACGGGCAGCATCTGTTTGTGAATCTGCCTGAGTTTCTGGGACCGACGGTAACGGGCTCTGCTGGTTGTCGCACTCAGATGGGCCAGCACCTGGGCCGTCAGCCCACGACCAGGTATCAGCCTCTGAGAAGAGAGCTAGATCCGTTAACGAAAAGCTCGGGTTTGTCGCTTCCCTCTCCAACGCGGTGCACGGGTCAAAGGCATCAGATCTTTGCTTCCAGAAATCTGCCTCGGGAACTCGCATCGCCGCCTGCATGTGTCTCTCTGTCTCCAAATCATTAAAGCGGAGGGGGCTAGCTGCCAACCAGTCATACTAGCATCCCTTCCACTAACCCAAGCGTGATTAATATGGTTAGGGTTTGCTCTGGAGCCATTGATCTTTCCTCTAGCAATCGAAAAGTTATGTCTGCGTGGGCCCCTTTCTGGTTCCGGCGAGCTAGGAAAGCCATCAGCGCCCGAATCATCAGAGGAAGAAGAAGAACTGTCCGACGGCGGAGATCGATCTTCTACGGAGTGCAAATGAATTAACACCTTGTATTCTAGGGTATCAATGTGAGTAGAGCGCCTTCCTTGTCTGAGTACGACCGCGGCATGTGTAGGATCTGGGACTCGACCGTCTTTCATGAACTCTGGCTCGGCAAAACGCGCCCATCTAAACTTAGGAATGCTGTATGGATTCGCCGTCCAAGCGATAACCTTGAACTCTCTCAAGTCTTCTCTCGCTGCGGAACCAGGGTGAACAGATTCGATCCAGCAGGAGGACGAAAGCAGAGCTGCAGCATTATCCCATGTCCAAGCGTGGTCAGGAATGCCTACCATGCTGATTGCACATCTGTAGAAGAGCGGTTTGGATGTTGCCTGTGCCTGCCTGTTCCAGGGCCTAAGCATCAACAGATGTGAGTGAGTGCGGATGTCTCCTCCTAGAAGAGCCCTGTTTTTGTAGCTGTGGGAGCTGAAAACTACTAGGAAGTCACTAGGGAAGTGACGGTGCACCGTGATCGCCCCTGCCGGAATATCTCTTTCTGCCGCTAACATCTGCTTAACCATCTTCCTAGAGGTGGGAGGCCTTGTTCCTTCAACTTGCACTAGGACAGCTCTTGACAGGGAGATCTCGAGTTGCCTCATCTCCGGGGTAAACGACAGGTAACATGTATCGCCCTCAGGACGGATTTCCGGATCACCAAGCGGGAAGTCAGTTTCGAAGTTGTAGATTCCACCCCTCCGCATGGTGGCATCTCGCCGACGACCGTCTTCTGTTCCCAACTGGCGTCTAGCATCGCGTGGCGGCGGGCCAGGTGGAGGGGGTGGAAGGGGAGTGCTGCCCCTCCGATCTTCTTGAGGGCAACGTTCCATGGGCCTGCCACGCCCCCAGTGCTCATTTGCACCGGCTTCTCGACGAGGGGGCGGAGGAGAACGACCAAGACCAGCAGCGCCAGTCGCTCCACGACCACGGAGTTCCACGGCCATCGGAGCCCTTGCTCCTTGGGCTTGACCAGACGACCTTGCAGCAGAAAACCTTCTCCCCTCTATTTGGACATCTACCGAGGGGTGAGAGCGGTCATCCACGATCCGGGATCTTGTATTACCATTGCCGCGCCCCGCTACGGGGCCGAGAGTGCGTCGCCTCTCATCTTCTAGCGATGCAGGCCTGTCCATACGCCGCCTGACCTCCGGGCGGCTAGTCTCTGAACCAGGGCTGCGCGATCTCTTACGACCATCAGGGCACTCGAAGAGCTTGTGCCCAGACAGACCACAACCGAAGCAGGAGGGAGGCGCTGTGCAATCTATGGCGTGGTGCTTTTCAGAAAAGCAGGTGAAGCACAACCCATGCTGATCCGCCGGGACCGGCCTAGCGGGCGGCCGACGGGGTTCCGGTTGCCTACGCATGGGCTGAAGCTCAGCAGATCTGCTGCGGGAGCGACGATTCTTCACCTGAATCCATCCCTCCTCTTCTTCGGACGCACTGTTGGAGAGGACCGGGGTAGGAGCGACCACCATCGACGAAAGCCTCCAAGGACGACGGCTAGGCATAGAAGGTCCAGCCTCATCCCTAGGCTCTGGATCAGAAACGACCACGGGCTCCTTCCCCTTCGCCGGATCAAAACCGGAAGAGCTACGAGCCATTGGCCTTCTTCTTGACTCCTCAGAGTCCGGGCTGGATGACGGGGATCCCTGCCCTGTGAGCCCGCGCACGGCCGCCGCGAAGTCGTAGGAGGGGCTATCGCGCGAGAGCGTGGGTGGGGAGCCCGGCGGAGTGGGGGATCCCATCCTAGCAACTACTGGCTTAGTGGGGTAGCAGCGGCCGCCGGGAGAGGCGACCACCGGCGGTGGGGAGAAGGGGGAGAGGTGGGGAGATGGGGGGAGCCCTCTGTTGGATATGATGTGTCGATAAATTCGTGGGTACTATCTCTTTGTTCCATTGCACATATCTCCGGCCTGTGCCATATTGGCACCTCTTCCATGGAGATGTTCAGAGAGAAAAAACACCGGATCGTGCATAAGTATTTCAGATAAGTTTATGCTGACTTACGATTTACAAGAGATGGGTCATCATGTCAGATTATTGTAGAAAAAAAATGCTAGCTTACTCCGCGAGGTGCCACAATTCAAACTCAAAAGCAGTACGAGTACAAAACCAGAATAATACACATCAGGCTAAGTCATAGACTGGCATTTGATAAATTCCAAAGCAGCACGAGCACCTGTGCTGGAATTGCTACCGCTAAATGCAATAGACGGCTATTTTTAAACTTCGGTGATAACTGACAACAATATAGTGGCAGAATTTTGACAATGTGAAAATAATTGTGCATATCCACGATTCAGTTCATTAGAATTCAGGAACATATCCATGATCCAATTCATCTTTTTTTTTTTTGCGGGTGCATGATCCAATTCATCGGGAGTAGTAACTATCCTTAGCCCATCCATCAGCTAACATGGACAAAGGAAGCGTCAACCCTCAACTGCCGACGAGGATCCACGCGCGCTGCGGCCGCAGCAATAGATGGCGAGGCTGGCGGCCAAGAAAACAAAACCGACGACGGTGATCACCCGGCGGCCTTCGACCACACCAGCCTCGGGCGGGAGGTAGAAGTCGGCGAGCACCAGGTAGCAGAAGCCGACGATTGACAGCATTAAGGCGACGAAACCAGGGTCATATAGCGATCGGCCTTCGGGACGACGCGCGCTAACCCCTCTGCCGTTTTCGAGGTCCCTGTAATCCTCCGCTCCCATAGCTAGCGGTTCTTCTTTCTCGTCTAACGGGTCAGGAACTCAGGATGCTTCGTCCGTTAGATGCTAGACCTGCCGAGACAAAGAAAAATAAAGAAAGATATACAAGATGTTCGATCAGATCGATTGCAAGAACACCTATGACCCTGTATTTTGTGCAAGGAAGAAAATTAAAGCGGATGATTATCTTGATCGATGTATCGATCTATACCTGAAAATCTTCGGTATCGAGTATCGACTGAGCAAGCACAGAAATTAATCGAGGAAGGGTCAACAATAGGTTAACCTTGCATGCAACGAATCTGCAGATTTCTCGTGGTTATCGGTCGTACTCGTACCGTGGTTATCCGTGCCGTGCGAGTAAATAATTCCGGCTTGACACATGTGTCAATGTACAAAACTAAGTCTACACATAACGATCGATATGAGGAATATATATGTTCCGACTCGACGCATATAAATTCGTGGGTATGTGTTTCGCAACAAAAAAAAACGTGGGCACGTACTACAGTAGCTCTTTCTTCCATCGCACATCTCCGGCGTCACGTTGGCAACTCCTGCGTGGAGAAGTTCAGAGAGAAAACGACGAGTCGCACATAGGTTTCAGATAAGAAAACGACGCTTCGGGTCCATCGGCGCACGACGCCCTCTCTCTGGCTAGGGTTAGCCATGAGGCACATGTCCGTATACAACATAACGACGACCACTGCGAATTTCATGAATAAACCCTCGTGAATCTAAGCAAGGAGTCAGGTGGAGGCGTGCGGGCCAAGGAACAAAACATTTACAAGTGAGGAAACCCACGCGGCAGTGACTCAAAGTTAAATGGCTTTATCGATTACTAGGATACAAAGTCAGCCAATTTTTGTCAGTTGTGTAGGTAGTCCACGTGTCTAATTCTTTTGGTTTCCTTTTTGACTAGTATGGTTCGGCCAATTTCGTATTTATCATGTTGTCGGTGAAATCAGGTCATACTAAATATGTTTAGTAGTATCCAGGGTGGTCTTTTAACTCTCTTTGTTGTTGTTTTATTTGGGAAACGGGATCACTATTACAGTATTACCCATTTCTTCTAGCTCAGACTAGGTACTTCCTGCTACGCCCCAACAACGTTTTTCTTACTCTGACGTGGTTCTTAGGTCCTGAGATATCATCGAACTTCACTCATGGCACGTACAGACTACAAGGAGCAGCGAAGGGGAAAAGATGTATTTCTGTTTTTTTGGGGGAGAAAAACAACGGCGGGTGCGGCGCACACACAGCCACTCGATGGATGCCACGCGTCCCGTCGCACAGATGGTCGCATGAGCGCGCTACAGGCAACTAGGCAAGCCCCGTCCAAACACGAGAGGAGGGGAGTACCTGAAGTCTAGGAAGATATGTCCCAGTTTAGGTCGATCCCAGTTTAGCGGTCCTGCACTTTATAGACTTGCCCGGGCTCCGGGCGAAGACGTGGGAAGAGATCGGATACGCATCCAGCTGAACGGAACTTGCCTAAACCAGCCTATTAACCGCCGTAGGAAGAGATCGGACTGCCGCTCGCCGGCGCCCGCGACGTGCCGCGCTCCCATCGCTGCCCGTGACGGGACCTCCAGATCAAACCCCTGCGACTGTTAGGGTGAGTTCATTACCTTTCCTTTCTCTTGACGCTTGCGTCGGGATGTAGTTAGTTAATGAGCCATACTCCTCTTTCTTGGGAGTACTACATCTTTTGTTCTCAGATCAAGTTAGATCAGTTCGAGGCAGTACTGTTTTGATGCAACTCCTCGATTGGTGTACCCAAAATTCATGCCCAAAGTATTTGAATCTAACTGCTTAAATTTTGACACATCTTACATTTACTACAGAACATATTTCTATCGAATTTGTTTATGGCATATGGCCTTTTGTGGGCTTTAAGTTTTAACTACCTCATGCAACAATCTGATAATTTATCACCGAGATTTTGTTTTGTAATTATGTATTTGTCCTAATTCGTGTCATCGTATATGCTCAGTAAATCTTAATTTTGTCTACTTAATCATGATTTGAATAATCTGACTAGTCTACGTTTGTTCACTGATGATTCTGGAATTTGCTGCTCTAGTGGATAAGTGGATTTTTTTTGGTGTGTGTGTGTGTGTGTGTTTCAATTACGGTTTGCACCCGCGGATTTGACTGTGTGTTCTAGGTTATTGAATTCCGAGATGTTATACTAAGTAGTGTTCAGTCTTAACAAACAAATGTCAACTGTGTTGCATAACCAGCAAATTTCGCATGTGTAATATTGTATTCCTTTTTAGCTTTACACATGCTCAACTATAACGTATTCTCATTTAGTCCCTCCGTATCATAATATAAAATGTTTAGCTCTTCTCATGCGGACTAGATACAGAACAATATGAGTCTAGATACGTACGTATGTTGTTTGTATGGGAATGGCTAAAACATCTTATATAGGGAGGGAGTAGTTGTTTATTTCTGTCGCCGTTTCTATTTACGTTTATACCTAGGTTGAGGTACAGTTTTATTTTCAATTCTAACCTGGTTTTTATTCTTGTCATTATTCCTGCTGAGTTCTCTTTTATACTACAATATACTTCCTCCGTTCCACAATATAGGACATTTTTAATTATTGTGAAACAAAGAGAGTATTCGATTATTGTACCTTTTACATATAAAAAATGTTGTATGACAGGTTCTGCAACATTCCACTGGTCTTGGTAGTCGTCCGACACATTGAAGAAATGGCAAAGGCATTCCACTTTATAGTGGCTGCAGTCTTGCTATGCCTCTTCGCCACTGCAACGTCCAGGCCACATCCATCTTCTTCTTCATCATACAAGGTGTACATTGTGCTTGTGCACATCGAGAGGCCACCTCCAGAAGCTGGTATCATGGATAATGCTGCACGCAACAGGTTGTACGAGTCTTTCCTCCCTAGCAAGCTAATTGACTCGGGTAAACCACGCATGCTGTCCACTTACCATACCATATTTCACGGCTTCGCCGCCTGGTTAACAGAGGCTGAGATGGACGTAATGTCCAAAAAGCCCGGCGTTCGCCGCTGGTTCGAAGATGGATTTTATGAACCATGTTGGGATATAGAAAATTTTGACTCTGTCAGTCGACTCTGAGCTTCAGGATCAGTGACATAGGAATTCACAATTTCTTGTATCCAGGCTGGCTGTACTTCCACACAAGATTGAATAGCCATGAGATGTCCTACACGAGACAATGCATCTGCCGCCAAATTTTCTGTACCCTTGCGATAAACGATTTTAAATTGTAGGCCCATCAAGCGAGCCATCGCCTTACGTTGCAGTGGAGATTGCAACGTTTGATCCTCAAGATAACACAGGCTGTGGTGATCAGTTTTAATCAGAAATTCATCCCGCTGTAAATATGGGCGCCAGCGCTCCACTGCCATCAACAGTGCGAGAAACTCTTTCTCGTAAATTGATAACTGTTGATGCTTAATGCTCAATGCCTTGCTACGAAAGGCCAGGGGATGGTTGTCTTGCATCAACACCGCACCAATCCCGTGATCGCAAGCATCTGTCTCCACAACAAATTGCTTCTGAAAATCCGGCAACTGCAGTACAGGTGTAGTTGTCATTGCTTCTTTCAGTGCCAGAAATGCAACATTTGCCTCGGCAGTCCATTCAAACAGTTTCTTCTTCTTGAGTAAATTAGTGAGTGGCTTAACAATGATGCCATAGTCTTTAATGAATTTTCTGTAATATCCGGTGAATCCAAGAATGCCTCGTAACTCTGCCTGCTGCTCCGCGCAAGGCCGACGCGAACCCCTGCCTGCTGCTCCGCGCCTCCTCCGACGGAGAGGAGGAGGAGGCCGCGTCTCCGCCCGCGAGGAGGGCCCGCAGCGCCACCCGCCTTCGCTCCGCCGCGCCGTCGCGGGCCATTCGAACAGAGTAGTTCTGCTTCGCGGTAGGTGGAGCGTGGCGGAGTAGAGGAGTTAGGACCAACCGAGCTGATGAAATAGAAATAGAAAGCCGTCGAACCGTCAGGACACTTTCTGGCTGTCGGATCCGCGCGGCTGATGTAGATTGGACGGCCGTGGAGTGAGCTCCTGAAGGCTGCGTTGGTCTACGCATGGTCAACGGGAAAACACGTGTCCAGGGAAAATTCTTCCGGCACAGGATGTTCTCGTCTCGTCGCCACAAAATGTTGAAGACAATGTTTAGCGGTACATTTTTCGTGCGGGTGCGTGGAAAAAGGATGTTACGTCGATGTCATCTAGTGTGAAATACGGTTTCCATGCATAGACTTATAACTACGTCTTCGTGCAAATCCAGCCGCATGCAAAGAAAGACTAGTAGGTAATTCCTGACCCTGAGCTCCATGGATAACAGGATAAGGAGGAACTTTGTCAAGGGTAATTTGCTAGATTTAGATAGGTATGTGATCATCATGAATACTGTCCGATCTGCTCTGGCTCTGCTCTGATGATTGAGGTGATTGAGCCGTCTCCGCCGAGATTCCTAACCTCTCCTCTCCCTTTCATCAACTCAACCACCACCAATCAATAGGCCGTGCGTGAGCTCTCGCGGCACGGCAAGCTAATCATCAATCAATAGGCCGCGACCATCCGATGGGACGGGATGCATGAGTGCACGACGGGGAGTGTCATCCTCTCGATCGGGACAAAGTGTCTAATTCAGTCGTGTTCTGAACCTGAAGCCACAGCTTCCAACTCGGTCTCCACGCTGCAACTTGTGTTATCGGCTCGATCGGCTAAACTTGGATTTGGGATCGAGGAGCGTGGCCTTGCTGGTTATGACGCGGGTACAGTCACTGCCAGTGGCTGGACACTGACTGTTACTGCCAGTGAGCTGACGTGTTAGCGTTACCTCTAGCAGTAACAGTGAGCTGTGCTAACGTCGACGTTCTCTATAAACATCGGGAGAAACCGCATCACGTCGTGGTCGTGCAGCGCTGCGCGATTCCGACGTGGATTTATCATTCTCTGGTAATTGCTGTGATCTCGAGTTATCACAGGTGCAAGCTCCTCTTTACCCAAGGCACACACGCATGATAGATGCTATCTCAAAAAAAAAAAAAAAAAAAAAAAAAAAAACATGTATTTTCTTTGCCAAGACAAACAATTTTTTTCATAGTTACCAGATGTTGCTTAGCTGGTCACACGCTTTGTAGTTATCTTGATTTCTGTTATTGACCGGTATGAAACCATTCGATCGGAACATAAATACTCACAAATATGAAGGGATGAAAACATATTCATCGAATGGTGGCTGTGTGTCGACCGAGAAATAACATTCTCTACTTCGATGGAGAACGATGATTGTTTACCAAATTATTTCAGAGGCATGCAAACATGGTAGATACAATTAAAAAACAATACTCCGTAAGAGGTAAACATCGTAACACGTTTTTTCCATTCTCGCATATTTGATCTTGTGGACTCGTCGAAGTGACATGCTATATGATATTTTAATGTTGTTGAATGTATTTTTTAAGTGGACACAAAGCTCCATGTGGAGTATTTGACAAATGAAGTCAAGGTCATAATGTAGCAAGGGTGAAGAAAATTCACCCCTTAATTATGTTCTTTTAATTACATTTTTTTAATGGGAACCAATTGATGTTGTCGATCAAGAACTGTCTACACGCCGCATCATTGCTCAAGCCCTCCATGCATGCGAAGTAATTCTCCCCGTCTCATTAGTCCATAGCTTCGAGTGCAACTCCTCGTATTGCGGCTTCCAACTTCTTGCTAGCCTGCTTGGATGATTCCATAGTAACCTTAAGTTGGACCAATGCACACAATAAAACGTAAATCATTTCAAATTTTCCATAAGGCCCAGAGGGAACCATCTGAAACAATGGTTTCTCGATTCAAGCCACATAAAATGCGGCGAAGGTACATCTCACTTATGAATCACATGGAACAAGTCAGCAAACATGATCCAAATATGTTTCACTACGACACAATTAAATAAATAGGTGCCAAGCAGATTCACATTATATACAAAGAATACAAGCGATATTAGTAACATTGTGGGTGTTTAGTAAGACTGTCTGTTTGTCCCTGATCGTTAACAACTTTTTATAATAGAAAAAACAACAAAAGACTCACATGGCCTACAATATGTTTTTTTGGACATGGGTACGAGCGAGCCGACTAAGGTTACAGTTGCCCCGTCATGGTAGAACTTAAATTTTTTTTGGGGGGGGGGGGGGGGGGGGGGGGGGGGGGGGGGGGGGGGGGGGGGGAGGGGGGGGGGGGGGGACAACAAGACTAATTTTCACTAAAAATGAATCTAAATTAGCCTTAGCTATATTTTTCCCTCTTGTACCATGGCATGGGGGCGGGGGGCGCATGCCCCCTAGCACCAGCACTGCGTATTTCAACACTAATCTGATATGTACTCTTATTTTACTACACTCCCGACCGGAAACATCACTTGATCGCTCTCACCGGATACTAAACTTAATGGTCTACAGGTCTTTCTCCCCTAAGCTGGCTACCTGCTAAAAATGAGTGCTATCACCCTCATCAACCTGGATACTTCATTTCCTTCATAAAATCCCAACTAACATACTCATAAGCTTTATCATGGTCTGATTTCAAAACTAGAGTACTAGACATGAGTGAGGCATATGAGCTTCATGGATGACCTCATGGGCCTCAATAACACTCTCCAGAATGAACCTGCGTTTGATAAAAACATATTTACTAGAGGAAATTAGTCCTCAGCGATAACCGTATTAGTCATTACCATTACACAACGTCATAGGATGATTTTTTCATGTGTCTTGTTTCTGGTTCTTTTCGGATGAAAGTAACAATATAAAAAGTTCAGTCCAGAATGTGGTTGAATATTTTCCATGTAAGACTACTTGTTTCTTAAAAGGTAAAGATAGAGAAAAGTAATATAATAAACCACAAAATATAGTGATTGTCAACGGTGATGAACTTGCTTTGGTCATGAGTTCTCTGATTTCATCCATTTGTGATGTTGTCCTTCTTCCTCGATACTTTGGTGATGAAGCACGGTCTAGCGTGAATAGCCAAATTTTTCACCATTCGAGCTCGTGTGAGTTTGGTTTTCTTTCTTTTTTCTACCAGAAATATAATTGAACACCAAGCCTAAATGAAGTGGGTTTCTAGTTCTTATTTTAGTCTTGTTTCGAGTCTGCTATACCGTTTTTATATCAATAAATTTTGTTGGTACATCTGTAAAAGAGAAAAGCGAAATGATAAAGAAACATAATTGTCGAATTTGTATGCCCTTAGTTTTTTAGATATGTTTTTTATCTCTAATGACCACTTAACGCCAGAAAAGTCCAATTGGCTCCCGAACTCACTGGAGCCCCTTTTTTAAGAAAAAAAAAATGAAAATCACACTTTCAAATCTCAAAAAAGTCTGAAAAAATCACGAGTACATATACATGTATGATTAGTATGACCCAAGTTTCGGCAAAATATATTATTGTATGTGATCTACACAAAAAGATAAATGTGGGGATAAAAACAATTTTTCTTCTCTTTCAAGAGCCATAAGTGCATGTACAATGGGGTGACGTCAGCCTTCTCTTAGCGTTGACACGTAGGATTTTTGTCTAGTTGGCGGAGAGAGAATGTAGAAAGAGAAGACTGCCTTCCCTTAACTAAGAGATGATCCCTTCACCATTGTACCATTTGTCTTCCCTTGAAAATATAATTTCCTATTAAAATATAGTTAATTCTCATTAATTGCTAGGGATAGCAATAAGAAACAATCATTGTACAACTTATAATTTTGCCTTCTCGTGGATGGCCAAGAGAAGGCGCGCCTTCTCTACCATTGTACATGCCCTAAATTTGTTCTTTTTGCGTAACCGAAAATTCTCAAAAATAAAATTTATCCGTAAACCATATTAATATGTAACCATATACCCAAAATCAATTTTATTGAAACGTAAATATCAATTTTTTTGGTATAATACAGGGCTCCTCTGACTCACTCTGTCGAGGCCCCCTAATTTATTCAGGGGCTAAATTTCTTCACCTTGAAGGGTCAACGCATAACTTTCTTGTCGACGGGTTTTGCACCTGGTCTACCATAGAGAATCAAACACGCCGAGATCGGCCGAGTCACAAATCACAAACGGCCAGCAAGTCAGCAATCAGCAACAACGCGAGTTACCCTATTAGTCATTACCATTACACAACCTAATAGGATGATTTTATTTCATGTGTCTAGTTTCTGGTTCTTTTCGGATGAAAGTAATAATATAAAAAGTTTAGTCCAGAATGTGGTTGAATATTTTCCATGTAAGACTATTTAGTTTTTAGAAGGTAAAGATAGAGAAAAGTAATATAATAAACCACAAAACATAGTGATTGTCAATGGTGATGAACTTGTTTTGGTCATGACTTCTCCGATTTCATCCATTTGTGATGTTGTCCTTCTTCCTCGACACTTTGGTGACGAAGCATGATCTAGCATGAACATCCAAAATTTCACCATTTGAGCTCGTGTGAGTTTGGTTTTCATTGTTTTTTTACCAGAAATATAATTGAACACCAAGCCTAAATAAAGTGGGTTTCTAGTTCTTTTTTAGTCTTCTTTTGAGTATGCTATACCATTTTGTATGTCAATAAATTTAGTAGGTACATCAGTAAAAGAGAAGCGAGCTGATAAAGAAACATAAATATCAAATTTGTATACCCTTATTTTTTTTAGATAAGTTTCTTATCTCTAATGACCATTTAATGCTAGAAAATTCCAATCGGCTCCCAAACTCATTGGAGCCCCTTTATTAAGAAAAAAAAGGAAACCACACTTCCAAATCCGAAAAAGTCCAAAAAATTGTACGCGTACATATACATGTATGATAAGTATGACCCAAGTTTCGTCAAAACACAGTATATTATTGTATGTGATCTACACAAAAAGATAAATATGGGATACAAACAATTATTTTTCTCGTTTTAAAGCCATAATTTGTTCTTTTTGTGTAACCCAAAATTCTCAAAAAAATAATATCCGTAAACAATATGAATATGTAACCATATACCCGAAATCAATTTTTTTTTGGAAACGTAAGATATCAAACTTTTTGTTTTGTATAATACCGGCTCCTCTGACTCACTCTGTGGAGGCCCCCCTAATTTATTCAGGGGCTAAATTTCTTATGCATAATTCGCCTTGAACGGTCAACTCATAACTTTCTTGTCGACGGGTTTGCACCTGGTCTACCACAGAGAAACCTACACACCGAGATCGACCGAGTCATCACATTCACAGGTCACAAGCCGGGCCAGCAAGCCGGCAATCAACAACAACGCGTTCCATTCTGACGAGCTCCACCCAGTTGAGTTGGTCATCCGTTGAACGGTAGGCGGAAAAACCGCATAAAGAAGAAGATGCGAGGAAGCAGCATCGAAATCAATCCCAGAGAGAGACCATTTCAACGTCGACGGCGTTCGACGTCAGGATCAATCAGCCGCCCAACCCAAAGGAAGGAGAAACAGAGGCAGCTGGTTCTTGGGAGCTACACACACCTTCGTGTTCGTCGCCCAGCTCTCGGCCGCTGCCGTGAAGGGGGCACAGGAGGAGAAGGAGGCGGAGGAGCTCGCTGTTGACTTGTGCGCGCGGCGGGACGGCTATTCTTCCTCCTACTGGGCCTCCTTCTATTAGCTGGTCAATACTGGGCCGTGAAGGGGGCACAGGAGGAGAAGGGGGCACCTTCGTGTTCTTCCTCCTACTGGGCCTCCTTCTATTAGCTGGTCAATGAGGAGTGGGGCTACTTGAGCCTTGATCATCGGTCTCAAGCACAAAACCCTCTCCAGCCGAGCTAGACATATGCTTGTTCTTGTTTGGGATTTCGTTGGATTGTCGGTTCTTCTATTTCACATTATGCTCGAGAATTTTCTATCAAAAGTAACAAACAAGTCAGCCTCGTTTTTTCTAACAAGTTTGACATCTAGTTCAAGTTTTTGACGGCGGGGAACAGGCCGCCGAAGAGGGCCACGGTCGGGACGAGATCTCGCTGGTAGTGGCAACCTCCCCTAGTAGCTGCATCGTCATCCTGCCATGAGGTAAGGCAGCAGATAGCCAACGTCAACAGGATGCCGCCGATTACCCAGATGAAGCCGAACCAAACCACCATGCAGCCGTCGATGCAGCGGAAAATCGCGCCTGGGTCCGGCGCCGTCGCCACGCCGCCGCCGCCCTCCTCCAGATTGATGTACATGTCGTGTTCCATATTGGAGCTCACTTACGTAACCTACTCGATCAGCTAGAAATTCCCGGCCCGCCGGCCTATCTCTAGGAAGACATACCTGTTTTCCGCATAATATGGCTGATCCGATCTAACCAATACTAGCAAACAGTACAACTTTCGAGGAGTCATTTATATCTAAACTGATGTTAGTATGCATGCTAGTATTGTCAAAAAAAAAGTATGCATACTAGTTACAAACAAGCACTCGATTTTGCTAAAGATTTGTTGCAAATTAATTGAAGTTACACATTTTCCGTATGTATTCATTTGAGTTTACTCGGATTTGAAGGAAAACATATCAATGTCTATGCCAAATTAGTTTCGTGAGATCACAAAATATATTTCTTACTATATAGATTTGATGTTTCATATATAAGCTCCGACGTATCTGCTCCTAGCTAAAAAATGACACACAAAAAGTAAAAACTTATTTGGAAAATCTCATATATGCACATCTCCTCTTTGTATCTGCACATGCAAAGTTCTATAGAAATACGACGTTATCGGCAGGAAGTTTTGTCAAAAAGAAGATTTGGTGGTCCAATAAATTGCTTTTTGTGACAATTTTTTCTTTTCCATTTCTCTCATCAAACCACATGTGTATTTTCTTCATTAAACTTTGTAGACATGCTAGAGACATAAAAATGTACATCATCTGATAATTCAGATTATTTTCAAAAAATTAAACATTGTTTCCTATTTTATCGTTCCACTGGCTGAAGAAACGCCTTGTCCCTTTGTTGCAGATATTAGAACATTGTTTCTATAAGTACAGGTTTGGTCAAAGTTAGAATATTTTAACTTGGGACACATCCAAAACTTCAATAAGTACGGAATGGCCTGAAGAGCCGGTAAAAAGGGTGATGAGTGATGACTACAATTGTGATATTTTTATAGAAGAGATACTGATTGTATTGATTGTTGTATTGCATTGAGTCTCTTGGGCTGTTTATATAGAAGCACAACACTTGGAGGGCAAGAATCCTAATAGAGTAGGTCTACATTACAATCTTAAACAACCAATTCTAGAAGTCGGATCGGTAGTGACACGAATACCAGGAGCGTCACGCATAAGACGAAGACACGGACTGGAGAGTGAGCCATTGCGTGCCGATGTCGATTGATGTAGCCGTGAACCCGTGGGTGGAGTCAGGGTCGATTGGGCCGTTGGTGATGTAGTCGTCGTTTGATGAAGGAGAAGGGATTGATGTTGTCATGGTCGATGTCGCCGGGGTCGAGGTTGCCGGGGTTGAGAGTTTGTCTGGGTTGCAGGGCGGGTGGTTGTTGGGTTACCATGCGTGCAAGGGGAGAGCCAGAAAATAAGTGGAAACACACCAAATTAACGACTAACCTGTCCACTATAAAAGAGAATCCAGCACCCTCTCAGACATGAAACTGCCGGCTCAATGGCCCAACGAGAATACTAGGCTGCATAGTATTATTCTAATAAGTACAGAGATGGAACATTATTAAGTACAGAGATGGAACATTGTTAACCAAATGATCGCGTAGAATATTGAATGCTGGTAAGTTTCTTGCTTTCGACTAATCGAGTAGTCATTGCATGCATATATTTGTGTCTTGAACAGAAGGAAATAACTCTTTTACTACAGTACCATCAACGCCACACAGACCAATGAACGCATCGACCCAGCAGGCATCGTCACCGTCCACCGGGGTTCGGCTGATGCAGGCCGCCGCCCGCCGGTCACGTCATCGCAGAACACTGCACTGGGAACGTACGCGCCGCAGCTATCAGCAGCAGCAGAAGTGGAGGATGAAGACGACGGCACACATGGCGCACCCGGCGGCGACCATCAGGCCGAACTCCGCGGTGATAAACCACGGGACTCCTTGGCATCGGCAGCCTTTGTTGGCTTAAACCCTGTCTCTCTCCCGGCTCTGAATAAGCTAGGAGTAGTGTCGTTTCGACAGTTTCAGTTTCGACAGTTAGCTTCAGATATTGTTTTCTGTTAGCGTTTTTTTAGCTCGAGGTTAGCTCGCCTGGCGGTTGCGATCTGTGCGCCGTCAGCTAGTCTTTAGGCATGTCTTGCACGCAGCTCGGATCGTGGGATGGCACGTTCGGTAGTGGAGCTCGTGGCAAGACCTCTTCCTGTATTTGGATCGTTAAATAGAACCAGAAAAGCTGCAGTTTCAGTGCGCGGCACAAAAATCCTCTCGAGTTCTTCTCGTTCTAGTTCATACACAGTTCGTGAGATCGAGGGCCACAATTGGCATCAGAGCAAGGTTTAGATCAAGCCATGTCTAGCGGTGGCAAGGGCACACTTCCCGCCAAGTCCAAGACTCCTCCGCCCGCATCGCGACGGCGCTCGCAAAGCCGGGGACGGAGTCTGTCACGCCGCCGCGACGGCGACGGCGGGGAGGTGGTGGTACAGCAGGTGGTGCGCGAGTCGGGCGGCGGCAGCGGCACCAACCTCTCCTTCCCGATGTTGACTCGCTCGAACTACAACCACTGGGCGATGGTCATGGAGGTGAACCTCCAAGCGGCGTCCCTCTGGGATGCCATCGAGGACGACACCGTCCCACGAAGGGAGGACAAGCAGACCCTGGCGGCGCTGCTCCGCTCCACACCTGCGGACATGCACTGCATGCTCATCGGCAAAGGGAGCGCCAAGGCGGCGTGGGAGGCGATCCGGATGTCCTCTCAAGGCAGCGATCGGGTGCGCGAGACGCACCTGCGTCGACTGCGTGCAGAATTCGAGACCATCGAGTTCAAGTCCGGCGAGAAGATCGACGAGTTCGCGATGCGCATCTCCAACCTCGCGGCCTCCCTGCGCTCGTACGGCGACGTCACCGATGAGGAGAAGGTAGTCAGAAAATTTCTGTCTGTCGTTCCAGCGCGTTTTGTGCAGATCGCGTTCTCAATCGAGACGCTGCTCAACCCGGCCACGCTCACCGTCGAGGAGGTCGTCGGCCACCTGCGTGCGATCGAGACACGCATGGACGGGGATCAGGGGAGCAGTGGTGGCAGCCAGCTCCTGCTCACCGAGCAGCAGTGGGAAGCGCGCAAGAAGCAGCCGCGCGGTGGCAACCGCGCCGGCGAAGGAGATAGGAGCGGGCAGCCTCGTCAACAGGCCCCGCCAGCGCGCGACGCGAACGGCAACGTCCTCGACAAGAACAAGTGCAAGTACTGCGGCAAAAGGGGGCACTGGGCCCGTGAGTGCCGCAAGAGGCAGCGTGACCTGGCCGCGGCAGCGGGCGGCGCCGCAAACCTGTCCAGGCAGAGGAAGACGATGCTGACCCTCGCCTGAACATGGTGTGCGCCGTGGAAGTGCATGAGCACGTGGCCCTGGCAGCCACCGCCACCGCCGACGTGGCGACCACGGAGCAAGCTCCGCCCGTGCTCACGGGCGGACACATCTTCCTCAACGAGGAGAGGGCGGTGATCACGCCCACCCGTGGCGACGTCGAGCACGGCGTCGTGTGGTTCCTCGACACCGGAGCCACGAACCACATGACCGGAGCCCTCGATGCGTTCGCCGAGCTGGACCACTCAGTTACAGGCAAGGTGCGCTTCGCGGACGGCTCGGTGGTGGACATCCGCGGCCGTGGGACAGTCGTGTTCGCCGTCGATGGGGGAGACCACCGTGCGTTCACCGACGTCTTCTACATCCCCGCGCTCAAGAGCAGCGTGGTGAGCCTAGGCCAGCTCGACGAGAACTGGTACGACATCAACATCCACCGTGGCGTGCTCGCCATACGTGATCGTCGCGGCCATCTCCTGGTGAAGGTAACGCGATCCCCAAATCGCCTGTACAAGCTCACCTTCCGTCCTGTGCATCCAGTCTGCCTCGCCGTGGGTCATCTCTCTGAAGAATGGCGCTGGCATGCACGGCTCGGACACCTACACTTCGATGGCATGAAGAAGATGGCGCGCGGTGGACTCGTGCGCGGACTCCCGCCCATCGAACACGCAGACGAGCTCTGCGATGCGTGCCTGGCCGGGAAACAGCGGCGGCTGCCCTTCCCACAGCAGGCGAAGTACAGGGCACAGGAGCCCCTCGCACTGGTCCATGGCGATCTGTGCGGCCCCATCATGCCGGCGACGCCAGGAGGGCGCCGCTACATCCTGCTACTCGTCGACGACCGCAGCCGTTTCATGTGGGTGGAACTGCTCGCATCCAAGGACGAAGCGGCGCGCGCCATCATAAAGTTCCAAGCGGCTGCAGAGGTGGAGTGTGGCCACAAGCTCAAGGTGCTGCGCACCGACCGCGGCGGCGAGTTCACGTCGGCCACGTTCTACCAGCACTGCGACGAGCAAGGAGTACAGCGCCACCTCACCGCCCCGTACACGCCGCAACAGAACGGCGTCGTCGAGAGAAGGAACCAGACGGTGCTCGGCATGGCGCGCAGCATGCTGAAGGCGAAGAAGATGCCGAACTCGTTTTGGGGGGAGGCGGTGCTCACGGCCGTCTTCATCCTGAACCGCTCCTTCACGAGGAGCGTCGACGGCATGACGCCATACGAGGCGTGGCATGGCACCAAGCCAGACGTGCGCTTCCTCCGTGTCTTTGGCTGCGTCGGTCACGTCAAGGCTGCGCGTCCACAGCTGAAGAAACTCGACGATCGCAGCACGCCCATGGTCTTCATCGGCTACGAGGCCGGCACCAAGGCGTACAGGATGTACGACCCCGCCTCCAAGCGCGTGCACGTCTCGCGCGACGTGATCTTCGATGAGGAGGCACGCTGGAACTGGGAGACGCCGGGGGAGCCACCGGCAAGCAGCGAGTTCACCGTCGACTATCCTCTGTACACTCGGGTGGCTGCCGTGACAGAGAAGAGGAAGGCGAGCGTTGCCGCGGCACACACGCCGGCCGTGGAAAGATCCCCTGTTGCTGGCAGTGCAAGCACTGGCACCAGCGACGGCACGCCTGCACCAGCGCACGCTGACGATGCCGTGACGTCATCGCCAAGGGGAGATGGAGCTCCTGCGACACCCATGCGTTTCGTGTCGCCGCCACCGGAGTTCGCGGACTCCTTCGATGCAGAAGACGATCCTGACATGGTGCACCGGTTCAGGCCTGTCCGTGATCTCCTTGGAAGCCCAGCTGGTCCACCGGCGCAAGCACAGCGGCCTCCTGCGCCACCCTCTGACGACGAGGACGAGCTGCTCCTCGTGGCCGGAGAAGAACCAGCCACGTTCGCGGAGGCCGAACGCGAGGACTGCTGGCGCCGTGCGATGCTGGACGAGCTTCAGTCCATCGACGACAACAACACCTGGACACTCACCTCTCTCCCTGCAGGCCATCGAGCAATTGGGCTCAAATGGGTGTTCAAGGTCAAGCGAGACGAGCACGGGCACATCGTCAAGCACAAGGCCCGGCTCGTGGCGAAAGGTTATGTCCAGCGAGCAGGCGTGGACTTCGAGGAAGTATTCGCGCCGGTGGCAAGGCTCGAGTCCGTGCGCCTCATCCTTGCTCTGGCGGCGCACCGTGGCTGGGAGGTCCATCACATGGACGTGAAGTCGGCGTTTCTCAACGGCGAGCTCGAGGAGGTGGTGTACGTGTCCCAGCCACCTGGGTTCATCGCCGACGGACATGAACACGGCGTCTACAAGCTCCACAAGGCCTTGTACGGGCTGCGGCAAGCCCCACGAGCCTGGAACGCGAAGCTCGACGCAAGCTTGGCCTCGCTCGGCTTCACACGCAGCGTCACGGAGCACGGCGTGTACTCCCGAGGCTCCGGGAACGCGCTGCTCATCGTCGGCGTGTACGTCGACGATCTCGTCATCGCCGGAGCTGAGAAGCAGGAGGTCCAGCGCTTCAAGGAGGAGATGCAGCGCCTCTTCAGCATGAGCGACCTCGGCCTGCTCCGGTACTACCTCGGGCTAGAGGTGAAGCAGGAACACGGGTACACGACGGTCGTGCAGGCCGCGTACGCCAGCAAGTTGCTGGAGAAGGCAGGCTTGGCGGAGTGCAATGCCACACTCACGCCGATGGAGGCAAGGTGCCAGCTGAGCAAGGAGAGCAAGGAGGCGCCCGTGGACATCACGTACTACCGCAGCGTCATCGGCAGCCTGAGGTACCTGGTGCACACCCGCCCGGACATCGCGTTCGCCGTGGGTTTTCTGAGCAGGTTCATGGAAGCTCCGGCGGCTGATCATCTTGCAGCGGTCAAGCACCTCCTGCGCTACATCTCGGGCACACTCACGCACGGCTGTGTGTATCGCCGCGGTGACAACGAGACGCTGATCGGCTTCAGCGACTCGGACCATGCCGGCGACGTGGACACCAGGAAGAGCACCTCCGGCGTGCTGTTCTTCCTCGGAGGGAGTCCTGTAAGCTGGCAATCGCAGAAGCAGAAGGTTGTCGCGACCTCTTCGTGCGAGGCGGAGTACATCGCGGCAGCTACGGCGGCAAGCCAAGGCGTTTGGCTTGCTCGTCTGCTCGGGGAGCTGCTCAATCGAGACGTCGCTCCCACAACGCTCTACATCGACAACAAGTCCGCCATCTCGCTGTGCAAGAATCCGGTGCTCCATGAACGCAGCAAGCACATTGATCTTCGCTATCACTACATTCGTGACTGCGTTGAGAAGGGCACTGTGGCCGTGGAGTTCATCGGAACTGTCGAGCAGAAGGCGGATATTCTGACGAAGCCACTCGGTCGTGTTCGCTTCCAGGAGCTACGCGGCAAGGTGGGGATCATCGACATCAAGGTCGCGAACCAGGGTTGAGGGGGAGATTGTTGGCTTAAACCCTGTCTCTCTCCCGTCTCTGAATAAGCTAGGAGTAGTGTCGTTTCGACAGTTTCAGTTTCGACAGTTAGCTTCAGATATTGTTTTCTGTTAGCGTTTTTTTAGCTCGAGGTTAGCTCGCCTGGCGGTTGCGATCTGTGCGCCGTCAGCTAGTCTTTAGGCATGTCTTGCACACAGCTCGGATCGTGGGATGGCACGTTCGGTAGTGGAGCTCGTGGCAAGACCTCTTCCTGTATTTGGATCGTTAAATAGAACCAGAAAAGCTGCAGTTTCAGTGCGCGGCACAAAAATCCTCTCGAGTTCTTCTCGTTCTAGTTCATACACAGTTCGTGAGATCGAGGGCCACAGCCTTCCTGTTCCTGGTTACAGCAGACCAATAGCAAAAACAAGATGGCAATGATTGCCAAGACGGAGCCGAGGTAGGCGGCCAAGCTGTTGAAAGTGTGGCCGGGGTCCGGCTTAACATCGGCGGCGCCGCCGCCGCCCTCGATATCCATGTTAACTTGTATGTCCGTGTATATGGGGTCTCTTGTCTACGTACGAAGTTCCTACTCCTGGCCCGTAAAGCTACAGCTATAATGACAATATAGTTTTTATCTTATCTTTAATTTAGTAATATAAACGATATAACTGATTAGAAGCATGCAATCCGTGTTTAAACTGTTTCGCCGTGCAATAACAACCTGCAATATTTGATCATTAGTTCTGTCAGCCATTTAAAAGTTTTACCACCGAACGTTCTGATTTTTGTCTTCTGAACACAGCGTTCTGAATTTGTTAGTTCAGTTGGTGGGGTTAGTAACTAAGCGTGTCATGGATAACGCTTCGGGTAAGGAGGGCTCTGTGGGACGCGGAGGAGGGTGGTGCTTGATCCTTGGTGGCGACGCGCAGGGACCTGGAGGCTTAAATCCCTCGCCGGCGACCTCAACAGTATTGTTGCGGCCCTCGTCAGGGTGCAGGTGTTCGAAGGTTACTATTGGGCGCTGTTCGAGGAAGATGTGGATGACGAAGCGGTGAGTTGGGTGAGGGATTTGTCTCTTGTGGACTATGGAGAGGAGCGGTGGGGCTAGAGCCACTCGCTTGTGACGCTGGAGGGCAATGGACTTGCTGAAAACATTGTTTTTTGCAACTTGGTCTTTCTGCAGAGTGAAAAACTAAGATCTTCGATCAAGTTGACGACAATGCTTGTGCATTGTTTTCTTCTTGAAGATGTTATTTTTGGAAACCTTTGTTGTAGTCAGGGTGCTGTGTTTGGTGGTGCACTGAGTGTTGCTGCTCTTTTTTGGTTGTGTGCATCCTAAATGTTTTTGAGCATTTTGTTGTTGCAGAGCCTGGACATAATCGAAGATTTGCATCCGTGGCACGGCTGTTCACGAAGATTTGTCAGAGATTAGTTGACGGCGAGGTTGGTGTAGAGGCGTTTGATGACAACATGCGGCAATTGGCGACGCGTTCTGATCTATGATCGGTGAAAGAAGAAGAAACACCGGTCAAGCATTTGGCAAGAAAATTTTGACGATGCGAAATTTAATCTACTATTTGGGTGGCCCCCGTGGAGATCGATCTCCCCGACAACGTCAAATTAGGTACTGCCGGTGCATGTTTTGCTACTTGTGGGACTAAATTGAACATCGGTTGCAAGTTGTGATACAAAAATCGTATATACCTCACACCAAAATAACGACAAACCTGTCCACCATAAAAGAGAATCCAGCACCTCTCAAACATGAAACTGCCAGCTCAATGGCCCAACGAGAAGACTAGACTGCATAGTACTATTCTAATAAGTTCAGAGATGGAACATTATTAGTCAATGATCGCGTAGAATATTGAGTGCAGGTAAGTTTCTTGCTTTCGACTAATCGAGTAGTTGCATGCATATATTTGTGTATTGAACAGAAGGAATAACTCTTTTAACACACATTAGTAGAGAACAGACCAATAGTACCGGTCCTATTGGGCATTTAGTACCGGTTGTGCAACCGGTACTAAAGGGTCGGCACTAAAGGGGTACCCCTTTAGTACCGGTTGTATTTCCAACCGGTGCTAAAGGCCCTCCACGTGGGCGAACGTGTGCGCGCGGCTGAGGAACACAAACCGGTACTAAAGGTTCCTGCTTTTTTTGCCACCCGCTTATTTTTTCAGGGGTTTTGGTTTTTGGTTTTTTTTCTTTTCGATTATTTTCCGGAGTTTAGGGTTTCTGTTTTTTCCTTTTCGCTCATTTTTCAGGGTTTCGGAGGAGATCACGTATAAAGTAATCACTACACATATAAAGTACTCATTATACACATACAAAGTACTCTCGTTACATATAAAGTACTCCTAATTACAATGGAGATCACCGCTAGCTATTACATGCATGGAGGGGGTGGAGTGGGTCTGTCGACAAAGTGGAATTCACCGAGTTCATATATGACATGCGTAAGTAAGAATCCCGCCAATTGCTCCGCAATAGCTTTTACACGGTTTTATGGTAGGAGCCGGTTTCGCTTCTCTGACATCTTTAAAAGAAGGAAATCAAATCAGTTATGATCGAAACTAAACACAATTGATGGTGGCAAAATAAAAGTTGTGTATGATGTTTACGTACCTCTCGATTTCTTACACTATTGACTCTCTCATTGACCAGCATGTGAATGTAATCGCAAACGTAGTATCCACATAGTTTTGTCCCCTGTGGTTGTCGGAGACACAACTATATATACAAGAATATAATTTAATAAAATAATAATCAAGAGAAAGATAATGGTATTAGAAAGATACACGTAGTAGTACTTACTAAATTAGACTTGAACTCCAGCTTTTCTGGCCATTCACCGCGTTCTTTCGCTTTGAACTTTCTGTAAACCCTGTCCGGAAAAGAAAATGAATTGAGTAGTTATTACTTATACTTTTGATATCCGGAAATGAAGGAAAGAGGAAGATAAAGTGCGATTGAAATTAACTCTTGAGCATTAGACGCACGCTTTTGTAATCATCTTGATCTCTCCTTAATGAGTCCCAGAATTCAACTTCTCCATCCTCGAGTCTAATGATTAGCAGAATGTAGTGGTACCTGCGCACATTTATATACGCAGGTATTCAGAACTTATCGATTACACTTAATATCGGGAAAGCAAAATAGAATGTGTACGCCATCGATCCTTTCTCCACCGCCTTCGTCTTGACCTAAAAACGCCTATAAAAAAGGTTCCCTGCCATTTCGCGAACGAAGCGCCGCCGTATCACAGAAACACGAAAACAGAGACCTGGAGCTGCAGATTGGAGGGGGAAAACTCCGGCGGGGCGCTGCCGGCGTGGTCTCCTTCATCTCCATCGACATCTCCACCGTCTCCACCATAAAGAGGGAGTAGTCCACCTCTGGACTATGGGTTTGTGGAAGTAACTTATGTATCTCTCCTCTCTTTGAGCTTCACTAATTAGTACCGTATGAGCTGCTGAGAATGATTACGGTCATCTATGTAATTCCCATGGTGGATATTATGGTGTGAGATAATATTTGTTATGCATTTACTGTTGTGTTGGATCTTTTATGACTTGTCATACTTTGGAGATATTCTATGATGCATGTGATGGTTTGATTTATGCATAATGCCTTGTTTATCCTTATCATGAGGTGATTGACACCTCCAAGTGTAGATAGATGAGAGAGATGTGGTAACACACACGAAATATAAATCATTGCACTAGTGTCTAGAATATTGTCCATTATGAAGTATGATGTATGTAGGTACGGGATGGCCGATGTGACACGGCATATGTATTGAGTGACATGTGAAATACAGTCCAACATCCTTTATCTGGGGTAAAAAAAAGAGTATGATGTGGGAGTGACAACAACCACGCTAGCCTTACGAGGGGTGACCTAGCAACACAAATGAGTACTTCTTTCAACTATGTGTTTTAGGACATATAGCCGTCATAAAAAGCTACCATTAGAACATGACAATTATGTGTACTTTATCTATAACATGATAATCACCATAGATGAAGAGAGAGGATTAAGTGAACCCATGAACCCATGTCCATTGTTCCTATAAGAAAAACTTTGTCTTGTCCTCTTGCAATAAAGAGGATTGGGACACTTTTACATTCTTCTTTTGCTGCATTAAACTTCCATCCATTCAATCAAGCATCTTGTCCTTTAAACTTGTTTAGTGCATAATCAACTAAAACTTGTGACACTTTAGTTGTAGGGAATAGATAACTTTTCCTTTTGCTCCTACGGATCGATACCTTACTTCCACATTGAGAGGTGCTACGGTGATCCCCTGCTCTTGGGGGTAATCAAGTACTTTTCTGGCGCCGTTGCCGGGACGTAGCGCTTAAGTTTGTATTCTTGTGTGCACTAGACTAAGCTTGGGGAAGTCTCTCTAACTTGTTTTATATCTTGCAACCATCTAAGCTTGGGGAGGTTCCTTTAAACTTGTCTGGTTGTAAGTTCCTCATTACTTTTTCTATGGTTTTTTGGATGATTATACACCTGAGGAACTTGAAACATGTACACTTGAGGAACTTGAAATATTAAAAGAAGCTGATTATTTCTTTTCTCAAGTAGATGCTTATGTTATTAAACATAAAAAAATAACTCTTGCTGCCATGGAAAGAACTAATATTTTTCAGGAAGAGGATGGTGAAAACATAAGCTTGGAGAGGAAGAATGTGAAGAAGAGGATAAAAACCTAAGCTTGGGGATGCCCATGCAATCTCAAGAAGATGCTAAAAAAGATGAACAACTGGAGAATGAAGAGTTGGATCCCCCAACTTCACCATCAACATGTGATAGTAACACTCAAACTCAAAAACCTTTTGTTGGTAAACTTATTGATAATAATGAGGAGTGTTGCTTAAATATGTTATATGATAATGCTTTAGATGATGGTCCTATGCTTATTGATAATCCTCCATGTTTAGAACTTGTTACTACTTATGTGAGGATAAAAATGATATACTTGCTGTTTGTGAAATACTCTTACTATGAGAGTCCTACTTTGTTCCTGAATTCTCCTAATAACACCATAGAGGAGAAATTTGCTTATGTTGAGAAATACTTATGTGGTTTGCAATTATCTTTAGTTCCAAATCTTTGTTGCAACCATGATATTAAACTTGATATTGATCTTAACAACTATTTTGAAAGAGGGAAGCATGCTAATGAATTCCAAAATAAATTTAATGATCCTCTTTATGTTCCCAAATTATCTAAGTTGGAAGATTCTATTGGTTATATGGTTGAATACACTTTACTACTTGCAACTATTATGAAAGAGGAGGTGATAAGAACCCTCTTTATGCTACTAATAATATGGGCTGCAAGTAACTATTGTTAATATGCATTGGAAAACTTCTATTCATTGTGATTCATTCATATACAAAATGCCAATGCATAGAAGAAAGTTAGACTTCGTTGTTATTACTTTTGTGTTTGTTTTCTCTCAATAGGTTTCAACTTGACTATTATTTTGATCGGTTTGAGAGCACATGGGACCCTGGTATATGCATGGAACACTTCCAAGGAAGAGGGGCACATCATTCAAGCTCCCTCATGAGCTTCATCTTCGATAAACAACAAGTAAGAAGCCTAGCTATATGGCTATAAAGAAAGCGCTTTGCGGGAGGCAACCCGGTTATTTTTGTGTGTGATTTTTCTTTGTGTCCTCTTGCTGTAACAAGAGATTTTTTTAGTTAGTTTCTGGAGTTTTTAATAAAGTGCCAAGTTTTACCCATTTTGGTCTTGAAAAGTTGCTTATTGAGTTCGGAGATTTTATTCCTGCACGAATCTGTGCACGGTATGATTTTTAATTCTTATTCTGTAACTCCGAATGAGCTCATATTTGAACTGTAGTTGCAACTTTTCATCCTCTGTATGCATGAATTTTTCGGAATTTTTCGACAAAGTTGGTAGGGTAGAAAAATACGTTTTGCTGCTGCTGTTTTTCTGGACAGATTCTGTCCCATTTTGTTTTATGCATGTTTTGAACTTTTATCTTGAATCTTTTTGATTCAAATGAGTTTATGAGTAGGCATACAACATTATACACTTTCTGGACATTCATATGATTTTTGTCAAGGATTATATGCAGCAAGAAACCTATTTGTTTATCACTACTAATGCACCCCACAGAAAAAAATGGGAGAAACGGTGTTTTGAAGTTTTTTCACAGGGATTGGAGGAGATGCACCAAGAGTTATCCAAGGATGGTGAAGACCATAAGCTTGGGGATGTGAAGACAACCCCACTGGACCTACACACTCTCGGTTTGCACACGTCTAACTTCTGTTTTTCGATCGAAACACTTTATCGCATAAACTTGGAGCGTCTTTTTGTTTGTTTGTTGAGTCTTGTGAGACCACCACATATAATTTATATGGGAAAGCTACTGGAAATTGGTTGAAATATGTTGGATGCTTTATCATTGGGAAAAGGGATGTTTGAGTTGATTTTTAATGATACATATAGTTGCATGATTCATGAGCTTGTTAATGAGTAATAATTGCAAATGCTTTATCAAGAGCTATCACTTATTCATGTTTTGATGCTGAAAGTTATTTACTTTGTTTAACATGGATTAGTTAGTTCTATGGACACTCATGCATGCATCTAGATGGTCAACTTTCTCCCTTTGCTAGCCCAAACATTCCAACAAGTAAAACTTGTTTCCAACACCTTCAACCAAAGTTATTCCAGTGAGTCCACCATATCTACCTACTAGCTATATGCTATTCCGAGTATGTTCATCATGATATTTGTGTTATCTATACCTCTGAATGAAAATGATTATGTTATTGATTGCCATGGGAAAAGTTGGTTATATAGCTCTCACGAACTTGATGCACATTTTACTATCATTGCAATAAATAAAACATGACCCATTGTGATTAAGATTATGATGCTAGTGGCTTGATAAATGTCCGAGGTTGGGAGTTAGCCCATATGTGCTGTCACATGCAAAGCTTTCAACATGCTCCATTTAGTTGATATCATGTGCTTTTGTTATGGATGCCTATCATGGTGAAATGAGGGGAAATGAGTAGTTTGAATGAGTTTGTATAAATGGTTAGAGAGACGCCTGGGCCGCTAATCTAAGCCATGCATCATTCATGGTGGAAATTTACTTACATGCTATGGTGAACTATCTATGACACACCTTACAATAAAAAGCTATTCCAATGGTAAATAAAAAGGGTGTTGAGGTTGTTCATCTTGTTTGTTTGTCTTGTCATTTTGATATGGGCTTGTTCCATATCCTGGGACAAGAGGTACCCCAGTTGACGCTCTTGATGATACTATTATTACTTACAATGATAGATAACTTGAACTTGCTTTTCCAAGTTGAGTAATCATGGTGTAGGTACTTGTATTCAAGGGGCATGAGACATCCAACCTTTACTTTGTCAAGCACACTACTCATATTTGCTCTCACATTAAACTATAATCATTCAAGATGCTATGATAGGGGAATGAGAGCTTGACACCAAGTATTACCACATTGCAATCATTAACTTAAGTAGAGAGTTTGGAGGTTAGATGAAACTTATGCATGCTTTACCTCTACTCACTTATTCATCTTTCCAAAGTGTCCACCAAACATATTCAGATTTTCATCATCACTCTATGACCTATGTAGGATGTTCATGCTTATCATTATGCATACATGTGGTCCATATTACTATCTGTTATGTTACACTTTGTGAACTATCATTGAACATCCTTGCATTGAATACTTGATATCACTTCATAAACTGTTTTGCATATTGCTACTCCTTTGAAGAATGAATCATTTGACTCTATGTAGCAGTAGCAATCATCTTTGATATCCATTGTTAGTGCTATATTGCAAAGCCATGTTAGTTTTATCACCTTCATACTCGAGGACGAGTATTGGTTAAGCTTGGGGATGTTGATGCATGTAAAATGCATACATGAACTTTGCACTATCACACATATTCCAATCATATTTGCATCATATAAGGGTTATACTGTTATTTAATGATTTTAGGAAATAAATCAATTGTTTCCTATTTTTATGGAATTAACTCTGCGCAGGCAGAAAACCCTATTTCTTTCCTTTTTTGTTTCAGGGACCCAAACGACGTCCAAAAATTATGGAAAAATACAGGCATCATTATTTTGGAAGGGGAAGACCTCGGAGCGAAGGAAGCAAGCAAACGGAGCTAGAAGGCCGAAAGAGGGTGGCCCACGGCCACTGTACCTGGCCGCGTGGGGCCCACTATTTGGGCCTCGGGCTCCGCAGCCGTCGATCCTTTCTTCACCGCCTTCGTCTTGACCTAAAAACGCCTATAAAAAAGGTCCCCTGGCGTTTCGCGAACGAAGCTCCGCCGTATCACAGAAACACGAAAACAGAGACCTGGAGCTGCAGATTGGAGGGGAAAACTCCGGCGGGGCGCTGCCGGGTGGTCTCCTTCATCTCCATCGACATCTCCGCCGTCTCCAACATGAAGAGGGAGTAGTCCACCTCTGGATATGGGTTTGTGGAAGTAACTTATGTATCTCTCCTCTCTTTGAGCTTCATACCGTATGAGCTGCTGAACATGATTACGGTCATCTATGTAATTCTCATGGTGGATATTGTGGTGTGAGATAATATTTGTTATGCATTTACTGTTGTGTTGGATCTTTTATGACTTGTCATACTTTGAAGATATTCTATGATGCATGTGATGGTTTGATTTATGCATAATGCCTTGTTTATCCTTATCATGAGGTGATTGACACCACCAAGTGTAGATAGATGAGAGAGATGTGGTAACACACACGAAATATAAATCATTGCACTAGTGTCTAGAATATTATCCATTATGAAGTATGATGTATGTAGGTACGGGATGGCCGATGTGACACGGCATATGTATTGAGTGACATGTGAAATACAGCCCAACATCCTTTATCTGGGGGTAAAAAGAAAGAGTATGATGTGGAGTGACAACAACCACGCTAGCCTTACGAGGGTGACCTAGCAACACAAATGAGTACTTCTTTCAACTATGTGTTTTAGGACATATAGCCGTCATAAAAAGCTATCATTAGAACATGACAATTATGTGTACTTTATCTATAACATGATAATCACCATAGATGAGAGAGAGAGGATTAAGTGAACCCATGAACCCATGTCCATTGTTCCTATAAGAGAAAACCTTTGTCTTATCCTCTTGCAATAAAGAGGATTGGGACACTTTTACATTCTTGTTTTGCTGCATTAAACTTCCATCCATTCAATCAACCATCTTGTCTTTAAACTTGTTTAGTGCATAATCAACTAAAACTTTGACACTTTAGTTGTAGGGAATAGATAACTTTTCTTCTTGCTCCTGCGGATCGATACCTTACTTCCACATTGAGAGGTGCTACGGTGATCCCCTGCTCTTGGGGGTAATCAGGCAGCACGGGATTGAATCCGTGAATGCACCATCAGCCACGAGAAGAACTTGGCTTTGGAGGGCGCGAAGCCGTCCCAGACGAACGCCGCGAACGGCGCCTCGACGCCGCCAAATTGGTGGAGGCGGTAAAGAGCGCCCACGTCCAGGGCGCCGCCTTTCTTGCGGCAGCGAGTAAGCACGCGGGCGTCGTGAGCATCCGACAGGCGCACGGCGGCAATGGCGGGGGAGATCGCCGCGAGCTCGCGTTCCGGGCCTGATTACATGACATAGTTTGCTTACGTATACACCAGGTAACACAAGTTAGAAAATAAAAATTAGTGGCATGCGGCGACTTAGCCTAGCTCTGGCCTGACTACATCAGATAGTTCCTTAAAAGTAAACACCAGGTAACACAAGATTAAAACTGAAAATAATAAAACTGAAAATAAACACCATGCAACTATTATTGTCATCGTTGTGATCATAATGGTATCCGCATGACACAATTGGTGTTGAACGATTCACGTGTTTGCTTTTCTCGTAATATACGGTGTAGCTGCCGAGGTCCAATCTCTTCAAGCACTTTGTCTCGTGGTGTGGGCATAACTGTTGTACGGAGTAGTAGATGCGGTTCCTCTCCACCTCGCTACGCTCACCCGTCAGAGGTACACGTACCGCCCTGCAGCACGCTGGCCCCAAGAACAACGCATGGTCTCCCAAACTCTCCACCTCTTCCCATGTGCCTTTGTCGTCCATGAGCTGAAAAACAGTAATACAATGATCTTCGCAGCAAAGGCTTCTCGACGAGAACTTCACGGCTATCGCCAGCTTATCGCAAAGCTCGAAGATGTAGTATTTGCAGTTGGACTTGCTCCCCCACGCAACCCAGCTGATGCTCTGTTTGATGTTCATGCGGTGGACCGAGGTGATCACAGGAGCGCCCTTGTCATTCATGCCGACATCGAATTTGATCAGTTCACCATAAGCAAGGCAATAGAGCTTTCCGTTGCAAAAGGCAACGTCCAGCAGCTCCTCGGCGCCGCAAAGTCCTGTCGTCCACCAGCCATCTTCGCAGCCAATCCCGCAGAGCCCTATCTCGCCCCTCGTGGTTATCGCCGTGAGGATGCATGCGCTTGAGGAAGGGTCCTCCGAGAAGATGATCTTTTTGATGTACGTGTCGTCTCTGATGCTAGTAGTTTTGGATCTTGGTCGTCTAGTTGGGCCTTTACCCCCAATGATGCTCTGTTTGGCAGAGAGCGTTACCCGAGCACCGGTGAAGGCATTGACGATGATAAGGAGCCGAGTGCCGGCCACGGCCGCCAACCAGCCACCGTCATAGGATCCGACGATACGCTTGCCCCAAGGAAACCCTCGGAGCGGGGCGCGCAAGGCCCTGCCTTCCTCTAGGATGTACGCCCGCGCCTTCCGATCGCGCTTGGCGTTGCCCGTCGAGGGGAGCAGGAGCGGGAGAGCCGGCAGCTTCGGATGCCACGACGCGACGACGCGCCATGACGAACAGACGGCGGCGAAGCGGATGCGATCATATGCCGAGTAGCAGCACCCACGGTAGACCATGTCGAGGATGTCGCCGGGGAGATCAGCCCACCCCCGTCGCACTCGGCCGCAGCGACGGTCCATTGATTAGTTCTCGTTTGTAGCGATCGAGACGGAGGTGATCGATCGCGGATACGCCAAATCGCTGTACGTCCTTTTGTAGGACTCGTATTTAACTTTAGGAAGAACTCTGACTGCCAAATTTACAACGGGTAATTTTGTCTGCTTGATCGGTTTACAAGAGGCAGATCATCCAAGCGTTCTACTACAAGAGGAACACGGGTAGCTAATTTTTTCTTGGTTCGATTCGATAGAGCGCCTATCTCAGTATACACGTTTTCTTCGATTCACATAAATTTTTGTCCTTTTCGATTCTCTCTGTGTATTTCGATTTTTTGTTCTGAAAATTTAAGGGGTCGTAAGCAAACATCTTGGTAACACAATATTTTCACAATTTTGTGACAAATAGAAAGCAGTTTTTGAGTAGGTGACCAATTCACTTATGCGTGGCAATTTTATATACCGCCCATTCGCCCAAGCCTTTTACTCCTAAATTAATTCAGCAAAGAAACCACCTGTTTTTCTTGATTCCAATGTGATACTAATAAACTGACAAAAAACTGGAAATACTCGTCCGGATACACGGTCCATCCACCAGGATTCAGGAACACAACTGCAGCTTCTAACTAAACAGATAACAGTATAGCTGATCCATCAATTATTCAGGTCCACGTGGTCTGCGGGGGAAGCAACAGACGGCGAGAGCGATGGCCAGCACGGGGCCGGCAAGGCCCAGCGAAGCGCCGCCCATGATGCCGATCACCATGTCGGCGGCGTCCGCCCCGTCCTCGGGCGGGACGTAGAAGCTGCCGATCACCAGGTAGTAGATGGCGAGGAATGACACGAAGCAGGCGACGGTTACGGCGATGCAGAGCGCGCTTTCGGCAGCAGGACGTGCGTCGTCGCCGCCGCCGGAGCCTGCCTTCTCGTTGCTGCCATTGGCGCCGCTGCCGTCCTCGAGGTCCTTGTACTCCCCCGCCGACGCCGTGAGCGGCTCTTCTTCCTCCTCCAACGTATCGGGTTGCTTCGTCCGGTAGAAGCTAGACCTGCAAAAAAGAAGAATAAGAAACAAAGGTAAACTAATTAGATCGGTTGCAAGAACACCTTGAACAAAGGTCCTTGTGCAGGAAGAAAATTAAGGCAGAGGAGAATTTTGATCGATGGATCAATCTCTACCTGAAGATCTTCGTCATCGAGTGAGCACACAAATTAATCGAGGAAGGACCACCGAGATATATCGCTGGCCAAAATCTAGGCCCCCCACCCCCCTGTCCGGGAAGATAAACACAATAGGGTAACCTCGCATGCAACTAATCTGCCGATTTGTCGTGGTTATCGTTCGTGATCTGGTTCGTACAGTTATCCCCGTGCCGTGCCAGTAGAGTTCCGGCTCGATGGACACGTGTGTCCATGCTTCAATTATTTTTCTGATATATGTCAATGCACAAAAATTAAGTCTACATAAATGATATCTAAGGGCATCTCCAGTCGTTCGACCTCCCAGGGCTCAAAATTCCCAATTTTTCGGCCGCCGCGGCGCCAAACGGCGCGAATCGGGAACCTGGGGAGGCGCGTTTACCAGCCGTGAACCCAGGCCGCCCCCCCAGCCGGCGATTCGGCCATATTTCGGCATAAACAAAGGCCGGCCCTTTTTGGCATACAAATTCACACATAGAAAAAGTTTAACATACAAATCCACACACAAAATAAATAGTTTAACGTACAAATCCACACACAAATAAATAGTTCAACAATGCGCGTCCACAAGTGCCATTATCGACATTGCCATTGCCCTTGCGCGTCCACAAGTGCTGCACCAGATCCTTCTATAGAGCTAGATGCGTTGCAGCGTCTCGAATCTCCCGGCGCGTGGTGAGGAAGGCTGCCCATGGCGCCGGCACTGGTGATCAACATCTGCAAGAGGACCCTGACGGTAGTATGTTGCCCTTGCCTCACTGTCAGGCACCGGGTTATCCCGCTCACTCTCAATGATCATGTTGTGCAAGATCACACAACACTGCATCACCTCCCACATGTTGGACTTCGACCAAGTCATAGCTGGGTATCGGACAACAGCGAATCGAGACTGCAGCGCGCCAAATGCCCGCTCAACATCCTTCCTGCAAGCCTCCTGGCACTTGGAAAACCAAGCCTTCGCGCTTCCAGGCACAGGGTTGGAGATGCTCTTCACAAATGTTGCCCACTTCGGGTATATGCCATCTGCAAGATAGTAGCCCTTTGTATACTGGTGCCCATTGATCTCGTAGTTCACAGGGGGAGCATGGCCTTCGACAAGGTCGGCAAAGACATCCGAGCACTGCAAGACATTGATGTCGTTGTGAGTGCCTGGCATACCAAAGAATAAATACCAAATCCATAGATCATATGAAGCCACGACCTCAAGAATCACCGAGCAGTCTCCTTCCTTTCCCTTGTACATCCCCTGCCAGTTGAATGGACAGTTCTTCCATGCCCAATGCATGCAGTCGATACTACCAAGCATCCCAGGAAAGCCTCTTGCTGCATTCTCTGCGAGGAGGCGAGCAGTGTCTTGCGCATTGGGTGATCGCAAGTACCTTGGGCCAAAGACTGCAACCACTGCCCGGCAGAAATTGTTCAAGCACTCAAGGGCCGTGGACTCGCTCATGCGCAGATAGTCATCCTGTGCATCTGCAGGAGCACCGTATGCAAGCAACCTCATGGCCATCGTGCACTTCTGAATTGAGGTAAAGCCTACCGTGCCGGTGCAGTCCTTCTTCAATTTGAAGTAGGTGTCGAACTCCCGGATGGCATGCATGATCCTGAGGAAGAGCTCGCGGTTCATTCTGAAACGGCGCCGGAACACCTTCTCGTCCTGCGTAGGATCATTGGCGAAGTAGTCGGAGTAGAGGCAGTATCTCTCGTACCGCTGCCTCTGCTTGCTCTTGCGGCGACCGCGCGTCGATCCAACACGCCGCGGCCCCGCCTCGTTGGCGAGCAAGCCGGTGAGGCAGGCCAAGACCACCAGGTGTTCTTCGTCGTCGATGGCGGCCTGATCTTCCTCGTCGAAGAGCTCGGCGAGCAACTCCGCGGTGTCGGAGTCCATGGCTGGGTCAGGCGGAACGCCGAACACCTTGCGGGCGGGGTGGACGCGTTTCGCCCCGAGAATCTCCCCGGTGGCTAGATCGCGGCGGAGGGGAGTGGGGGGACGCCGGCGGCGTGGTGGGGGCTGGGCGGCGGGTTTCCTAGCTGCTTGTGTGCGGCGGCGCAAGGAGGGGTGGTGGCGGCGACGGCGAGACGGGCAGAGGAAAAGGCGAGCCGGGGTGGGAAAATGCCTTGTCTCGCCGACAGCGCTGTCCCACGCGTGCTTTTCCTTCCGCCGGCCCCCCCAGTCCGAACCCAGTGGGCTGGGTTCCGCCTGGGGGCGCCGGCGCTATTTTCCGCCGAAACGGCGCTATTTGGGCTTCTGGGGGGGGGGGGGGGGGCGGCTGGTGGAAAAACGGCGCTATTCACCCAAAACGGCGCTATTTAGCGTCCTGAAGGACTCTGGGGGACGGCTAGAGATGCCCTAAGAACTCCTCGAGGAACACTGCTAGCTGCCGTGATTCGTCATTCAACACATACAGATACTTTTGTTTTGAAATTTTGTTGCTCTCGAGTCTCGAGCATTATCAGCAGTCTGTTGGATATGTCCCACAAGAGAGCACATCCACAACACGGCATCGCTCGTGCATGTGCGGTCCGCGCAACGTAGCACCTCAAAAAAAAAAAAAAAGCAGTCCGTTGGATATGCTCTAAACAAGTTGGTGCAGCTATCTGACGAGCGTGCTCCACTGAACGTTTTGCATCAACTAACTGATCGATGTTGTGTCACCGTTGCTTACATACGTTATCATTCTGTCTGTGTCAGAAAAACCGAAGACATATTTCCCCATTACGAATTATAGGAGCCAATGCATCCATTGCTATCTTATTGTATGTGCATTTCTGCGCACAATATTTCAAGTAGCAATTTACTAGAAAATAATGGCGACTTTGTTTTCTTCCCAAGAACGAAGCAGAGAAAATAACAAGAAGAGAGTATCTGATGTTCAGCTGAGAAGGGTTTCAGATAAGAATACACTGACTTACGATTTACATGACACGGGGAAGTATATATGAGACATGCACAAGTGGTTCAGTTGGATATTTTCTGATAGAAAATCGACATGGTAGCTTATTGTAGAATCGAGGATAGGTTACTCAGCGAGGTACCACAATTCAAACTCAAAAGCAGTACGAGTACAAAACCAGAAGAATACTTCAGGCTAAGGAGGAGTACACATCCAGATCGATGTATAGATGGTTATTTTTCAGGGAGTATCTGATGTTCAGCTGAGAAGGGTTTCACATAAGAATACACTGACTTACGATTTACATGACACGGGGAAGTATATATGAGACATGCACAAGTGGTTCAGTTGGATACTTTCCGATAGAAAATCGACATTTTTGACAAAGACAGAAAATCGACATTGTTGCAAATTTGTTCAGCAACGAAACCACATGTTTTTATTCATTCCAATGTGATACTAAATTCTGTCCTAACTAGTCTACCGATGTTTATGTTGTCTTTTTTGAAGATACCCAAAGGGGTACGTAAAAGACTTGATTTCTATCGTTCGCGTTTCTTTTGGCAATGCGAGGAAAACAAGAAAAAATATCGGTTAACTAAATGGAATATCCTATGTCGACCCAAAGATCAAGGGGGGCTCGGCATTGAGGTTTTTAGATATCAAGAACAAGTGTCTCCTTAGTAAATGGCTTTTTAAGCTTTTAAATGAGGATGGGGTTTGGCAAGAATTGTTACGAAACAAATACTTGTCGAATAAGACGTTGGCGCAAGTAGAGGCTTGTCCAACAGACTCACCCTTTTGGAAAGGCCTCATGCGTATTAAAGAGGAGTTCTTTAGTCGAGGCGCTTTCAAAGTTAACAATGGTAAAAATACCAGATTTTGGGAAGACACTTGGTTAGGAGATACACCACTGCAACAACAATATCCAACATCAACATTGTTCAGCAAAAGAACGTGCTGGTTCATGATGTATTTAGGGAGGCGCCACCAATAAACATCTCTTTTAGGAGGAATCTTATTGGAGGTCGGTGGGAGGCTTGGACTCACTTGTGCCTAAGATTAATGGATATTAACTTGAATGACAATTCAGATACCTTTATGTGGAAACTTACTACTAATAAGGTATTTACGGTAAAATCGATATGTACGAGGACCTTATGAATGGCCATACTCCTTTTTTGCGTAAATACTTGTGGAAGTTAAAGATCCCTTTGAAAATCAAAAAATTTATGTGGTTCCTAAATAGAAAAGTCTTGCTCACTAAAGATAATTTAGCCAAGAGGAATTGGCATGGGTGTACAAAATGTTCTTTTTGTGGATGTGAGGAGTCCGTAGATCATTTGTTCATTACATGCCCTTTTACTAGACTAATATGGCGGGTGGTTTTCTGTACCTACAATATACCTCCTCCTTCCAATGTTTCTAATATGTTTGGGAATTGGTTGAACGGGGTAGACAAAAAGACCAAAACTAGAATTCGTATCGGCGTCTCAGCTATATGTTGGTCTATATGGAAATGTAGGAATAATATTGTTTTTAACAAGCAAACCAATTTTCATGTCTTACAGGTTATCAATATGGCTACATACTGGATCCAGCTATGGGCTACACTGCTTCCTTCGGACCAACAGGAGCTTTTGGTTACTGGATGTGCGCGACTCCTGTTGGTGGCACAGGAGTTTTTCTTCCGACATACGTGGCAGCATATTAGACGACTTCGGTAGTTGTTACTATGTTGTTATTTCGTTGGTTGATACATGTCTCAACTTTATGCGACATTTGAGTTGTAATAGGATGATACTCTGAATAATTTCAATAAATGGCTGTGTGCATCACTCGATGCAGAGGCCGGGACCCCATTTCTAAAAAAAATAAAAAAAAATAAACTGACAAAAAACATGGTCCATCCACCAGGATTCAGGAACTAAACTGCAGCTTCTAACCAATCAGATAACAACAGTAGCTCGTCAACATGGACTGCGGTAGCAGCAACATAGGGCGACGCCGACGGCCAGCACGGGGCCGGCGATGGCCAGCATAACGCCGCCCAGGACGACGAAGACCCGGCCATCGACCTCCTCCCCGGGCTCAGGCGGAAGGCAGAAGCTGACTATCAGCAGGTAGTAGCCGCCGATGAGCAGGTAGCAGATGGCAAGGCACGAGACCAAGAAGGCGACGATAACGGCGAAGTAGAGCACGCCTTCAAGACAACAACGTGCGTCGCCGCCGCAGGAGGCTGCTGTCTTGTCGCTGCCATTGGCGCCGCCCGCCGGAGCCGCTTCTTCCTCTTCGTCGAGCGGGTCGGGTTGCTTTGTCCGGTAGAAGTTAGAACTGCGAAGAAGAAGAAGAAGAAGAAATTAGATCGGTTGCAAGAACACCTTAAAATTGAATGGCGATGACTCGATTGGTACACTGGAAGAAGAGAATTAAGGCAGAGGATTATTTTGGTCGATGGATCGGTCTCTACCTGAAGATGTTCGTCATCGAGTGAGAACACAAATTAATCGAGGAAGGATCACTGAGGTATATCGCAGGCCAAAATTTGGCCTCCCTGGCCGGAAAGATAAACAATAGGGTAACCTCGCGTGCAACTAATCTGCGGATTTGTCGTGGACTCGTGGTTATCGATCGTGATTGGTTTCGTACCGTTAGCCCCGTACCATGCCATTTTATAGTTCCGGCTCGATGGACACGTGCGTAAATGTACATTATTTTTCTGACATGTCAATGTACAAAAATGAAGTCTACATAATACTCCGTTAACTAAGAACTCGTCGAGGAAAACTACTAGCTGTGATTCTTCAGTCAACACATACAGTAGTCTGTTGGATATGATCCAAATAATTCGTGGGTACTAGTTGTTTCTTCCACCGCACATCTCCGGCATGTGCCATGTTGGCACCTCTTCCGTTGAGAAGTTCAGAGAGAAAAACGTAAGTGTTTCGGATAAGTTTATGCTGACTTACGATTTACTATATATAAGAGATGACGCATGATATGAGACTGGACCATCACGGCAAATCTGATAGCTTAAGCCATGACGTGTGCGTGACGTGTGCGTGACCTGTGCGTGCGTGACCTGTCCGTCCGTGGGTGGCTGTTAGAGAGATTAGAGGATCGTGGGCACGATCAGATCGTTAGGGCGTGGTGATCGTGGTGTGCGTGTGGACTGCGTTACCTGGGCTATAAAGCCCAGTCCTCTGTAATCTCCTTGTAACCGCGAGTTTAAGGAGTAAAGTATTCGGGTGTTCGTGTGCCCGTGGCGGCGCTCCGTGCGCCGGCCGGCAAATATCTTGTGTCTCCACTCCGGTCACCGTCTCCCACCTCATGTTCTTGTCAGTGCGAGAGTCGAGAGGTCCAAGAGGAGAGGTTGCAGCTTAGGGCTGCACCAACAAGATCTCTAAATTTCGATTTGTACACAAATGTGAATATATAGGTAGTATGTGTTCTCTAAGGCAGAGAGAGAATGTAAAGTGTGATTTCGTTGCAAGGTGCCGATTAGTAATGGACTACTTAGTTAATATATATGTTATGCATCTGTGAATTATTATTGAACATATATATGCGTACCAAATGCTGTTTTTTTTTTCATTGTTTAGCAAACCGGTAAATGTGTTTAGCACTTTAGCTGCGCTATATAGATTTTCGTAGCTGCTGGAAGTGCTGCCGCTGAATGCAATAGCCGGCAATTTTAAACTTTGTTGATAGCTGACATTAACATAGGGAAATAAGTGTGCAGATCCACGATTCAGTTCATATGAATTCAGGAACATATCCATGGTCCAATTCATCAGGAGATAAACTTGCAGCTGCAAACTTAGTAACTATCATCAGCTCATGCATTAACTAACATAGTAACATGAACACAAAGATGCCTCAACCCTCAACCGCCGACGAGGATCCACGCGCGCTGCGGCTGCAGCAATAGATGGCGAGGCTGGCGGCCAAGAAAACAAAACCGACGACGGTGATCACCCGGCGGCCTTCGACCACACCAGCCTCGGGCGGGAGGTAGAAGTCGGCGAGCACCAGGTAGCAGAAGCCGACGATTGACAGCATTAAGGCGACGAAACCAGGGTCATATAGCGAGCGGCCTTCGGGACGACGCGCGCTACCCCTTCTGCCGATTTCGAGGTCCCTGTAATCCTCCGCTCCCATAGCTAGCGGTTCTTCTTTCTCGTCTAACGGGTCAGGATGCTTCGTCCGTTAGATGCTAGACCTGCCGAGACAAAGAAAAATAAAGAAAGATATACAAGATGTTCGATCAGATCGATTGCAAGAACACCTATGACCCTGTATTTTGTGCAAGGAAGAAAATTAAAGCGGATGATTATCTTGATCGATGTATCGATCTATACCTGAAAATCTTCGGTATCGACTGAGCAAGCACAGAAATTAATCGAGGAAGGGTCAACAATAGGTTAACCTTGCATGCAACGAATCTGCAGATTTCTCGTGGTTATCGGTCGTACTCGTACCGTGGTTATCCGTGCCGTGCGAGTAAATAATTCCGGCTTGACACATGTGTCAATGTACAAAACTAAGTCTACACATAACGATCGATATGAGGAATATATATGTTCCGACTCGACGCATATAAATTCGTGGGTATGTGTTTCGCAACAAAAAAAAACGTGGGCACGTATTACAGTAGCTCTTTCTTCCATCGCACATCTCCGGCGTCACGTTGGCAACTCCTGCGTGGAGAAGTTTAGAGAGAAAACGACGAGTCGCACATAGGTTTCAGATAAGAAAACGACGCTTCGGGTCCATCGGCGCACGACGCCCTCTCTCTGGCTAGTGTTAGCCATGAGGCACATGTCCGTATAAAACATAACGACGACCACTGCGAATTTCATGAATAAACCCTAGTGAATCTGAGCAAGGAGTCAGGTGGAGGCGTGCGGGCCAAGGAACAAAACATTTACAAGTGAGGAAATCTGATGTTGAGGGTGGATAAATGGCGACATATAACAAGGCATAGGAATGGACACTAGGACATGGGTTAGGATTTATCTAGAAATCATGGAGACATACGAGTCACATAATCAACTTTTACCACGTCTGCATCCAAATGAGTTGTGTCCACCTTCATATATCTTTGCGAATCAGATAAATCGAGATAGTGAAAAGCTCATTTTAACATCGTGTCACCGGGTAAAAGAGGGATTTAAAAAAGCCTTGTGCTAGACTGTGATGTGCCACTGATTATTAGGAAAACCGAAGCCTCTTGATTGAAAAATTGAGCGAAGACCTATTATTGATTATTTTAGTTTTCGTAAGAATTGTTTAACTTTTCTTCACCGCAACGCACGGGTATTGTACTAGTTAGAGTAATGGATCTAGTTATATCTTTGTGTTTGTTAGCGATTGAGATTGACTGACTTTGCATTGGCCGCTTTTGGGTCCCTGACATGTGGACCCACACATGGCGGAACCCACGCGGCAGTGACTCAAAGTTAAATGGCTTTATCGATTACTAGGATACAAAGTCAGTCAATTTTTGTCGGTTGTGTAGGTAGTCCACGTGTCTAATTCTTTTGGTTTCCTTTTTGACTAGTATGGTTCGACCAATTTCGTATTTATCATGTTGTCGGTGAAATCAGGTCATACTAAATATGTTTAGTAGTATCCAGGGTGGTCTTTTAACTCTCTTTGTTGTTTTTTTATTTGGGAAACGGGATCACTATTATAGTATTACCCATTTCTTCTAGCTCAGACTAGGTACTTCCTGCTACGCCCCAACAACGTTTTTCTTACTCTGACGTGGTTCTTAGGTCCTGAGATATCATCGAACTTCACTCATGGCACGTACAGACTACAAGGAGCAGCGAAGGGGAAAAGATGTATTTCTGTTTTTTTTTGGGGAGAAAAACAACGGCGGGTGCGGCGCACACACAGCCACTCGATGGATGCCACGCGTCCCGTCGCACAGATGGTCGCATGAGCGCGCTACGGGCAACTAGGCAAGCCCGTCCAAACACGAGAGGAGGGGAGTACCTGAAGTCTAGGAAGATATGTCCCAGTTTAGGTCGATCCCAGTTTAGCGGTCCTGCACTTTATAGACTTGCCGGGCTCCGGGCGAAGACGTGGGAAGAGATCGGATACGCATCCAGCTGAACGGAACTTGCCTAAACCAGCCTATTAACCGCCGTAGGAAGAGATCGGACTGCCGCTCGCCGGCGCCCGCGACGTGCCGCGCTCCCATCGCTGCCCGTGACGGGACCTCCAGATCAAACCCCTGCGACTGTTAGGGTGAGTTCATTACCTTTCCCTTCTCTTGACGCTTGCGTCGGGATCTAGTTAGTTAATGAGCCATACTCCTCTCTCTTGGGAGTACTACATCTTTTGTTCTCAGATCAAGTTAGATCAGTTCGAGGCAGTACTGTTTTGATGCAACTCCTCGATTGGTGTACCCAAAATTCATGCCCAAAGTATTTGAATCTAACTGCTTAAATTTTGACACATCTTACATTTACTACAGAACATATTTCTATCGAATTTGTTTATGGCATATGGCCTTTTGTGGGCTTTAAGTTTTAACTACCTCATGCAACAATCTGATAATTTATCACCGAGATTTTGTTTTGTAATTATGTATTTGTCCTAATTCGTGTCATCGTATATGCTCAGTAAATCTTAATTTTGTCTACTTAATCATGAATTGAATAATCTGACTAGTCTACGTTTGTTCACTGATGATTCTGGAATTTGCTGCTCTAGTGGATAAGTGGATTTTTTTTGGTGTGTGTGTGTGTGTGTGTTTCAATTATGGTTTGCACCCGCGGATTTGACTGTGTGTTCTAGGTTATTGAATTCCCGAGATGTTATACTAAGTAGTGTTCAGTCTTAACAAACAAATGTCAACTGTGTTGCATAACCAGCAAATTTCGCATGTGTAATATTGTATTCCTTTTTAGCTTTACACATGCTCAACTATAACGTATTCTCATTTAGTCCCTCCGTATCATAATATAAAATGTTTAGCTCTTCTCATGCGGACTAGATACAGAACAATATGAGTCTAGATACGTACGTATGTTGTTTGTATGGGAATGGCTAAAACATCTTATATAGGGAGGGAGTAGTTGTTTATTTCTGTCGCCGTTTCTATTTACGTTTATACCTAGGTTGAGGTACAGTTTTATTTCAATTCTTACCTGGTTTTTGTTCTTGTCATTATTCCTGCTGAGTTCTCTTTTATACTACAATATATTTCCTCCGTTCCACAATATAAGACATTTTTAATTATTGTGGAACAAAGAGAGTTTTTGATTATTGTACCTTTTACATATAAAAAATGTTGTATGATAGGTTCTGCAACATTCCACGGTCTTGGTAGTCGTCCGACACATTGAAGAAATGGCAAAGGCATTCTACTTTATAGTGGCTGCAGGCTTGCTATGCCTCTTCGCCACTGCAACGTCCAGGCCACATCCATCTTCTTCTTCATCATACAAGGTGTACATTGTGCTTTTGCACATCAAGAGGCCACCTCCAGAAGCTCGTATCATGGATAATGCTGCACGCAACAGGTGGTACGAGTCTTTCCTCCCTAGCAAGCTAACTGACTCGGGTAAACCACGCATGCTGTCCACTTACCATACCATATTTCACGGCTTCGCCGCCTGGTTAACAGAGGCTGAGATGGACGTAATGTCCAAAAAGCCCGGCGTTGGCCGCTGGTTCGAAGAAGGATTTTATGAACCATGTTAGGATATAGAATTTTTTGACTCTGTCAGTCGACTCTGAGCTTCAGGATCAGTGACATAGGAATTCACAATTTCTTGTATCCAGGCTGGCTGTACTCCCACACAAGATTGAATAGCCATGAGATGTCCTACACGAGACCGCCGAATTTTTTGTACCCTTGCGATAAACGATTTTAAATTGAAGGCCCATCAAGCGAGCCATCGCCTTACGTTGCAGTGGAGATTGCAATGTTTGATCCTCAAGATAACACAGGCTGTGGTGATCAGTTTTAATCAGAAATTCACCCCGCTGTAAATATGGGCGCCTGCGCTCCACTGCCATCAACAGTGCGAGAGACGCTTTCTCGTAAATTGATAACTGTTGATGCTTAATGCTCAATGCCTTGCTAAGAAAGGCCAGGGGATGGTTGTCTTGCATCAACACCGCACCAATCCCGTGATCGCAAGCATCTGTCTCCACAACAAATTGCTTCTGAAAATCCGGCAACTGCAGTACAGGTGTAGTTGTGATTGCTTCTTTCAGTGCCAGAAATGCAACATTTGCCTCGGCAGTCCATTCAAACAGTTTCTTCTTCTTGAGTAAATTAGTGAGTGGCTTAACAATGATGCCATAGTCTTTAATGAATTTTCTGTAATATCCGGTGAATCCAAGAATGCCTCGTAACTCTGCCTGCTGCTCCGCGCAAGGCCGACGCGAACCCCTGCCTGCTGCTCCGCGCCTCCTCCGACTCCTCCGACAGAGAGGAGGAGGAGGCCGCGTCTCCGCCCGCGAGGAGGGCCCGCAGCGCCACCCGCCTTCGCTCCGCCGCGCCGTCGCGGGCCATTCGAACAGAGTAGTTCTGCTTCGCGGTAGGTGGAGCATGGCGGAGTAGAGGAGTTAGGACCAACCGAGCCGATGAAATAGAAATAGAAAGCCGTCGAACCGTCGAGATTCCTAACCTCTCCTCTCCCTTTCATCAACTCAACCACCACCCCACGGTGCCGCACGGGAACGCGATCCAGGCCGTGCGTGAGCTCTCGCGGCACGGCAAGCTAATCATCAATCAATAGGCCGCGACCATCCGATGGGACGGGATGCATGAGTGCACAACGGGGAGTGTCATCCTCTCGATCGGGACAAAGTGTCTAATTCAGTCGTGTTCTGAACCTGAAGCCACAGCTTCCAACTCGGTCTCCACGCTGCAACTTGTGTTATCGGCTCGATCGGCTAAACTTGGATTTGGGATCGAGGAGCGTGGCCTTGCTGGTTATGACGCGGGTACAGTCACTGCCAGTGGCTGGACACTGACTGTTACTGTATTTGTATTGTGAGGCTTGTGAGCTGACGTGTTAGCGTTACCTCTAGCAGAAACCGGCATCACGTTGTGGTCGTGCAGCGCTGCGCGATTCCGACGTGGATTTATCATTCTCTGGTAATTGCTGTGATCTCGAGTTATCACAGGTGCAAGCTCCTCTTTACCCAAGGCACACACGCATGATAGATGCTATCTCAAAAAATAAATAATCAGAAAAAAACATGTATTTTCTTTGCCAAGACAAACATTTTTTTCATAGTTAGCAGATGCTGCTTAGCTGGTCACACGCTTTGTAGTTAACTTAATTTCTGTTATTGACCGGTATGAAACCATGAGATCGGAACATAAATACTCACAAATATGAAGGGATGAAAACATATTCATCGAATGGTGGCTGTGTGTCGACCGAGAAATAACATTCTCTACTTCGATGGAGAACGATGATTGTTTACCAAATTATTTCAGAGGCATGCAAACATGGTAGATACAAAAAACAATACTCCGTAAGAGGTAAACATCGTAACACGGTTTTGCCATCCTCGCATATTTGATCTTGTGGACTCGTCGAAGTGACATGCTATATGATATTTTAATGTTGTTGAATGTATTTTTTAAGTGGACACAAAGCTCCATGTGGAGTATTTGACAAATGAAGTCAAGGTCATAATGTAGCAAGGGTGAAGAAAATTCACCCCTTAATTATGTTCTTTTAATTACATTTTTTTAATGGGAACCAATTGATATTGTCGATCAAGAACTGTCTACACGCCGCATCATTGCTCAAGCCCTCCATGCATGCGAAGTAATTCTCCCCGTCTCATTAGTCCATAGCTTCGAGTGCAACTCCTCGTATTGCGGCTTCCAACTTCTTGCTAGCCTGCTTGGATGATTTCATAGTAACCTTAAGTTGGACCAATGCACCCAATAAAACGTAAATCATTTCAAATTTTCCATAAGGCCCAGAGGGAACCATCTGAAACAATGGTTTCTCGATTCAAGCCACATAAAGTGCGGCGAAGGTACATCTCACTTATGAATCACATGGAACAAGTCAGCAAACATGATCCAAATATGTTTCACTACGACACAATTAAATAAATAGGTGCCAAGCAGATTCACATTCTATACAAAGAATACAAGCGATATTAGTAACATTGCGGGTGTTTAGTAAGACTGTCTGTTTGTCCCTGATCGTTAACAACTTTTTATAATAGAAAAAACAACAAAAGACTCGCATGGCCTACAATATGTTTTTTTGGACATGGGTACGAGCGAGCCGACTAAGGTTACAGTTGCCCGTCATGGTAGAACTTAAATTTTTTTTTGGGGGGGGTGAGGGGGGACAACAAGACTAATTTTCACTAAAAATGAATCTAAATTAGCCTTAGCTATATTTTTCCCTCTTGTACCATGGCATGGGGCGGGGGGCGCATGCCCCTACCACCAGCACTGCGTATTTCAACACTAATCTGATATGTACTCTTATTTTTCTGTTAATCATTCCACTATGGACATGAGCAATAGCAGCATGACTCCTCATCAAGCGCTATCGACTCCGAATAGGAGTCCATACTCAAGAGCACTAATCTGATATGTACTCTTATTTTACTACACTCCTGCTAGCGCTAAGTTGACGAGGGAATATCTCCCCGGCAACAGCACCAGAAACAATGCTTGTACGTCACGTCAGTTGGGAACCCCAAGAGGAAGGTATGATGAGTGCAGCAGTAAGTTTTCCCTCAGTATGAAACCAAGGTTTAATCGAACCAGTAGGAAAACGAGGTTGCTTCGAAGGTGTTGGTGAAGGAGTGTAGTGCGGCGCAACACCAGGGATTCCGGTGCCAACGTGGAACCTGCACAACACAATCAAATTACTTTGCCCCAACTTAACAGTGAGGTTGTCAATCTCACCGGCTTGCTGAAAACAAAGGGTTAAACGTATCGAATGGAAGATGATGTTTGTTTGCATAAAACAGTAGAGAACAATGATTGCAGTAGATTGTATTTCAGATGTAAAAGAATGGACCGGGGTCCACAGTTCACTAGTGGTGTCTCTCCAATAAGATAACTAACATGCTGGGTAAACAAATTACAGCTGGGCAATTGACAATTGATAAGTGCATATAACATGCATGTGTGAGCTGTGGTGTCTACTATGAGATTCATTTGGGCATTACGACAAAGTACATAGACCGCTATCCAGCATGCATCTATGCCTAAATAGTCCACTTTCCGGTTAACATCCGTACCCCTTCCAGTATTAAGTTGCAAGCAACAGACAATTGCATTAAGTAATGTGCGTAATGTAAACAATACATTCATCCTTGAATAAAGCATTGCTGTTTTACCCCTAGTGGCAACAACACATCTACAACCTTAGAACTTGCTGTCACTATCCCAGGTTAAATAGAGGTTGAACCCAACTATCATGCATAAATACCCCCTCTTGGAGTTACAAGTATTCACTTGGCCAAGGCTTCAACAAGTAACGGAGAGCATGCAAGATCACAAATGACATAGACATGATAATATAATATTCAGCTCCACATAGGTATCAATATAAGTCAGATCCCAGCAAACACAACATGTAGCATTACAATAAGATGATCTTGATCATGATAGGCAGCTCACAAGATCTAAACATGATGGCACAAGTGGAGAAGACAACCATCTAGCTACTGCTATGGACCCATAGTCCAAGGATGAACTACTCACGCATCACTCCGGAGGCGGGCATGGCGATGTAGAGCCCTCCGGTGATGATTCCCCTCTCCGGCAGGGTGCCGGGAAGAGCTTCAGAACCCCCCGAGTTAGGGTTGACGACGGCGGCGGCAGCGAATATGTTCTGGATGAAAGGCTCGGTGTTTTAGGGTTTTCACGTCTCGGGGAATAAATAGGCGAAGGGGCGATGTCGGCGGACCCCCGAGGGGCCCAAACCACAGGCGGCGCGGCGGTGGGCCGCGCCGCCAGGTGGTTTGGCCACCTCGTGGCTTCTTCGTCTCTCCTTCGGACTCCGTGTACGTGCTGGAAAAATAGGGACTTGGCCTTTTGTTTCGTGCAATTCCGAGAATATTTCCAGAAGTAACTTTCTGAAACCAAAAACAGCAGAAAACAGGGAACTGGCACTGTGGCATCTTGTTAATAGGTTAGTCCCAGAAAATGCATAAAAGTGATATGAAGTGTATATAAAACATGTAGCAAATGGTATAATATAAGCATGGAACAGCAGAAATTATGGATACGTTGGAGACGTATCAAGCATCCCCAAGCTTAGTTCTACTCGTCCTCGAGTAGGTAAAACGATAACAACAAATAATTTCTGAGGAGACATGCTTTCACACAATCTTGATCAATATATTGCAAGGCTCATGTCATGAATGAAGTGACTCAAAGCAATGATCTATAGTTTGCTAACAAATAGATAAAGAGTAAACAATGAATCATATAAGCAAAAACTTTTCATGAATAGTACTTTCAAGACAAGCATCAAAAAGTTTTGCATAAGAGGTAACTCATAAAGCAATAGATTCAAAGTAAAAGGCATTGAAGCAACACAAAGGATGATTAAGTTTCAGCATTTGCTTTCAACTTGTAACATGTATATCTCATGGATAGTTGTCAACATAAAGCAATATAACAAGTGCAATAAGTAAATATGTAAGAATCAATGCACACAAAGTTGACACAAGTGTTTGCTTCTAAGATAGAAAGGAGTAGGTAAACTGACTCAACATAAAGTAAAAGATAGGCCCTTCGCAGAGGGAAGCAGGGATTAAATCATGTGCTAGAGCTTTTTAAGTTTTCGAAAGCATATAGAGAGCACAAAATAAGTATTTGAGAGGTGTTTGTTGTTGTCAACGAATGGTAGTGGGCACTCTAACCCCCTTGTCAACCAGACTTTCAAGAGCGGCTCCCATGAAGGACGTTATCTCTACCAGCAAGGTAGATCATCCCTCTTCTCTTTTGTTTACACATGTATTTTAGTTTCTTTATAGATGACACTCCTCCCAACCTTTTGCTTACACAAGCCATGGCTAACCGAATCCTCGGGTGCCTTCCAACATTCACATACCATGGAGGAGTGTCTATTTGCAAAATTAAGTTGCTTACTGATAAATCAGGGCAAAACATGTGAAGAGAATTATTAATGAAAGTTGTAATTAATTGGGGCTGGGCACCCCGTTGCCAGCTCTTTTTGCAAATTATTGGATAAGCGGATGTATATGCCACTAGTCCAGGTGAAAGTCTGTCAGAAGTAAATGACAAGATTGAAAGATAAAACACCACATACTTCCTCATGAGCTATAAAACATTGACACAAATAAGGAGTAATAAAGTTTTGAATAGTTTAAAGGTAGCACATGAAATATTTACTTGGAATGGCAGGAAATACCACATAGTAGGTAGGTATGGTGGACACAAATGGCATGGGTTTTGGCTCAAGTTTTGGATGCACGAGAAGCATTCCCTCTCAGTACAGAGTTTAGGCTAGCAAGGTTGTTTGAAGCAAACACAAGTATAAACCGGTACAGCAAGAATCACATAAAAACATATTGCAAGTATTATAAGACTCTACACTGTCTTCCTTGTTGCTCAAACATTTTACCAGAAAATATCTAGACCTTAGAGAGAACAAATATGCATCCCAAGTCTCAACAAGCTCTACGGTAGTTCTCCACTACTAGGCTTTAACTACATGATGCAAGAGCTTAAACATGATCTACTTGAGAGCTCAAAACAATTGCAAAGCATCAAATCAAACAAGACAATGATCTACAAGAATGCATATGTCTTTTCCAATACCAACTACTACATGTAGCATTTTCTTTCTTCCAAACAAACACCAATAATTTATTTAAACATAAACTCTCCAAATGATAATATAATGCAGCAAGAGAGTATTTATAAACAAGTGCTAACAGCTCGAAGAGATGCATGAAAAACAGGAGCTAAAAGCACTGCAGTAGCTAGTTAAGAATACTCAACAAATATAAGTGAAGAACATGAGTATTCACATGAAAAAGCGGAGCGTGTCTCTCTCCCACACAAGGATTGCTAGGATCCGAATTTATTCAAACAAAAACAAAAATAAAAACACACAGACGCTCCAAGTAAAGCGCATAAGATGTGAAAGAATTAAAATATAGTTTCACTAGAGATGACCTGATAAGTTTGTTGATGAAGAAGGGGATGCCTTGGGCATCCCCAAGCTTAGACGCTTGAGTCTCTCTGAATATGGTTGGGATGAACCACGGGGGCATCCCCAAGCTTAGGCTTTTCACTCTTCTTGATCACATAATATCACCCTTCTCGCTTGATCCTTGAAAACTTCCTTCACACCAAACTCAAGACAGTTCTCATTAGAGGGTTAGTGCATAATCAAAAATTCTCATATTCTGTAATGATACAATCAATCCCAAAGCTTCTGGACATTAGCTACAGCCACCAATGCTTTGTGGAGCAAAGAAATCCACACAAACACAGTAAAAGAGCGAATGCAAAACAAAAGGCAGAATCTGTCAAAAACAGAACAGTCTGGAATGACGAATTTTTTCGAGGCACTTAAGTTGCTCAGATGGATCTGGCCTAAAATAATGAAAGTTGCGTACATATCTCAGGAATATGCGTGATTTTTTCAGAATTTTTGAATTTTCTACAGGGAGATAAGCTCAAATCCGTGACAGCTAAAAATCTGTCACTGCGCAGAAATCCAAATCTTGCATCAACTTTCAATATAGAACTTTACTTGGCACAACATTGCGATAAAATAAAGATACAAAGGAGTTGCTACAGAAGTAACAAAACTCCTTGAGAAAAACTAAAAATAAAAGATAAAGGGTTGCCTCCCTAAAGCGCTTTCTTTAATGCCTTTAGCTAGGCTAAAAGATTTTAATGATGCTCTCATAGGAATAGAACTTGAAAAACAAAAGAGAGCATCAAGAGGCAAATATCAAACGCATTTAAGTCTAACCCACTTTCTATGCAAGGGAACCTTGTAACAAAATAAATTATTGAAGCATAAAGCAACTAGCATAGAAAGATGAAACAAGTACAACTTCAAAACTTTCAACATAAAGAGAGGTGTTTTAGTGACTTGAAAACTTTTACAACCATATTTTCCTCTCTCATAATAACTTTCAGTAGCATCATGAACAAACTCAACTATATAACTATCACATAAAGCATGCTTTTCATGATCTACAAACACATAATTTTTATTAAGTTCAAAAACAGTGGGGTCATTAAACCCACTTTTGACAATAGTAGTATAATAAATATCATTAGGCAATATAGGACCATCATCAAGAGCATTATCATATATAGCATTAGGGAGCCATTGTTTTATTTCTGAAATTTCGTTTTCTTGAGTCAAGGAGCTTGTTACGTAAAATTTATCAAAAGGAGATATTTCAAAAGAATCATGGCATTCAACAATATAACACTCTTCCTCCTTAGGTAGGCATGGAGGGCAATTAAATAGTGTAAGAGTTGAAGAGTTACTGTCATTAGAAGGTAGATCCTCCTTTTGTTCTTCACTCTCCTCCTCTTTTTCATCCAATGAGATCACAGTTTCAGCAATTTCCTCTTCCTCAGGTTCCTGCAAGGCACAAGTTTCATCTTTTTGAGGAAACATCCTCTCAAGATGTTCAGTAATGTAAGAATTATTATCCTTGTAGGTATCACAACAATATTTAAGTATGGCAATACATTCAGATTTATAAGGGGCATCAGTTTTATGTTCAAGATAAGAACTAATTTCAAGGGCACCCTTAAAAACAATAAACTCTTCAATTTGTTCAAGATTACCAAAATCATAGTTTCCTTTAGCATAGGCAGCCAAGGTTTCATTATCAGTATACTCACATTGGAAAGGGAGATGTTTGTGCCTTCTATAGCAAAGAGATTCATTAAAGCAGTAGGATTCATCATATGTAGAACACAAGTTCTTAGCAAAACCATTCAATCTTCTTATTTGTTCCCATAGATGTTTTCCTTTTGGAGAGAAGCGGTAATTCTTATAACGAGACCCAGTTTCATAGAGATAAGACATTGAAAACAACTAGTCATAATAGTAATTCGAAATAAAAAGGAACTAATTTTTTTGTGTTTTTGATAAAGAGAGCAAACAAGACTAAATAAAAATAAACTAAGCAAGACAAATAACAAAGTAAAAGATTGGGTGTGAGAGACTCCCCTTGCAGAAGCAATTCGGTTTTCCCCGGCAACGGCGCCAGAAAACGTGTTGGTGGCTAAGTTGACGAGGAATATCTCCCCGGCAACAGCCAGAAACAATGCTTGTACGTCACACGTCAGTTGGGAACCCCAAGAGGAAGGTATGATGAGTGCAGCAGCAAGTTTTCCCTCAGTATGAAACCAAGGTTTAATCGAACCAGTAGGAAAACGAGGTTTGCTTCGAAGGTGTTGGTGAAGGAGTGTAGTGCGGCGCAACACCAGGGATTCCGGTGCCAACGTGGAACCTGCACAACACAATCAAATTACTTTGCCCCAACTTAACAGTGAGGTTGTCAATCTCACCGGCTTGCTGAAAACAAAGGGTTAAACGTATCGAATGGAAATGATGTTTGTTTGCATAAAACAGTAGAGAACAATGATTGCAGTAGATTGTATTTCAGATGTAAAAGAATGGACCGGGGTCCACAGTTCACTAGTGGTGTCTCTCCAATAAGATAACTAACATGCTGGGTAAACAAATTACAGCTGGGCAATTGACAATTGATAAGTGCATATAACATGCATGTGTGAGTGTGGTGTCTACTATGAGATTCATTTGGGCATTACGACAAAGTACATAGACCGCTATCCAGCATGCATCTATGCCTAAATAGTCCACTTTCCGGTTAACATCCGTACCCCTTCCAGTATTAAGTTGCAAGCAACAGACAATTGCATTAAGTAATGTGCGTAATGTAAACAATACATTCATCCTTGAATAAAGCATTGCTGTTTTACCCCTAGTGGCAACAACACATCTACAACCTTAGAACTTGCTGTCACTATCCCAGGTTAAATAGAGGTTGAACCCAACTATCATGCATAAATACCCCCTCTTGGAGTTACAAGTATTCACTTGGCCAAGGCTTCAACAAGTAACGGAGAGCATGCAAGATCACAAATGACATAGACATGATAATATAATATTCAGCTCCACATAGGTATCAATATAAGTCAGATCCCAGCAAACACAACATGTAGCATTACAATAAGATGATCTTGATCATGATAGGCAGCTCACAAGATCTAAACATGATGGCACAAGTGGAGAAGACAACCATCTAGCTACTGCTATGGACCCATAGTCCAAGGATGAACTACTCACGCATCACTCCGGAGGCGGGCATGGCGATGTAGAGCCCTCCGGTGATGATTCCCCTCTCCGGCAGGGTGCCGGGAAGAGCTTCAGAACCCCCCGAGTTAGGGTTGACGACGGCGGCGGCAGCGAATATGTTCTGGATGAAAGGCTCGGTGTTTTAGGGTTTTCAGTCTCGGGGAATAAATAGGCGAAGGGGCGATGTCGGCGGACCCCCGAGGGGCCCAAACCACAGGCTGGCGCGGCTGGGGCCGCGCCGCCAGGTGGTTTGGCCACCTCGTGGCTCTTCGTCTCTCCTTCGGACTCCGTGTACGTGTGGAAAAATAGGGACTTGGCCTTTTGTTTCGTGCAATTCCGAGAATATTTCCAGAAGTAACTTTCTGAAACCAAAAACAGCAGAAAACAGGGAACTGGCACTGTGGCATCTTGTTAATAGGTTAGTCCCAGAAAATGCATAAAAGTGATATGAAGTGTATATAAAACATGTAGCAAATGGTATAATATAAGCATGGAACAGCAGAAATTATGGATACGTTGGAGACGTATCAACTTCCGACCGGAAACATCACTTGATCGCTCTCACCGGATACTAAACTTAATGGTCTACAGGTCTTTCTCCCCTAAGCTGGCTACCTGCTAAAAATGAGTGCTAGCACCCTCATCAACCTGGATACTTCATTTCCTTCATAAAATCCCAACTAACATACTCATAAGCTTTATCATGGTCTTATTTCAAAACTAGAGTACTAGACATGAGTGAGGCATATGAACTTCATGGATGACCTCATGGGCCTCAATAACACTCTCCAGAATGAACCTGCGTTTGATAAAAACATATTTACTAGAGGAAATTAGTCCTCAGCGATAACCGTATTAGTCATTACCATTACACAACGTCATAGGATGATTTTTTCATGTGTCTTGTTTCTGGTTCTTTTCGGATGAAAGTAACAATATAAAAAGTTCAGTCCAGAATGTGGTTGAATATTTTCCATGTAAGACTACTTGTTTCTTAAAAGGTAAAGATAGAGAAAAGTAATATAATAAACCACAAAATATAGTGATTGTCAACGGTGATGAACTTGCTTTGGTCATGAGTTCTCTGATTTCATCCATTTGTGATGTTGTCCTTCTTCCTCGATACTTTGGTGATGAAGCACGGTCTAGCGTGAATAGCCAAATTTTTCACCATTTGAGCTCGTGTGAGTTTGGTTTTCTTTATTTTTTCTACCAGAAATATAATTGAACACCAAGCCTAAATGAAGTGGGTTTCTAGTTCTTATTTTAGTCTTGTTTCGAGTCTGCTATACCGTTTTTATATCAATAAATTTTGTTGGTACATCTGTAAAAGAGAAAAGCGAAATGACAAAGAAACATAATTGTCGAATTTGTATGCCCTTAGTTTTTTAGATATGTTTTTTTATCTCTAATGACCACTTAACGCCAGAAAAGTCCAATTGGCTCCCGAACTCACTGGAGCCCCTTTTTTAAGAAAATAAAAAAATGAAAATCACACTTTCAAATCTCAAAAAAGTCTTAAAAAATCGTACGAGTACATATACATGTATGATTAGTATGACCCAAGTTTCGGCAAAATATATTATTGTATGTGATCTACACAAAAAGATAAGTGTGGGGATAAAAACAATTTTTCTTCTCTTTCAAGAGCATAAGTGCATGTACAATGGGGTGACGTCAGCCTTCTCTTAGCGTTGACACGTAGGATTTTTGTCTAGTTGGCGGAGAGAGAATGTAGAAAGAGAAGACTGCCTTCCCTTAACTAAGAGATGATCCCTTCACCATTGTACCATTTGTTTTCCCTTGAAAATATAATTTCCTATTAAAATATAGTTAATTCTCATTAATTGCTAGGGATAGCAATAAGAAACAATCCATTGTACAACTTATAATTTTGCCTTCTCGTGGATGGCCAAGAGAAGGCGCGCCTTCTCTACCATTGTACATGCCCTAAATTTGTTCATTTTGCGTAACCGAAAATTCTCAAAAATAAAATTTATCCGTAAACCATATTAATATGTAACCATATACCCAAAATCAATTTTATTGAAACGTAAATATCAATTTTTTTGGTATAATACAGGGCTCCTCTGACTCACTCTGTCGATCCCCCTAATTTATTCAGGGGCTAAACTTCTTCACCTTGAAGGGTCAACGCATAACTTTCTTGTCGACGGGTTTTGCACCTGGTCTACCATAGAGAATCAAACACGCCGAGATCGGCCGAGTCACAAATCACAAACGGCCAGCAAGTCAGCAATCAGCAACAACGCGTTCCATTCTGACGAGTTACCCTATTAGTCATTACCATTACACAACCTAATAGGATGATTTTATTTCATGTGTCTAGTTTCTGGTTCTTTTCGGATGAAAGTAATAATATAAAAAGTTTAGTCCAGAATGTGGTTGAATATTTTCCATGTAAGACTATTTAGTTTTTAGAAGGTAAAGATAGAGAAAAGTAATATAATAAACCACAAAACATAGTGATTGTCAATGGTGATGAACTTGTTTTGGTCATGACTTCTCCGATTTCATCCATTGGTGATGTTGTCCTGCTTCCTCGACACTTTGGTGACGAAGCATGATCGAGCATGAACATCCAAAATTTCACCATTTGAGCTCGTGTGAGTTTGGTTTTCATTGTTTTTTTTACCAGAAATATAATTGAACACCAAGCCTAAATAAAGTGGGTTTCTAGTTCTTTTTTAGTCTTCTTTTGAGTATGCTATACCATTTTGTATGTCAATAAATTTAGTAGGTACATCAGTAAAAGAGAAGCGAGCTGATAAAGAAACATAAATATCAAATTTGTATACCCTTATTTTTTTTAGATAAGTTTCTTATCTCTAATGACCATTTAATGCTAGAAAATTCCAATCGGCTCCCAAACTCATTGGAGCCCCTTTATTAAGAAAAAAAAGGTAACCACACTTCCAAATCTGAAAAAGTCCAAAAAATTGTACGCGTACATATACATGTATGATAAGTATGACCCAAGTTTCGTCAAAACACTGTATATTATTGTATGTGATCTACACAAAAAGATAAATATGGGATACAAACAATTATTTTTCTCGTTTTAAAGCCATAATTTGTTCTTTTTGTGTAACCCAAAATTCTCAAAAAAATAATATCCGCAAACAATATGAATATGTAACCATATACCCGAAATCAATTTTTTTTTGGAAACGTAAGATATCAAACTTTTTGTTTTGTATAATACCGGCTCCTCTGACTCACTCTGTGGAGGCCCCCCTAATTTATTCAGGGGCTAAATTTCTTATGCATAATTCGCCTTGAACGGTCAACTCATAACTTTCTTGTCGACGGGTTTGCACCTGGTCTACCACAGAGAAACCTACACACCGAGATCGACCGAGTCATCACATTCACAGGTCACAAGCCGGGCCAGCAAGCCGGCAATCAACAACAACGCGTTCCATTCTGACGAGCTCCACCCAGTTGAGTTGGTCATCCGTTGAACGGTAGGCGGAAAAACCGCATAAAGAAGAAGATGCGAGGAAGCAGCATCGAAATCAATCCCAGAGAGAGACGTCCATTTCAACGTCGACGGCGTTCGACGTCAGGATCAATCAGCCGCCCAACCCAAAGGAAGGAGAAACAGAGGCAGCTGGTTCTTGGGAGCTACACACACCTTCGTGTTCGTCGCCCAGCTCTCGGCCGCTGCCGTGAAGGGGGCACAGGAGGAGAAGGAGGCGGAGGAGCTCGCTGTTGACTTGTGCGCGCGGCGGGACGGCCGGCCAGCCAGTCCGGCAAGAAGGAATCTTATCATCTGTACGTGAGTGAGTCGCTCGCTCGTTGGCTCTCCTGATATACGCGTACGTATGTATATGTGGTCACCGCGCCTGCCATGTAGCGCTGGCATTTCATTTCTCGCCGCGTCAAAGAATCGAGATATGCATGCATCGCGACCACGAAATTTTCTGGGAATCATTCGGCTGGCAGCCGGGCGGAGGCCTGAAATCCCCGACGCAGGGACAGGGGGGCGAGGAGATGCCCGCTGGGGGCGCCGCACCCGTACCTCAAGACCCACGGGGCCAAGGTGGCGAGGCCGCTGCACATGGTGGACTGGATCGTGCTGCTCCTCCTCGCCGCCGCCGACGTCGGGCTCAACCTCATCGAGCCCTTCCACCGGTTCGTCGGCGAGGGCATGATGGACACCCTCCTCTACCCGCTCCATGACAACACCGTCCCCGTCTGGGCCGCCCCCCACTGCATTCCTTCAAGGTTGCTCCAGATTCAGACATTCTTTTGCCCTGCTCTGTATTTATCGAATCGTCCTCCTCGGATGGATGGGTGGATGCAGGTGATCGCGGTCGCCATGCCGATGCTCATCTTCGCCGGGATCTACGTCAAGAGGAAGAATGCCTACGACCTGCATCACGCCATGCTAGGCAGGTTATCCCTGCACTGCTGCAACCCTGTGTCAATTTATTCAGATTGCTGCTCTGCTCTGCTTGCTTCTCGGTTCAGAGAGATGTAAACAATGCTGTTGCGTCGTAATCGGCAGGCCTGTTCTTCTCCGTGCTCATCACCGGCGTCCTCACCGACGCGATCAAGGACGGCGTCGGCCGGCCTCGCCCCAACTTCTTCTGGCGATGCTTTCCTGACGGAGTGCCCGTGAGCTCCCCATTGCTGCTTCTTCAGAGTTCAGACATTCTTATATTCAGGACTGTCACACTGAATTTCATGCTTTATCTATTCAGAATTACAACAATATCACCGGACAATTCATATGCCACGGAGACGCAGCCGTCATCAAAGAAGGGCACAAGAGCTTCCCCAGTGGCCACACCTCATGTAAGCAACAACCATCAGCTGCAACTCTGAAAACCCCACACCTCATGCAGAGTACCTAAAGAACTTCATCAACGGTTTACTTGCACAGTTAGTTGCAAGAGTACTGCACATTCAGTCTCAGGTTTCTCGTATTCATCTGTCATGCAATGCAGGGTCCTTCGCCGGACTAGGCTTCCTGTCGTGGTATCTGGCTGGCAAGATCAGGGCGTTCGACCGGAGCGGCCACATCGCCAAGCTCTGCATCGTCATCCTGCCGCTGCTCCTCGCTGCGATGATCGGCGTGTCCCGGGTCGACGACTACTGGCACCACTGGCAGGACGTTTTCGCTGGTGGAATTCTCGGTTGGTGCCAAGAATTCAACCTGTTAAAATTAAATTAGTATCTCCTGAAGATCATACTGTCAGACTGACGTGTGGGTGCCTGTATCTCTGCAGGCCTGGTGGTTGCTTCGTTTTGCTACCTGCAGTTTTTCCCATCTCCCTCGGGTGAACATGGTATGTTGATTCTGAATTGATGGTGCATAGTGCATAACACCATTACTCCTCATTCTGTCAGAGTGTCAGGTGCATATAACTAAAGGGAATATGCATATAAAAGCATCTCTATTCCTTTGAACATGGACTGGGCAAAAAAACTGTTTTTACTAGAGCAGCCCAGTCCAGGGCTATATGTATTCATGGTTATGGTTGGCTTATTGGGCTTTTGCTAGCTGGGTCAAGTTATGAAAGTCAGGCTACTAGCGAGGCTTAGAAAGCCGTTTTTTTTTACCATGAAACTGCAGGGCAAAACCCCCCACAGCATTTTTATTTATTATAAAGTCACCACTTTACTTACAATATGTAAAAAAGGAAAACAAAAAGAGTATCTATGGTAGATTGTCAATCCATCTTGACATACCGTACTTATCCTTCTTTCTCTCTCGATACAAATGGAGAGTCATATCATGCACAAAAGCTTTCTTCCAGGCACGAAAGGATGACTTAATATTCTGAAACATTGCTTCATTTCTCACCTTCCAGATGTGCCATGCCGCAATAAAAACCACCTCAGAGAAGAAAGGCTTATTAAAACTCTGTCTAGCTGCGGCAAATAGATCGTCCATGCTTGAATTCAAACCCCTCACCCACTCCACTTCAAGATAATTCCAAACTCTAGTGCTAGAAGCACAAGTGAAGAACAGGTGCTGCCAATCTTCAGTTATACGTGCTGGACACAACACACAGTGATATACCACATTCCAGTGCCTCCTTCTCAGCATATCTCCAGTATTAAGCCTATCACTGACCAAAAGCCGAATTTGAGTAAATCCCAGAACTAAAGCCATGTTTTTGCTATAAAATTCTCTTGTTTAATTCTTTAAAAACGTCAAAAATTCCTCTCCCTTTTTTTTTACCAGAAGAGAAAGATTTTGCCTATTGACATGTTACCTTTTGTGTTTCAGGGCACTGGCCTCATGCATACCGTCTTCACATTCTTAACCCAGAAGTCGAGAACCAAGTGCAGACAACAGGAGCATCTACCTTGGATCGCCAACAGTCACTGCCGTGTGACATGTCCATAGTCCCTTTTGCCGTTGGCATGGAGATGAGAACCACTGCTAGAGCATTGGACTCCATGGAAGCCGGCAGCAGAATTCGGTAATTTAATACCGCCACCATAGCTATGGGGGTTGCACACCCCCATGAGAAACATCATCTTATAGTAGGCTTTCATGAAATTGTCTTTCTCATTAATTAGGTAGGTTAGGTAGTAAGCTTCTTTTTGTATATGCTTCATGTAAATATGAGTGAATTTTTTCTTTTGCGATTTCCTCTATGAAATATGATACAACTTGCCATGGTGTATTTTCTAGAAAAAACGGATTGTGTTGATAAACAATGAAAGAAGGATCTTTCCGAAAACGATCGAAAGCAGGATTTTGGGTGGAGGAGAGAGAGAGAGAGGGTATGAGTATCAAAAGAAAAGAACTGCTTTTGCTGCATACCGAAAACAAGATACCTATTTGTTGACCATGTCCTTCTCTGCTACATGTCTAGATACATCTACATTTGGTGGATAGCAAGTCAATTAAATTGGAACGGAGGGAGTACTTCTCTACTACACACTGCATATATCGTTCGAAATAACTAAATTGTGTACACATGATATTAAAACATTTCATCATCATACCTCTGATTAATAACATTAAAAATCCACAACATATCGAATTTGTGTTCAACTTGAAGTCTAAAACCGCAAACAAAAGTGCATCATTAGTACAAAATAAAAGTGGATAAAACGTAAACATCATCAATTCAAAGAGCTCTCAAACGGCACCACCGCCTCCATTGGCATCACCATTGTTGCCTCACATGCCACCCATGCCAACATTGCCTCCATGGCCACCCACGAACCGTCTTATCGCCAACATTTAAGTAGGGGTAGCTCAAAATATGTGCGACTCTTCTCATCTAGACCATTGTGGTCCTGTGCACATGATCTTTTGTTATTCTCCAACGTCGTGAGCAATTCTCAAATGTCACAATCTTGTCCCCAACCTCGGTCATATTCTCCTTGGACGTAGCCCTCCTTTCGCTGGCTATGGTTCTCCTCTCCCCGGCCTCCTTCCTATCCTCCATTTCTTTGGTATTCAAGTCCTTTCTTTGATAAGCAATGTCCTTTACCGCCATCATGTTGTCCCATGACTCTTTGTATATATCCAACATTGCCTCCTCCCTTCGCCCTCCCTCCTTTCTTTCTTTCTTTCTTTCTTTCTTTCTTTCTTTCTTTCTTTCTTTCTTTCTTTCTTTCTTTCTTTCTTTCTTCCTCCTACTGGGCCTCCTTCTATTAGCTGGTCAATGAGGAGTGGGGCTACTTGAGCCTTGATCATCGGTCTCAAGCACAAAACCCTCTCCAGCCGAGCTAGACATATGCTTGTTCTTGTTTGGGATTTCGTTGGATTGTCGGTTCTTCTATTTCACATTATGCTCGAGAATTTTCTATCAAAAGTAACAAACAAGTCAGCCTCGTTTTTTCTAACAAGTTTGACATCTAGTTCAAGTTTTAGACGGCGGGGAACAGGCCGCCGAAGAGGGCCACGGCCGGGACGAGATCTCGCTGGTAGTGGCAACCTCCCCTAGTAGCTGCATCGTCATCCTGCCATGAGGTAAGGCAGCAGATAGCCAACGTCAACAGGATGCCGCCGATTACCCAGATGAAGCCGAACCAAACCACCATGCAGCCGTCGATGCAGCGGAAAATCGCGCCTGGGTCCGGCGCCGTCGCCACGCCGCCGCCGCCCTCCTCCAGATTGATGTACATGTCGTGTTCCATATTGGAGCTCACTTACGTAACCTACTCGATCAGCTAGAAATTCCTGGCCCGCCGGCCTATCTCTAGGAAGACATACCTGTTTTCCGCATAATATGGCTGATCCGATCTAACCAATACTAGCAAACAGTACAACTTTCGAGGAGTCATTTATATCTAAACTGATTTTAGTATGCATGCTAGTATTGTCAAAAAAAAGTATGCATACTAGTTACAAACAAGCACTCGATTTTGCTAAAGATTTGTTGCAAATTAATTGAAGTTACACATTTTCCGTATGTATTCATTTGAGTTTACTCGGATTTGAAGGAAAACATATCAATGTCTATGCCAAATTAGTTTCGTGAGATCACAAAATATATTTCTTACTATATAGATTTGATGTTTCATATATAAGCTCCGACGTATCTGCTCCTAGCTAAAAAATGACACACAAAAAGTAAAAACTTATTTGGAAAATCTCATATATGCACATCTCCTCTTTGTATCTGCACATGCAAAGTTCTATAGAAATACGACGTTATCGGCAGGAAGTTTTGTCAAAAAGAAGATTTGGTGGTCCAATAAATTGCTTTTTGTGACAATTTTTTCTTTTCCATTTCTCTCATCAAACCACGTGTGTATTTTCTTCATTAAACTTTGTAGACATGCTAGAGACATAAAAATGTACATCATCTGATAATTCAGATTATTTTCAAAAAATTAAACATTGTTTCCTATTTTATCGTTCCACTGGCTGAAGAAACGCCTTGTCCCTTTGTTGCAGATATTAGAACATTGTTTCTATAAGTACAGGTTTGGTCAAAGTTAGAATATTTTAACATGGGACACATCCAAAACTTCAATAAGTACGGAATGGCCTGAAGAGCCGGTAAAAAGGGTGATGAGTGATGACTACAATTGTGATATTTTTATAGAAGAGATACTGATTGTATTGATTGTTGTATTGCATTGAATCTCTTGGGCTGTTTATATAGAAGCACAACACTTGGAGGGCAAGAATCCTAATAGAGTAGGTCTACATTACAATCTTAAACAACCAATTCTAGAAGTCGGATCGGTAGTGACACGAATACCAGGAGCGTCACGCATAAGGCGAAGACACGGACTGGAGAGTGAGCCATTGCGTGCCGATGTCGATTGATGTAGCCGTGAACCCGTGGGTGGAGTCAGGGTCGATTGGGCCGTTGGTGATGTAGTCGTCGTTTGATGAAGGAGAAGGGATTGATGTTGTCATGGTCGATGTCGCCGGGGTCGAGGTTGCCGGGGTTGAGAGTTTGTCTGGGTTGCAGGGCGGGTGGTTGTTGGGTTACCATGCTTGCAAGGGGAGAGCCAGAAAATAAGTGGAACACACCAAATTAACGACTAACCTGTCCACTATAAAAGAGAATCCAGCACCCTCTCAGACATGAAACTGCCGGCTCAATGGCCCAACGAGAATACTAGGCTGCATAGTATTATTCTAATAAGTACAGAGATGGAACATTATTAAGTACAGAGATGGAACATTGTTAACCAAATGATCGCGTAGAATATTGAATGCTGGTAAGTTTCTTGCTTTCGACTAATCGAGTAGTCATTGCATGCATATATTTGTGTCTTGAACAGAAGGAATAACTCTTTTACTACAGTACCATCAACGCCACACAGACCAATGAACGCATCGACCCAGCAGGCATCGTCACCGTCCACCGGGGTTCGGCTGATGCAGGCCGCCGCCCGCCGGTCACGTCATCGCAGAACACTGCACTGGGAACGTACGCACCGCAGCTATCAGCAGCAGCAGAAGTGGAGGATGAAGACGACGGCACACATGGCGCACCCGGCGGCGACCATCAGCCCGAACTCCGCGGTGATAAACCACGGGACTCCTTGGCATCGGCAGCCTTCCTGTTCCTGGTTACAGCAGACCAATAGCAAAAACAAGATGGCAATGATTGCCAAGACGGAGCCGAGGTAGGCGGCCAAGCTGTTGAAAGTGTGGCCGGGGTCCGGCTTAACATCGGCGGCGCCGCCGCCGCCCTCGATATCCATGTTAACTTGTATGTCCGTGTATATGGTGTCTCTTGTCTACGTACGAAGTTCCTACTCCTGGCCCGTAAAGCTACAGCTATAATGACAATATAGTTTTTATCTTATCTTTAATTTAGTACTATAAACGATATAACGGATTAGAAGCATGCAATCCGTGTTTAAACTGTTTCGCCGTGCAATAACAACCTGCAATATTTGATCATTAGTTCTGTCAGCCATTTAAAAGTTTTACCACCGAACGTTCTGATTTTTGTCTTCTGAACACAGCGTTCTGAATTTGTTAGTTCAGTTGGTGGGGTTAGTAACTAAGCGTGTCATGGATAACGCTTCGGGTAAGGAGGGCTCTGTGGGACGCGGAGGAGGGTGGTGCTTGATCCTTGGTGGCGACGCGCAGGGACCTGGAGGCTTAAATCCCTCGCCGGCGACCTCAACAGTATTGTTGCGGCCCTCGTCAGGGTGCGGGTGTTCGAAGGTTACTATTGGGCGCTGTTCGAGGAAGATGTGGATGACGAAGCGGTGAGTTGGGTGAGGGATTTGTCTCTTGTGGACTATGGAGAGGAGCGGTGGGGCTAGAGCCCCTCGCTTGTGACGCTGGAGGGCAATGGACTTGCTGAAAACATTGTTTTTTGCAACTTGGTCTTTCTGCAGAGTGAAAAACTAAGATCTTCGATCAAGTTGACGACAATGTTTGTGCATTGTTTTCTTCTTGAAGATGTTATTTTTGGAAACCTTTGTTGTAGTCAGGGTGCTGTGTTTGGTGGTGCACTGAGTGTTGCTGCTCTTTTTTGGTTGTGTGCATCCTAAATGTTTTTGAGCATTTTGTTGTTGCAGAGCCTGGACATAATCGAAGATTTGCATCCGTGGCACGGCTGTTCACGAAGATTTGTCAGAGATTAGTTGACGGCGAGGTTGGTGTAGAGGCGTTTGATGACAACATGCGGCAATTGGCGACGCGTTCTGATCTATGATCGGTGAAAGAAGAAGAAACATCGGTCAAGCATTTGGTAAGAAAATTTTGACGATGCGAAATTTAATCTACTATTTGGGTGGCCCCCGTGGAGATCGATCTCCCCGACAACGTCAAATTAGGTACTGCCGGTGCATGTTTTGCTACTTGTGGGACTAAATTGAACATCGGTTGCAAGTTGTGATACAAAAATCGTATGTACCTCACACCAAAATAACGACAAACCTGTCCACCATAAAAGAGAATCCAGCACCTCTCAAACATGAAACTGCCAGCTCAATGGCCCAACGAGAAGACTAGACTGCATAGTACTATTCTAATAAGTTCAGAGATGATCGCGTAGAATATTGAGTGCAGGTAAGTTTCTTGCTTTCGACTAATCGAGTAGTTGCATGCATATATTTGTGTCTTGAACAGAAGGAATAACTCTTTTAACACACATTAGTAGAGAACAGACCAATAGTACCGGTCCTATTGGGCCTTTAGTACCGGTTGTGCAACCGGTACTAAAGGGTCGGCACTAAAGGGGTACCCTTTTAGTACCGGTTGTATTTCCAACCGGTGCTAAAGGCCCTCCACATGGGCGAACGTGTGCGCGCGCAGCTGAGCACCGTTAGTACCGGTTGGTAACACAAACCGGTACTAAAGGTTCCTGCTTTTTTTGCCCCCCGCTTATTTTTTCAGGGGGTTTTGGTTTTTGGTTTTTTTTCTTTTCGATTATTTTCCGGAGTTTAGGGTTTCTGTTTTTTCCTTTTCGCTCATTTTTCAGGGTTTCGGAGGAGATCACGTATAAAGTACTCACTACACATATAAAGTACTCATTATACACATACAAAGTACTCTCGTTACATATAAAGTACTCCTAATTACAATGGAGATCACCGCTAGCTATTACATGCATGGAGGGGGTGGAGTGGGTCTGTCGACAAAGTGGAATTCACCGAGTTCATATATGACATGCGTAAGTAAGAATCCCGCCAATTCCTCCGCAATAGCTTTTACGCGGTTTTATGGTAGGAGCCTGTTTCGCTTCTCTGACATCTTTAAAAGAAGGAAATCAAATCAGTTATGATCGAAACTAAACACAATTGATGGTGGCAAAATAAAAAGTTGTGCATGATGTTTACGTACCTCTCGATTTCTTACACTATTGACTCTCTCATTGACCAGCATGTGAATGTACTCGCAAACGTAGTATCCACATAGTTTCGTCCCCTGTGGTTGTCGGAGACACAACTATATATACAAGAATATAATTTCATAAAATAATAATCAAGTGAAAGATAATGGTATTAGAAAGATACACGTAGTAGTACTTACTAAGTTAGACTTGAACTCCAGCTTTTCTGGCCATTCACCGCGTTCTTCCGCTTTGAACTTTCTGTATACCCTGTCCGGAAAAGAAAATGAATTGAGTAGTTATTACTTATACTTTTGATATCCGGAAATGAAGGAAAGAGGAAGATAAAGTGCGATTGAAATTAACTCTTGAGCATTAGACGCACGCTTTTGTAATCATCTTCATCTCTCCTTAATGAGTCCCAGACTTCAACTTCTCCATCCTCGAGTCTAATGATTAGCAGAATGTAGTGGTACCTGCGCACATTTATATACGCAGGTATTCAGAACTTATCGATTACACTTAATATCGGGAAAACAAAATAGAATGTGTACGCCGTCGATCCTTTCTCCACCGCCTTCATCTTGACCTAAAAACGCCTATAAAAAAGGTCCCTTGGCGTTTCGCGAACGAAGCGCCGCCGTATCACAGAAACACGAAAACAGAGACCTGGAGCTGCAGATTGGAGGGGGAAAACTCCGGCGGGGCGCTGCCGGCGTGGTCTCCTTCATCTCCATCGACATCTCCACCGTCTCCACCATGAAGAGGGAGTAGTCCACCTCTGGACTATGGGTTTGTGGAAGTAACTTATGTATCTCTCCTCTCTTTGAGCTTCACTAATTAGTACCGTATGAGCTGCTGAACATGATTACGGTCATCTATGTAATTCCCATGGTGGATATTGTGGTGTGAGATAATATTTGTTATGCATTTACTGTTGTGTTGGATCTTTTATGACTTGTCATACTTTGGAAATATTTTATGATGCATGTGATGGTTTGATTTATGCATAATGCCATGTTTATCCTTATCATGAGGTGATTGACACCTCCAAGTATAGATAGATGAGAGAGATGTGGTAACACACACGAAATATAAATCATTGCACTAGTGTCTAGAATATTGTCTATTATGAAGTATGATGTATGTAGGTACGGGATGGCCGATGTGACACGGCATATGTATTGAGTGACATGTGAAATACAGCCCAACATCCTTTATCTGGGGGTAAAAAGAAAGAGTATGATGTGGGAGTGACAACAACCACGCTAGCCTTACGAGGGGTAACCTAGCAACACAAATGAGTACTTCTTTCAACTATGTGTTTTAGGACATATAGCCGTCATAAAAAGCTACCATTAGAACATGACAATTATGTGACTTTATCTATAATATGATAATCACCATAGATGAGAGAGAGAGGATTAATTGAACCCATGAACCCTTGTCCATTGTTCCTATAAGAAAAAACCTTTGTCTTGTCCTCTTGCAATAAACAGGATTGGGACACTTTTACATTCTTTTTTGCTGCATTAAACTTCCATCCATTCAATCAACCATCTTGTCCTTTAAACTTGTTTAGTGCATAATCAACTAAAACTTGTGACACTTTAGTTGTAGGGAAAAGATAGCTTTTCCTTCTTGCTACTGCGGATCGATACCTTACTTCCACATTGAGAGGTGCTACGGTGATCCCCTGCTCTTGGGGGTAATCAAGTACTTTTCTGGCGCCGTTGCCGGGGAACGTAGCGCTTAAGTTTGTATTCTTGTGTGCACTAGACTAAGCTTGGGGAAGTCTCTCTAACTTATTTTATATCTTGCAACCATCTAAGCTTGGGGAGGTTCCTTTAAACTTGTCTGGTTGTAAGTTCCTCATTACTTTTTCTATGGGTTTTTTGGATGATTATACACTTGAGGAACTTGAAACATGTACACTTGAGGAACTTGAAATATTAAAAGAAGATGATTATTTCTTTTCTCAAGTAGATGCTTATGTTATTAAACATAAAAAAAATAACTCTTGCTGTCATGGAAAGAACTAATATTTTTCAGGAAGAGGATGGTGAAAACATAAGCTTGGACGAGGAAGAATGTGAAGAAGAGGATAAAAACCTAAGCTTGGGGATGCCCATGCAACCTCAAGAAGATGCTAAAAAAGATGAACAACTGGAGAATGAAGAGTTGGATCCCCCAACTTCACCATCAACATGTGATAGTAACACTCAAACTCAAAAACCTTTTGTTGGTAAACTTATTGATAATAATGAGGAGTGTTGATTAAATATGTTATATGATAATGCTTTAGATGATGGTCCTATGCTTATTGATAATCCTCCATGTTTAGAACTTGTTACTACTCTATGTGAGGATAAAAATGATATACTTGCTGTTTGTGACAATACTCTCACTCGTGAGAGTACCACTTTGTTCCTGAATTCTCCTAATAACACCATAGAGGTGAAATTTGCTTATGTTGAGAAATACTTGTGTGGTTTGCAATTATCTCTAGTTCCAAATCTTTGTTGCAACCATGATATTAAACTTGATATTGATCTCAACAACTATATTGAAAAAGGGAAGCATGCTAATGAATTCCAAAATAAATTTAATGATCCTCATCATGTTCCCAAATTATCTAAGTTGGAAGATTCTATTGGTTATATGGTTGAATACACTTTTACTACTTGCAACTATTATGAAAGAGGAGGTGATAAGAATCCTCTTTATGCTACTAATAATAATGGGCTGCGAGTGACTATTGTTAATATGCATTGGAAAACTTCTATTCATTGTGACTCATTCATATACAAAATACCAATGCATAGGAAGAAAGTTAGACTTCGTTGTTATTACTTTTGTGTCTTGTGTTTCTCTCAAATAGGTTTCAACTTGACTATTATTTTGATCGGTTTGAGAGCACCATGGGACCCTGGTATAATGCATGGAACACTTCCCAAGGAAGAGGGGCACATCATTCAATCTCCCTCATGAGCTTCATCTTCGATAAACAACAAGTAAGAAGCCTAGCTATATGGCTATAAAGAAAGCGCTTTGCGGGAGGCAACCCGGTTATTTTTTGTGTGTAATTTTTCTTTGTGTCCTCTTGCTGTAACAAGACATTTTTTGTCTAGTTAGTTTCTGGAGTTTTTAATAAAGTGCCATGTCATACCCATTTTGGTCTTGAAAAATTGTTTATTGAGTTCGGAGATTTTATTCCTGCACGAATCTGTGCACGGTATGATTTTTAATTCTTATTTTGTAACTCCGAATGAGCTCATATTTTAAATGTAGTTGCAACTTTTCATCCTCTCTATGCATGAATTGTTTCGGAATTTTTCGACAAAGTTCAGTAGGGTAGAAAAATACGTTTTGCTGCGGCTGTTTTTCTGGACAGATTCTGTCCCATTTTGTTTTATGCATGTTTTGAACTTCTATCTTGAATCTTTTTTGATTCGAATGAGTTTATGAGTAGGCATACAACATTATACACTTTCTGGACATTCATATGTATTTTTGTCCAAGGATTATATGGAGCAAGAAACCTATTTGTTTATCACTACTAATGCACCCCACAGAAAAGAAATGAGAGAAACGGTGTTTTGAAGTTTTTTTCACAGGGATTGGAGGAGATGCACCAAGAGTTATCCAAGGATGGTGAAGACCATAAGCTTGGGGATGTGAAGACAACCCCACTGGACCTACACACTCTCGGTTTGCATACGTCTAATTTCTGTTTTTCGATCGAAACACTTTATCGCATAAACTTGGAGCGTCTTTTTGTTTGTTTGTTCAGTCTTGTGAGACCACCACATAATAAATGTATATGGGAAAGTTTCTAGAAATTTGGATTGAAATATGTTGGATGCTATTATCATATTGGGAAAAGGGATGTTTGAGTTGATTTTTAATGATACATATAGTTGCATGATTCATGAGCTTGTTAATGAGTAATAATATGTAAATGCTTTATCAAGAGTTATCACTTATTCATGTTTTGATGCTGAAAGTTATTTCACTTTGTTTAACATGATAAGTTGGTTCTATGGACACTCATGCATGCATCTAGATGGTCAACTTTCTCCCTCTTGCTAGCCCAAACATTCCAACAAGTTTAAACTTGTTTCCAACAATTTCAAGCAAAGTTATTCCAGTGAGTCCACCATATCTACCTACTAGCTATATGCTATTCCGAGTATGTTAATCATGATATTTGTGTTGTTGATGCATGTAAAATGCATACATGAACTTTGCACTTTAATTGCTTATATTCCAATCATATTTGCATCATATAAGGGTTATATCAATGTTTTATCATGATTTTGGAAATATCTCAATGATTTCCTATTTTTATGGAATTAACCCTGCACAGGCAGAAAACCCCGTTTTCTTATTTTAATGTTTCAGGGACCCAAACGTCAACGAAATCACCTGGAAATTTACGGACGTCAATATTTGGAAGGAAGAAGACCTGTGGGCGAAGGAAGCGAACAAACGGAGGTCCGAGGACCAAACGGGGGTGGCCCACGCGGCCAGGTACTGTGGCCGCGTGGGGCCCACTCGTTTGGCCCTCGTGGCTCCGTTGCCGTCGATCTTCGCTCCACCGACATAGTTTTGACCTAAAAACGCCTATAAAAAAAGGTCCCCCGACGTTCTCTGGAAGGAGCGCCGCACAAACACAGAAACACTGAAACGGAGATCAGGAGCTGCAGATTGGAGGGGGAAAACTCCGGCGGGGCGCTGCCGGCGTGGTCTCCATCTTCTCCATCGACTTCTCCACCGTCTCCATGATGAAGAGGGAGTAGTCCACCTCTGGACTATGGGGTTTGTGGAAGTAACTTATGTATCTCTCCTCTCTTGAGCTTCACTAATTAGCACCGTATGAGCTGCTGAACATGATTACGGTCACCGTTGTAATAACTTTGTGGTGGATCTTTATGAGTTAATATATGTTTGAGATTGCAATGTTTGTTTCAGTTATGAGTATAGATGCATATTATGTACCCCGTTCTTGTTTAACTGTTTTGATCAAGCATGTTTATGAGAGCGTGTGAGGGGGAACGTGTGCATTAGTTGGAGTAACGGGGGGTGGCTAGTGCAGTGAACGTGAGAGAAAGTTCTGCGATCCACTTTGGTATCTTTACCTTACTTTGTTACCTCACTAGGGATAAACTAAAATACCATGCTACTGGGGATGTGGGCGTGACCATTGCCACTACTCCATGACTAGATCTAGCATGTTCTTATTTTCACTTCATGTCATGATACTTAATGATATGCTCTGAGTTATCTTAATTACTGAGGTGTTATGATTTAGTTCGCATCTTGGTGGAGTATAAGAGAGGTTAATAACCAAAAGACCTTTATGTTAGGACGTGATGCCCATATATCTAAGTAACTTGTTATCAAACCCTGTGTTGCAATCTCATATGTTAACTATATGTGTTCCATTGTCTACCACTTTATAAAGAGAGAGTGCATTTGTGAAACCATGAACCCCAGTCCATTTTTAATCATAAGAAACACCTTTCCAACACCATATACCACTTTTCTATTTTCAGCCATCATTAAATCCGAAAATACAAAAATACTTTTCATCTTGCATACATCATTCAAAAACCCAAAAATATCATTTACCATTGCATCCACCATCATTAAATATTTACTTCTTGTTTGCATTGCATAACTATCCTGATATCATTCTTACACCTTGTGCTTGACAACCACAGGTGAGGTTGAGAGCCAAAACATCTAACCTAGTTTTGTAGGTAACCAAAAGAAGGATAAGAAGATAAATCTAGCACTTCAGATTCCCCGAGAGTTCGATATTAAACCCTCGAGTCACCCCTCGTGGGGAAAACTGTCTTCCACTTACTATACACTCTGCACTTGGAGTCTCAACCTAATCCCGTTTATTTGTGCATGCATCAAGACTTGCTCTTCGGGATCATCAGTTATCTATACCTCTGAATGAAAATGATTATGTTATTGATTGCCATGGGAAAAGTTGGTTATATAGCTCTCAAGAACTTGATGCACATTTTACAATCATTGCAATAAATGAAACATGACCCATTATGATTAAGATTATGATGCTAGTGGCTTGATAAATGTCCGAGGTTGGGAGTTAGCCCATATGTGCTGTCACATGCAAAGCTTTCAACATGCTCCATTTAGTTGATATCATGTGCTTTTGTCTATGGATGCCTATCATGGTGAAATGAGGGGGAAATGATTTAGTTTGAATGAGTTTGTATAAATGGTTAGAGAGACGCCTAGGCCGCTAATCTGAGCCATGCATCATTCATGGTGGAAACTAACTTACATGATATGGTGAACTATCTATGACACACCTTACAATAAAAAGCTATTCCAATGGTAAATAAAAAGGGTGTTGAGTTTGTTCATCTTGTTTGTTTGTCTTGTCATTTTGATATGGGCTTGTTCCATATCCTGGGACAAGAAGTACCCCAGTTGACGCTGTTGATGATACTATTATTACTTACAATGATAGATAACTTGAACTTGCTTTTCCCAAGTTGAGTAACTCATGGTGTAGGTACTTGTATTCAAGGGGCATGAGACATCCAACCTTTACTTTGTCAAGCACACTACTCATATTTGCTCTCATATTAAACTATAATCATTCAAGATGCTATGATAGGGGAATGAGAGCTTGACACCAAAGTATTACCACATTGCAATCATTAACTTAAGTAGGAGAGTTTGGAGGTTAGATGAAACTTATGCATGCTTTACTTCTACTCACTTATTCATCTTTCCAAAGTGTCCACCAAACATATTCAAATTTTCATCATCACTCTATGACCTATGTAGGATGTTCATGCTTATCATTATGCATACATGTGGTCCATATTACTATCTGTTATGTTACACTTTGTGAACTATCATTGAACATTCTTGCATTGAATACTTGATATCACTTCATAAACTGTTTTGCATATTGCTACTCCTTTGAAGAATGAATCATTTGACTCTATGTAGCAGTAGCAATCATCTTTGATATCCATTGTTAGTGCTATATTGCAAAGCCCATGTTAGTTTTATCACCTTCATACTCGAGTACGAGTATTGGTTAAGCTTGGGGATGTTGATGCATGTAAAATGCATACATGAACTTTGCACCATATCACACATATTCCAATCATATATACATCATATAAGGGTTATATTACTGTTATTTAATGATTTTAGGAAATAAATCAATTATTTCCTATTTTTATGGAATTAACTTTGCGCAGGCAGAAAACTCTATTTCTTTCCTTTTTGTTTCAGGGACCCAAACGACGTCCAAAAATTATGGAAAAATACAGGCATCATTATTTTGGAAGGCGGAAGATCTCGGAGCGAAGGAAGCAAGCAAACGGAGGCCAGAAGGCCGAAAGAGGGTGGCCCACGCGGCCACTGTACCTGGCCACGTGGGGCCCACTCTTTTGGGCCTCGGGGCTCCGCAGCCGTCGATCCTTTCTCCACCGCCTTCGTCTTGACCTAAAAACGCATATAAAAAAGGTCCCCTGGCGTTTCGCGAACGAAGCGCCGCCGTATCACAGAAACACGAAAACAGAGACCTGGAGCTGCAGATTGGAGGGGGAAACTCCGGCGGGGCGCTGCCGGCGTGGTCTCCTTCATCTCCATCGACATCTCCGCCGTCTCCAACATGAAGAGGGAGTAGTCCACCTCTGGACTATGGGTTTGTGGAAGTAACATACGTATCTCTCCTCTCTTTGAGCTTCATACCGTATGGGCTGCTGAACATGATTACGGTCATCTATGTAATTCCCATGGTGGATATTGTGGGGTGAGATAATATTTGTTATGCATTTACTGTTGTGTTGGATCTTTTATGACTTGTCATACTTTGGATATATTCTATGATGCATGTGACGATTTGATTTATGCATAATGACTTGTTTATCCTTATCATGAGGTGATTGACACCACCAAGTGTAGATAGATGAGAGAGATGTGGTAACACACACGAAATATAAATCATTGCACCAGTGTCTAAAATATTGTCCATTATGAAGTATGATGTATGTAGGTACGGGATGGCCGATGTGACACGACATATATATTGAGTGACATGTGAAATACAGCCAACATCCTTTATCTGGGGGTATGAAGAAAGAGTATGATGTGGGAGTGACAACAACCACGCTAGCATTACGAGGGGTGACCTAGCAACACAAATGAGTACTTCTTTCAACTATGTGTTTTAGGACATATAGCCATCATAAAAAGCTACCATTAGAACATGACAATTATGTGTACTTTATCTATAACATGATAATCACCATAGATGAGAGAGAGGATTAAGTGAACCCATAAACCCATGTCCATTGTTCCTATAAGAGAAAACCTTTGTCTTGTCCTCTTGCAGTAAAGAGGATTGGGACACTTTTACATTCTTGTTTTGCTGCATTAAACTTCCATCCATTCAATCAACCATCTTGTCCTTTAAACTTGTTTAGTGCATAATCAACTAAAACTTGTGACACTTTAGTTGTAGGGAATAGATAACTTTTCCTTCTTGCTCCTGCGGATCGATTCCTTACTTCCACATTGAGAGGTGCAACGGTGATCCCTGCTCTTGGGGGTAATCAGGCAGCACGGGATTGAATCCGTGAACGCACCAGCAGCCACGAGAAGAACTTGGCTTTGGAGGGCGCGAAGCCGTCCCAGACGAACGCCGCGAACGGCGCCTTGACGCCGCCAAATTGGTGGAGGCGGTAAAGAGCGCCCACGTCCAGGGCGCCGCCTTTCTTGCGGCAGCGAGTAAGCACGCGGGCGTCGTGAGCATCCGACAGGCGCACGGCGGCAATGGCGGGGGAGATCGCCGCGAGCTCGCGTTCCGGGCCTGATTACATGACATAGTTTGCTTACGTATACACCAGGTAACACAAGTTAGAAAATAAAAATTAGTGGCATGCGGCGACTTAGCCTAGCTCTGGCCTGACTACATGAGATAGTTCCTTAAAAGTAAACACCAGGTAACACAAGATTAAAACTGAAAATAATATAACTGAAAATAAACACCATGCAACTATTATTGTCATCGTTGTGATCATAATGGTATCCGCATGACACAATTGGTGTTGAACGATTCACGCGTTTGCTTTTCTCGTAATATACGGTGTAGCTGCCGAGGTCCAATCTCTTCAAGCACTTTGTCTCGTGGTGTGGGCATAACTGTTGTACGGAGTAGTAGATGCGGTTCCTCTCCACCTAGCTACGCTCACCCGTCAGAGGTACACGTACCGCCCTGCAGCACGCTGGCCCCAAGAACAACGCATGGTCTCCCAAACTCTCCACCTCTTCCTATGTGCCTTTGTCGTCCATGAGCTGAAAAACAGTAATACAATGATCTTCGCAGCAAAGGCTTCTCGACGACAACTTCACGGCTATCGCCAGCTTATCGCATAGCTCGAAGATGTAGTATTTGCAGTTGGACTTGCTCCCCCACGCAACCCAGCTGATGCTCTGTTTGATGTTCATGCGGTGGACCGAGGTGATCACAGGAGCGCCGTTGTCATTCATGCCGACATCGAATTTGATCAGTTCACCATAAGCAAGGCAATAGAGCTTTCCGTTGCAAAAGGCAACGTCCAGGAGCTCCTCGGCGCCGCAAAGTCCTGTCGTCCACCAGCCATCTTCGCAGCCAATCCCGCAGAGCCCTATCTCGCCCCTCGTGGTTATCGCCGTGAGGATGCATGCGCTTGAGGAAGGGTCCTCCAAGAAGATGATCTTTTTGATGTAGGTGTCGTCTCTGATGCTAGTAGTTTTGGATGTTGGTCATCTAGTTGGGCCTTTACCCCAATGATGCTCTGTTTGGCAGAGAGCGTTACCCGAGCACCGGTGAAGGCATTGACGATGATAAGGAGCCGAGGTCCGGCCACGGCCGCCAACCAGCCACCATGGTAGGATCCGACGATACGCTTGCCCCAAGGAAACCCTCGGAGCGGGGCGCGCAAGGCCCTTCCTTCCTCTAGGATGTACGCCCGCGCCTTCCGATCGCGCTTGGCGTTGCCCGTCGAGGGGAGCAGCAGCGGGAGAGCCGGCAGCTTCGGATGCCACGACGCGACTGCACGCCACGACGAACAGACGGCGGCGAAGCGGATGCGATTGTATGGCGAGAAGCAGCACCCACGGTAGACCATGTCGAGGATGTCGCCGGGCAGGTCGGACCAGCCCCGTCGCACGCCACCGCAGCGGCCGTCGCGGTCCATTGATTAGTTCTCGTTTGCAGCGATCGAGACGGATGTGATCGATCGCGGATACGCCAAATCGCTGTACGTCCTTATGTAGGACTCGTATTTAACTTTAGGAAGAACTCTGACTGCCAAATTTACAACGGGTAATTTTGTCTGCTTGATCGGTTTACAAGAGGCAGATCATCCAAGCGTTCTACTACAAGAGGAACACGGGTAGCTAATTTTTTCTTGGTTCGATTCGATAGAGCTCCTATCTCAGTATACACGTTTTCTTCGATTCACATAGATTTTTGTCCTTTTCGATTCTCTCTGTGTATTTCGATTTTTTGTTCTGAAAATTTAAGGGGTCGTAAGCAAACATCTTGGTAACACAATATTTTCACAATTTTGTGACAAATAGAAAGCAGTTTTTGAGTAGGTGACCAATTCACTTATGCGTGGCAATTTTATATACCGCCCATTCGCCCAAGCCTTTTACTCCTAAATTAATTCAGCAAAGAAACCACCTGTTTTTCTTGATTCCAATGTGATACTAATAAACTGACAAAAAACTGGAAATACTCGTCCGGATACACGGTCCATCCACCAGGATTAGGGGTGTAAACGGATAGGATAATTTCCGTACCGAATCCGTCGCCGAATCCGTTTTGAAGAATCCATATCCGGTTCCGAAGAATTTGCCGGATAAGGATATCCGATTCCGAACTGAACACCCGGATACGGTATAGGATATGGTATGAAAAATAGCATCCGAATATGGATTATCCGAATATTAGTTAGGATTATCCGATGATTATAATCCGAATAATCCTTTTTTCTACCGAAATGTCTAAACTAATAGAGCACAATTTGTATTTAGTGAGTTGTGGAGCTCATTTGTTGAACAACGACTCCCTTGCATGGTCATTCTACATACTATGGAATTCTACATACTATGGAGTATAACTTTGTTAGATTATTATGTTGTTGAGCTATTATTTTTCGTTATGTGGCTTGATGATATACATTGCGCATACCGATCCGACTAATTTTCTTTCCGCCCCGAATCCGCTCCGTTACCGTTCCGAATCCGTGATTATATTTATCCGCCCCCGAATCCGCAACCGTTCATTATCCGATCCGATCCGAATCCGAGAAAAAAATATGGTAAAGGATATGGTAGAGGCAAAATCCGATCCGATCCGATCCGTTTACACCCTTAACCAGGATTCAGGAACACAACTGCAGCTTCTAACTAAACAGATAACAGTATAGCTGATCCTTCAATTATTCAGGTCCACGTGGTCTGCGGGGGAAGCAACAGACGGCGAGAGCGATGGCCAGCACGGGGCCGGCAAGGCCCAGCGAAGCGCCGCCCATGATGCCGATCACCATGTCGGCGGCGTCCGCCCCGTCCTCGGGCGGGACGCAGAAGCTGCCGATCACCAGGTAGTAGATGGCGAGGAATGACACGAAGCAGGCGACGGTTACGGCGATGCAGAGCGCGCTTTCGGCAGCAGGACGTGCGTCGTCGCTGCCGCCGGAGCCTGCCTTCTCGTTGCTGCCATTGGCGCCGCTGCCGTCCTCGAGGTCCTTGTACTCCCCCGCCGACGCCGCGAGCGGCTCTTCTTCCTCCTCCAATGTGTCGGGTTGCTTCGTCCGGTAGAAGCTAGACCTGCAAAAAAGAAGAATAAGAAACAAAGGTAACTAATTAGATCGGTTGCAAGAACACCTTGAACAAAGGTCCTTGTGCAGGAAGAAAATTAAGGTAGAGGAGAATTTTGATCGATGGATCAATCTCTACCTGAAGATCTTCGTCATAGAGTGAGCACACAAATTCGAGGAAGGACCACCGAGATATATCGCTGGCCAAAATCTAGGCCCCGATAGGGTGATGCACGAGCCCCCGCTCCCGTGCCGCTCCAAGGGCGGCACCGGGGCGTCCCCCACCTCCACCGCTACCTCACCTCTCTCCGGCGCCTCCCCCGCCGCCGCTGCCGCCGGCGACTGCCACGGTGGCGGCGGGCCCCCTGCCCCCAAATGGTTGGTGGGGGGGTTCTCGGGCGTGCGCTGCTCGGGCGTGCGCGCGAGATGGCTTCCTGGCGGCTTTCGCCTCGGCCTGCGCCTGCCGGCGGCCGCTGCTCCCGGGCGTGGATCCCGGACGTGCGGCGGTGGTTCTCCTCCTGCTCGGTGCTGCGCTGCGCTGGCCACCGCGTTGAGGCGCCTGCCTCCCAGATCTGACGCGGTCAGATCTGCAGCCTCCCATGTCCTCCTTGCTGCTGGTGGCGGCATCCGGTGGCTCTCCCTACTCTCCACCACCCCTCGTCCCGGACATGGTCTCGTGCGTGGCACGGCGGGCCTGGCTCAGCGGTTCGCTGACCAGATCTGGCGGGTCCCGGCGGCGGCTCGCTCCGCCCTGGGCCTGGTGCTCGGATCGCGTTTTGGGTCGGGTGGTGGTCTCTCTGGGTGCTCCTTTCGCTGGCCAGCGTGGTGCTGGGCGGCGCGTTGCTGCTGCCGGCGGTGTGCTGGCCCCTCGGGGCCGGCAGTGTTCTCTCTGCAGTGTCTGCAGTTATCTGCCCTCTCCTCTCAAGGCTATCGGTGCACAACGGCTCTCTTCCGCTGTGACCGGCGTTCCTCGGCTTGCAGATGGCAGCCATGGAGGTGGTCTGCTTCCTACGGGGGAAGCAGCCGTAGGCGCGAGTTGAGGCCCCAAGTCTTGCTGCCAGCTTTGACGTGCGCTGTTTCGTCGGGCTGGCGAGCTCTATGGTCTTGCAGATGGCAGCCATGGATGTGGTTCATCCCATCAGGGAGTTCCATGGCTTTTGGGGTGGCTGATTCTTGCTTCAGCTTCTCAGAGTTTCGTGCTGCCTTTTGGTGCTCTTGGCGTGCTTGTTGGCTGTGCAAGCTTGGCGAATATCTGATGGGGATGGTAGCGACATTGTCGCGAGCTTCGTGTTGTTGGTGCGGTCTCGGTTGATCGGCCCCCTTCGGCGGCGAGGTCGCCTCCCCACGTGGCGCTGGTGCTAGGCCAGAGTGCTTGGGGCTGCCCCTTTGGCTGAGGTCGGGGTCAAGGTTCGTGGCGCTGGTGCTAGGCCAGTCTCACTCGTTGGTCCCCATTTGCTCCTGGTTCGCCATCATGTGGGGGTAGTCGCCATGCAAGCAAGTGGTGGTGCTGCAATCTGCAATGTCTCGGGACCGTGATGCCCTTCGACGGCGTCGGACGCACTCCTCAAAGCACTGTCCTGCCCATCTTCCTGGTGGTGGTCGTCATGCGAGCACGCCTGTTAGTGCTTCTCAAGTGCACCTGTACCCCTCTCCCTCCCCCCTTGTGTGTGTGTGTGTTGGTGTGCGTTGTTTTTGTTTTGTCTTCTCTTCGTTCCTCCCTGTAAATTTCTGGTTCGCTTGAACCCATTAAACAGAAAATGAATACAATTCAGGTGGAGGGTCTTCTCCCTCCCCCGGTGACCATTCGAAAAAAAATCTAGGCCCCCCACCCCCCCTGTCCGGGAAGATAAACACAATAGGGTAACCTCGCATGAAACTAATCTGCCGATTTGTCGTGGTTATCGTTCGTTATCAGGTTCGTACAGTTATCCCCGTGCCGTGCTAGTAGAGTTCCGGCTCGATGGACACGTGTGTCCATGCTTCGATTATTTTTCTGATATATGTCAATGCACAAAAATTAAGTCTACATAAATGATATCTAAGGGTATCTCCAGTCGTTCGGCCCCCCCGGGCTCAAAATTTCCAATTTTTCGGCCGCCGCGGCGCCAAACGGCGCGAATCGGGAACCTGGGGGGGCGCGTTTACCAGCCGTGAACCCAGGCCGCCCCCCAGCCGGCGATTCGGCCATATTTCGGCATAAACAAAGGCCGGCCCTTTTTGGCATACAAATTCACACATAGAAAAAGTTTAACATACAAATCCACACACAAATAAATAGTTTAACGTACAAATCCACTCACAAATAAATAGTTCAACAATGCGCGTCCACAAGTGCCATTATCGACATTGCCATTGCCCTTGCGCGTCCACAAGTGCTGCACCAGATCCTTCTGTAGAGCTAGATGTGTTGCAGCGTCTCGAATCTCCCGGCGCGTGGTGAGGAAGGCTGCCCATGGCGCCGGCACCTGGTGATCAACATCTGTAAGAGGACCCTGACGGTAGTATGGTGCCCTTGCCTCACTGTCAGGCACCGGGTTATCCCGCTCACTCTCAATGATCATGTTGTGCAAGATCACACAACACTGCATCACCTCCCACATGTTGGATTTCGACCAAGTCATAGCTGGGTACCGGACAACAGCGAATCGAGACTCACTACCGGAAAAATTGAATTTGACGTGAGGCGGAGTCTTTGCCGTGCGCCGCAGGTTTTCGGAACACGGCAAAGAAAACTTTGCCGTGCAGGAAATAGGAAGATCACGGCAAAACAAGGATGCACGGCACATAAAACAAAGAGCACAAGGCAAAGAACAAAGCACGGCAAAAGGGAAACAAAACACACGGCAAATCATTGGCGCACGGCAAAATAGTTGACTAGGGTCCAAAAGTTTGCCGCCCTCCCCAATATTTTGCGGGAGAAATTTCCCGCGCTATAAATTAATTGGCGGGAAAAGATATGCCGTGTGTAGGGAAAAACCACACGGCATACAAACTATTTGCCGTGCGCCTAGATGTCCCACACACGGCAAAGAAAGATATGCCGTGTGTCTTTTCAAAATCTGCACGGCATATTGCAATTTTCCCTTATTTGTTTTTTTCCCCTTTTTTGGGTAAAATGGCTAATATTTTTACTTGATACAAATTTGGACATAAAAATTTGAGAGCTAATATTTTTGGACATAAAATGAGAGCTAATATTTTTTGGACATAAAATGAGAGCTAAAAATTTGAGATTCTTCACAAAAAAACCTCATATATTTGGACATAAAATGAGAGCTAATATTTTTAAATTTTTACTTGATACAAATTTTAAACAATTATGCACTACCGGAAAATCGATATTTGCTAGCCCTGAGACAATTTTTACTTGATACAAAGTAAACCTCCAGCTATCTAATGACAGTTTGCTAGCCCTGAAACACATGTTGAGCTTTCTCTTCCTGCCCCTGCCGTGGTGAAGTCAAAGCCATACTGGACAATCTCACAGGTGTTGCAAAGTGCGTTGCCAGCAGAATTGACTTGTGAAGGGGACAGATTCGTAGTCAAGGATAGTACAGTCGTAAAACTTGATCTTGCCAAAGAATCCGTTCAGGCCTCATTCTCGGATCTAGTGTCTTCCGTTCTTGGTGTGAAGGGTCCTGGAGACGCGCTCCAATTCTTGAATGCACTGCAGCCCCTGTTGATGGAATTTTTGCTTCTGGATGGTTTTAGTGTAAGTTTGCAAGATTTTAGTGTGCCCAAGATTCTGTTGATCTCGGGACTCCGAGGTGTGACCGGCCTTTGGACTATTTTTCTACCCCCTTTGAACTACTTTTCGCATTGATATTAAACAAACCATGCAAATTACATTGACAACATAAATTACACAGAGAACAAAATATCGGTAGTAGCGACAACACAACATAAATTGAAGATACATGGTACACCCGCTGGAAAAAAGTCAAACCTATCGATCTACTCCTTTGACCGGCGCCGAGAGGGGGTAGACGCGTGAACTTTTTTGCTTGGTTGTGTTAGGTTGGTACATAGGACCATGTGTAACCAACATTTCATGTGGTCCGTCGCATGATTCCGTGCCCGGCACCCGACACGGGAGTTTTCACCTCTAAGTGCCGGAACTTACTACGGAGTAATAGGTGTCGGTGAAGCGGGTCGCACCTCGGAGCCGTATCTTGGTTCCCACAACCTACCAACACATTCTTATACATATGTTAGGGACCCATGCATGTTTTGGTGGGATTCCGACGCTCCGGACCCCGCTACGGCGAAACCCTACACCCGCTGGAAAAAAGTCAAACATGTCGATCTACCCCTTTGACCGGCGCCGAGAGGGGGTAGACGCGTGAACTTTTTTGCTTCGTTGTGTTAGGTTGGTACATAGGACCATGTGTAACCAACATTTCATGTGGTCCATCGCATGATTCCGTGCCCGGCACCCGACACGGGAGTTTTCACCTCTAAGTGCCGGAACTTAATACGGAGTAATAGGGGTCGGTGAAGCGGGTCACACCTCGGAGCCGTATCTTGGTTCCCACAACCTACCAACACATTCTTATACATATGTTAGGGACCCATGCAAGTTTTGGTGGGATTCCGACGCTCCGGACCCCGCTACGGCGAAACCCTACACCCGCTAGAAAAAAGTCAAACCTGTCGATCTACCCCTTTGACCGGCGCCGAGAGGGGGTAGACGCGTGAACTTTTTTGCTTGGTTGTGTTAGGTTGGTACATAGGACCATGGGGAACCAACATTTCATGTGGTCCGTCGCATGATTCCGTGCCCGGCACCCGACACGGGAGTTTTCACCTCTAAGTGCCGGAACTTACTACGGAGTAATAGGGGTCGGTGAAGCGGGTCGCACCTCGGAGCCGTATCTTGGTTCCCACAACCTACCAACACATTCTTATACATATGTTAGGGACCCATGCAAGTTTTGGCGGGATTCCGATGCTCCGGACCCCGCTACGGCGAAACCCTACACCCGCTGGAAAAAAGTCAAACCTGTCGATCTACCCCTTTGACCGGCGCCGAGAGGGGGTAGACGCGTGAACTTTTTTGCTTGGTTGTGTTAGGTTGGTACATAGGACCATGGGGAACCAACATTTCATGTGGTCCATCGCATGATTCCGTGCCAGGCACCCGACACGGGAGTTTTCACCTCTAAGTGCCGGAACTTACTACGGAGTAATAGGGGTCGGTGAAGCGGGTCGCACCTCGGAGCCGTATCTTGGTTCCCACAACCTACCATCACATTCTTATACATATGTTAGGGACCCATGCAAGTTTTGGTGGGATTCCGACGCTCCGGAACCCGCTACGGCGAAACCCTACACCCGCTGGAAAAAAGTCAAACCTGTCGATCTACCCCTTTGACCGGCGCCGAGAGGGGGTAGACGCGTGAACGTTTTTGCTTCGTTGTGTTAGGTTGGTACATAGGACCATGGGGAACCAACATTTCATGTGGTCCGTCGCATGATTCCGTGCCCGGCACCCGACACGGGAGTTTTCACCTGTAAGTGCCGGAACTTACTACGGAGTAATAGGGGTCGGTGAAGCGGGTCGCACCTCGGAGCCGTATCTTGGTTCCCACAACCTACCAACACATTCTTATACATATGTTAGGGACCCATGCAAGTTTTGGTGGGATTCCGACGCTCCGGACCCCGCTACGGCGAAACCCTACACCCGCTGGAAAAAAGTCAAACCTGTCGATCTACCCCTTTGACCGGCGCCGAGAGGGGGTAGACGCGTGAACTTTTTTGCTTCGTTGTGTTAGGTTGGTACATAGGACCATGGGGAACCAACATTTCATGTGGTCTGTCGCATGATTTCGTGCCCGGCACCCGACACGGGAGTTTTTACCTCTAACCCGACACGGGAGTTTTCACCCGAAATGGAGAGCAACAATATTCGCCGTGAGCAAACATATTTCAAATGGACACAATTATACAACAAAACACAGAGTATACCTCAAACTTAAAATATTTGGCATATTTTACATCTGTTGCAACACACATGCACTTCAAAATGCAAGAAAAAAAACCCAAGAAAAAAAAAGCACACGGCAATGGATCTTTGCCGTGCGCCTCGATTAAATGCGCACGGCAAAGATCCTTTGCCGTGTTCCGCAGGTGAAAGCGCACGACAAAGACACGAGCACCTGAATTGAAGGTGTCGGCCCGGCCGCATCCACGCACACATCCACCACTCCACACACACACACTCACGCACACATCCACCACCACAGCCACCACTGGCCCGCCGCCGCCGCCCCAGCCCTCCACGCCGGCCTCCACCTCCCCTGCCGCCACCGCCTCCCCGGCCTCCTCCGCCGCACCTCTGCTCCACGAGATCGGGCCGCCCCAGACCCCGCCGCCCGCCGGCCGGCCCAGCCCCCCGCCGGCCGCCGCCTCCGGCCAGTCGGCCATCCCCACTCCACACACGCCCCAGACCCCGCCGCCTCCACCTCCCCTGCCGCCACCGCCTCCCCGGCCTCCTCCCTGCCGCCACCGCCTCCCCGGCCTCCTCCGCCCCAGCCCCCACCGCCGGTCAGACGCTCGAGGGCCCCGCCGCTGCACGGAGGGGTCGCCGTGGACCACGCCCCCAACACGCATCCCGCCACCCGGCCACCAACCCTCCTCAACGCCGCTCCACGCCCGCTGCTGCAGGTTTAGTTTAAATTTGTTCATGGCAGCAAGTTTAAATTTGTTCCCTGTAGGAAATAAATTGGTACTAATTATGTGTTAGGCTAGGTTTAGTTTAATTGATTGGTTCTGATGCAATGTATGTGTATGCAATGTATGTTGATGCAATTTTGATGCAATTTTATGTTGATGCAATTTTATGTTGATGCAATTGTGAGCCACCCCTTTATTAAAACAGTATGTTGATGCAATTTTGGTATATGTATGCAATGTATGTGTTGCGCATTTTTATGTATATGTTGATTAAATTTTAGGTTTATTAAAACAGTGAGCAAATTTTGGTGTATGCAATATATGTTGATGCAATTTTGGTGTATGACAATTTTATTTTGGTGTAGCAATTAACATTCTTTATTTTGTTTCTCGTGCAGGAGTATGTGTGGAGCGTGAGAGTGGGGATTGTCGACGGAGGGTGTCGGCGGAAGATCTTCTTCGCCGTCGATCACGGTTCGAGGGTATGAAATTCGTCGCCTTTCTTGAATGTACCTAGGGTTTTATTTTGGTCTAGATCACCGGGTCAGTCGAGTCGCGTAACCCGTGTCAGATCCCATCCGGAAGGGTTACAAATTTATAAATATGCAGGATTGTCCATCTTTCCATATTTATAACCATAACACTTCCGGATTGTCCTGTTGGACAGTCCGAGTACGTGTAGATCGGGTCGTGTTCCATGTTCTACCCCTTCCTGAGACGGAATTTCGGCAGCACCTCCCCGTTGTTCTTCGGATGCACACCCTCTCGGCTTGACAAGCTCGAGACGTGTATTCTGAAGAACAGCGGGGAGGTGCTGTCGAAATTCCGTCTCGGGTCGGGGTAGAACATGGGACACGACTCGATCTACACGTACTCGGGCGGGATAGGCCCCTACCCATTAGAAGTGTAGGTGAACCCTTGCATGTTGTAAAAGATAAAATTTGGCCGTAAAAAATGGTTTTGTTAAAATTCAGTGACATGTTGAACTGAAAGCATTGTGTATGTCTTTTTTGGTACCGATTAAAGGATGGATCCGAGACAGAACCGTGAGTGGATGTATGCTGGCAGAAAGAGTCAGTGGGAGTTCACTGATGAATGGAGAGATAAGGCCGAGGAGTTTGTGAACAAGGCGTTTGACATCCGTAGCAGACCCATGAAAGTGTTTTGCCCCTGTTCAAAATGCGATAACCGAAAGCGACAGTCGAAGGTAGATGTTAGTATGCACCTGATCAAGAATGGGTTCACACCATTCTACCATGTTTGGAATTTCCATGGTGAACAGTTAGCAAAACGTGCTAGAACCGAGCCACGTCAGATTCAGCCAGCGGGAGAATTTGACACTGGGTTCAACAACTGCTTAGACGCCTTTGTCAATGCTATTGCGCCTGAAAGCCGTCGTGTAGAGGCGGAGACACCTCAGGAGGCGGAGACAAGTGAGCAGCCGGATGAAGACACGAAGAAGTACTACGAGACTATGTTTGGCTCGCAGAAACCCCTTCATGAACATACAGATGTTACCCTTCTAGATGCCATCGCTCGCCTTATGGCCGTGAAGTGCCAGAGGAAGATATGCAGGGATGGTTTCGATGATATTCTGGCCGTCGTTGGCAGCCTTCTACCGAAAGGGCATATCTTGGCGAAGAGCTTCTACGAGGCGACTAAACTCCTCCGTGACCTTAAGATGTCATATGAGAAGATAGACGCCTGTCCAAAGGGATGCATGCTATTCAGGAAAGAACATGCTGGAACAAATTATTGCATCCATTGCAATTCCTCTAGGTACTTCGAGGTCGACCTCGGTGGTGGACAGAAGAGGCAGACCGGGATTCCCCAAAAGATTCTCCGGTACCTTCCATTTATACCGAGGATCCAGCGGCTTTACATGAACAAAGACACTTCCCAGCAGATGCGATGGGCCGCGTTAGGGAAGAGATACATGGACAAGATGATACATCCGTCGGATGGTGACGCATGGAAGAACTTTGTAGCGAAGTATCCACTGAAAGCGGGCGACCCGAGGAGCGTAGCGGTTGCTATATCAACCGATGGGTTCAATCCGTATGGCATGTCGGCGGCAACATACAGCTGTTGGCCTGTGTTTGTCATACCCCAGAACCTCCCCCCGGCGAGTCCATGAGATCACATAACATGTTATTGTCGATGATAATCCCAGGACCGAAATACCCGGGTAAGCACATGAACGTGTACCTGGAACCACTGGTTGAAGACTTGGCTGTTGGCTGGAACGGTCGCGGGGTCCGAACATATGACGCCTCAACAAATGATCACTTCGATATGTATGTCTGGTACCACACATCCCTGCATGACTTACCAGCGGGTGCTTTGTTCTGCGGCTGGTGTACACATGGGAAGTGGCCTTGCCCACAGTGCAGACAGGCTGTGACTTTCTCATGGCTTACGAAGGGAGGCAAGTATTCATGCTTTGATCAACATCGACAGTTCCTTGAGCCAGGTCATAGATACAGGAGTGACGTAAAGCGGTTCGAGAAAGGAGTCGAGATCCATGCTCCGAAACCACGTCTGATGACCGGAAGAGAAATCAGGGCTGAGCTAGAAGCTCTCGTGCCTAAGCCCGATGGGAATGGTTTCGTGGGTTATGGGGAGACGCACCAGTGGACTCACATTCCGTGTTTCTGGAAGCTGCTCCCTTACATGGAGGATGTCGAGCTTCCACACAACATTGATGTAATGCACACCGAAAAGAATATCGCCGAGGCTCTTTATAGCACCATCATGGACACTGAGAAGACGAAGGATAACGTCAAGGCTCGAATGGACCAACAAGAACTTTGTGACAGGCCAGATCTTGAAATGAAGCCTCCTGGAGTCAACGACACTAGGTGGTCTAAGCCAAAGGCTCGGTTCTGCCCTACAAGGCCGGAAAAAGGGAAATATTACAGTGGCTCGTGGAGTGTTTGTACTTCCCTGATGGTTATGCAGCTAACTGGGCGAGGTGTGTGAACCTGGACACGCAGCGAGTAGGAGGGCTGAAGAGTCATGACTACCACGTGTGGCTTGAGCGCATAATGCCGGTGATGATTCGAGGCTATGTCGATGAGGAGACTTGGCGAGTACTGGCGGAGTTGAGCTTTTTCTTCCGCCAGATTTGTGCAAGGGAGTTAGATCGTGAAGTGGTTCTGAAGCTGCATGAACAGGCACCCGAGTTGCTTTGCAAGCTAGAGACGATACTTCCGCCAGGGTTTTTTAATCCGATGCAACATATGATCTTGCATCTCGCGCACGAGGCTTTAATGGGGGGGCCTGTGTCGACCCGTTGGCAGTTTGGCCCTGAGAGAAAAATGAAAGACCTACGCCAGAATTGTGGGAATAAATGCAAGATCGAGGCATCCATGGCCGAGGCATGCCTTAACGAGGAGGTGTCAAACTTCACGACAGGTTTCTATGATGCCAACATTCCCACAATCCACAATCCAGTCGTTCGCTACAATGCAGCCAACCCTGAAGATGTACCCAAGCTTAGCATCTTCATAGGGCTCGGTGGCAAATCAAGTGGCACGAAGAAGTTCATCATGAAAAAGCTCGAGCGGGATATGATCTCCTCGTATATCTTGATGAGTATGGAGGAAGTGAAGCCGTACCGCGAGTAAGTCTTTCACCATTTAGTATTTCACAAACATTCACTCCTATATTCGTGGCTAACTCCTCTTTTCTCATTGGCGTAGACGATTCACTCGTGAAAACTGGAAGCTGAGAAGGGACCCTACCCCGAAAGAGTCGAAGGATCTTTTTGACAAGGTGGTGGTTTTGGCAAGGGTGGTGGTTTCATTAGCTGGTTCGCGGGTTTGGTACTGTTCTGTCTAACTTTTCTAGTACCGTGGACATTCATCGATCATTCCTCGTTCTAAACTTCTCGTGCTAAACTTGTAGGCAAAAAAGGACAAAGAGATGAAGCCAGAGCTTAGAAACATTGCCCATGGCTTTAGCCATTCCGTCAACTCATTCCATGCTTATGACGTGAATGGATATCGCTTCCATACCCATGACCACACAACAAACCGGGGCAACCGGAAGACAATAAATAGTGGGGTGTTATGTGAAGGCTCAGATAAACTCCATTACTATGGAAGAGTTGAGGCTATATACGAGTTGAATTATGGTTTTGGTAAAGGGCTAGATCCCGTTGTATTCAAATGCAATTGGTTAGACCCGCGTCGGGTTAGAGGGATTCCTGCAATTGGATTGGTCGAAGTTGAACGAAGCTCCAAGTATTCGGGAGACGACGTCTACATTTTGGCTACCCAGGCCTTCCAAGTTTTCTATCTCCCGTACCCGTGCAAGAAGACATCAAAAGCATATCAAAAGCGTCTACAGGGGTGGGATGTTGTGGTGACAGTACCGTCGCACAGTAGGCCGGCTATGCCTAACGGTCAAGATTACCGCCGCCTAGACCCCTCAACATCTGACAGCGAGTTCTATCAGGATGGAGGGCTCCCTGGGAAATTCACTATCAACTTGCCGACCGATGATGACATGGAATACGGCGAAGAAAACGTAGATGCTGGAATGGAGGAAGACACCGCGCATGATGAAGTCGAGGAGGTTCATAACCAAGCCGACGTGACTTTGCTAGAGCGCTTCCACGCAGGACTTCACGGCGATGAGCCAGAGGGACCACCTCCAGGTTCAGTGGATGGTTGGTGGTGTGGCGACCCTGACAGTGATGACGATACGGGTGGTCCAATAGTTGGTCTTGATGATCTCGACACAGGCTACTGATAGCGATGAGGACACATGTATTAGTAATTGCCAGTCTAGCTTATATGTAATAGGTCAATGCTACTTTATGTAATAGTGATTGTCGCTACTTTATTTTGTGAGAACTCATTGTCGCTACTCCATTTACCTTAATTATCGCTACTTCATCTAATTGTATTCATTTTCGCTTTACTCATTATTGCTTCATCTATTTACCTTAATTTTGGATCATGTATACTGATGAAACCTATTATTTTGTCAATGCAGGAAACATGGGGGGAAACAAATTGAAGAAGGCGTTCGCACAAAGGGTGGGCAGCGTGAAGGCACTCCTGGTGGGATCGAGTTCGGCACCTCGACCTCCTCCCTCACCTCCACCCTCACCTCCACATGCGAGGAGTGGACGACGTGGGAGTACGAGGACGAGAAGGAGGCCTACTAGGACTCCTAGTCCTCTCCCTGACGAGCAGCCCGACGAGGATGACGAGGAGTACGATCAGGAGGTGCAGTCGGACTCTGAGAGCGAGTCGCTGGCTTCTGAGGATGAGCTGCTGCCGGAGGCTTCTGAGGAGGGCGAGGAGGAGGACGAGGAGGCTGACAGCGAGGAGGAGGGGCGCGAGGAGGGGCCTGGGGAGGACGGGTTTGTGCTTGACCCGACGCTGCAGTGGGACCCGCCGGAGGAGTGGGTGGAGACTGAGGAGGATATCCCGAGCCACGGATCAAGCCGCCGTATCAGCGGGGGGCGGCGGGCCTCCCCGATCCCCGATATTACGCCTACAAGAACTGTCTTCTCCTGCATGTTGGAAAAAGGTACTTATTATAGTTTTTGTTCAATTTTAGCTTCTCATTGTGTTTTGACCCGCTAACTATACTAATTTTGGTTTTCTCATTGTGTAGGACATTTGAGTACCAGCCTCCTATAGTGAAGGGACAGCGGACCTACGCGAGCATCCTTGGATGTTGTCTCAGGAAGTTCTTCCCAGGGATTGTCCCCCTCCCAGAGGGTGGCAAGAGTGTAGCTTGGACTTTCAGGCACTACTGTTTCGCGCCGGATCCTGATGGCGAGTACCGCAACATGGCGCTTAAGACACTAGCCTATTTCTGGGTAAGTTTGTTTGACTTCTCATCATTCTATAAATCCGAGATTGCACTAATGGCTTTGACCCTATTTTACCTATGTGTGCATGCTTGTAGAACTTCTTCACCTGTCGGAAGGAGGATTTTGAAAAGTGCGAGGCCATCCTTATGACGATGGCTGTCGTGGTGGGATCACGGCAGATGCCATAGGTATGGCTAAGATGGGGCCGAATGGTCGTTGGGGGAATCCGGGGAGGGTTTATGCACTCAAGAAGTGCACACGCAAGAACACGCAAGAACACGAACGAAGAACCAAGAAAGCAAGAACACAAAGCACACCACGATGTACCCTGCTTCAGGGCCCTCTTGTGGAGGTAACACCCCTACTGCAGCACTATCCTAGCCAGTGTATAGCTCAGAGTGACAAGTACAAGCTGCTCCTCGAGCTGTATGATGATACAAAGGTGAGAACTCGAGATAGAAGATGGAGCTAGACGGGAGGAAGAAGGCACTCCGAGCTGAGTCCGAGGTGTTTCCGGGTGTTTCCGAGCTTGCTCTCTCTCTCTCTCTTTTCTCTCTTGACCAACTAGTTCCAGCGCGGGGGGGGTCTCTCTTTCGATCTTGGATCCCCTCTAGCAGGAGGGGGTGAAGCCCACTATATAGGCCAGCCGGGTTACCATTGTGCCCCTCGCAGAACACTGTTGCCATGCCTCTGCAACGGTCACCACCGTACCACCATACCTCGGTCAGGGACAAGACGTGGCTTGCCCATCTCTTGTAGCCTAACGGCAGAACTAGCATGTCCCCTCTGACCGAGACAGGACGTGGCCTGGCAGAGCTACCTCGTAGCCTTTTCCCAGACCTCGCGTAGCCAGCGATCAGAGACGTGCAAGCCCGCCGAACCCGGAGCACGCCTCTGCCATGCTCCTTGACAGACGCTCCCGTGTCAGGCGCTCTTGTACCCGGCTGGAAGTGACAGGAGCATTGACTCCTGCCCGACCTACAGCCCACCACCTCGGTTAGCTCGGCACGGATGTGACGGGCTTCGTACCTCGGGTCTTGCGCTTAATCTCCTTTACCAGGTCGGATCTTACTTCCTTCCCATAGCTTCTCCTGCACCCACAACACAAACCACCGCACTGAGGTAGTTAGGTCGGCAGAACATAGCTCGGACAGCGAACCTCGGCCCTGGCCAACAGTATACCTCGGACCCCTCTGGGCCAAAATAGGTCGGCCTGTATTCTCCAGGTCAAGATGAAGCTCGGACCTTCCCAGGCCCAAACAGGTCGGCCCTTTCCGTACCTCGGCACAACTTCGAACACCACCTTATGCCAAGCCTTGATCCTACCCGGGGATACTCCCCGACATTAGTCCCCGAAGCTGGTGCGGTCCTACGACCTCGGAAGGAGGGCCGTAGCAGGTTCAAAACAAGCATTACACCACCTCCTAAACCGACCTCCAACATAGTCACGCCGAGGTACCTCCCATACACCACCATCCAATCCGAGGTAGATATGCGAACTGAACTCTCCGAGCTATCTGACTCAGCACCATCTTGCCTCAAGATTTTCCGAGGTACGTGGCGAAGAATCTCTGCCCGGGCTTCGGAATCCGGACCTCTGCCAAGCAGATTCTGACCACACGCCGCCCTCGTCAGCCGGACCCACCGAACAGCGCACCTGCGCACTCAATACTTGACCGCCCACGACCCCTCGATTCTTGTGCTGACCAGCGCAGGAAATCCGGGGTGGGCGGTTGCCACTCTGCGGCCCACGATGTGGCCGATTGTGCGGCCGCAGACCGCGTAACCGTGCGCCCACTCGCACACGATCCCGCGCCTCCCGATAACCGCGCGGTAGTGGTGCAGTTAATGCGGGCAGTTACCGCACGCGGCTATAAGTAGGGCCCCACGGGCAACTTCGCCATCTTCTTCCTCCTTCACTCGCCATCTCGCCTCCATCGCATCCAGTGCCGCCGCTTCCGGTTGAGAAGAAACGCGTTCCCGCCGCCGCCGACGAGCAGCTCCTTCGTCGCCGCTGCGACCGCGTCACCGGCGCCGCCCTTCAGCACCTCGTTTTCACGGTATGTACTCCCTTTCTTGATACCCTAGGCATTGCCCTAGGTTTCTTCCTCTTTGCGCTTTGGTTCTTCATATGTTCTTGAATAAAACTCTATTTACCTCCTCCGGTAGATCTTACTTGCATACTTTTTTGGGTAGTAATGAGTTTCATACCTCGGACAGATGTTCGCCTAGCATGCATGTGCCTCTATGTACATTAGATAGCCGTCCAACTCCTCCTGAGTTAGCCAGATATAGCCTTAGATTTACTTTTTCTTTTGCTAAACTTCTGTGCACTCTTCTGCAGATTGATTCTGCCGAGATGTCTCCTCCTGAGACTTCGGAACAAACCGAGGTTCCAGACCTCGAACTGGAGGTCGGAGAACGAGCCGGCTGGGAAGGTTCGGATGTAACTCCGGACGAAATCCAGTGGCTCAGGGCGACTCGGCGGATTCCCGCCGGGGTAGAGTGTCGCCTGCCAGAGGGCGAACTCGAGCCTCAAGTCAAGGAAGGGCAACGGGTGGTCTTCATCGTGCACTTCCAGCGCGGCTTCGGACTGCCCGTTAGTGATTTCTTCCGGAGCTTCCTCGACAAGTTCGGACTCCAGGTTCATCACCTCCCGCCAACGCCATCACCACTCTCTCCTGCATCGTTTCATTCTCTGAGGGATACCTCGGCCTCAAAGCCACGGTAGACCTCTTTTCTCGCTACTTCCAACTTAAGCGGCAAGTGATCCCGGATCCGAAAAAACAAGGATCTGCCCAAGCTACTAACCGCCTGCGGAGCAGCCATCGTAGCTCCTCGCCGAAACTCCATCTTCCCACGTATCGCTACCCCGGACACCGTTCGCAAGTGGCTCCGGACGTGGTTTTACGTGAAGAACTCCGGCGAAGAGGACTTCCTCAACCTGCCGACGTTTAACCTCAGCCCTCCTACAGAACCGCTCAACTGGGACTACACTCCGCCTCACGCCGGCGAAATCAAGTCCATCCATGGGTATGTTGCGAAATGGCAGGACCCGGAGGACCCTGCGAACGACGGGAAAGTCCTGACGGCTGACGATCTGGCCTGCACATTCGTGAAGCGCAGGGTCTCCCCTCTCCAGGCGACCAGTCCCCGAGTCTGGATGAGCAGTCCCCGAGTCTGGATGAGCAGTCCCCGAGGTTTGGTGTGCAGTCCCCGAGCTCTGCCACGCAGTCCCCGGGTCCGACCAAACGCATCCGACGTCTACCTCCATTGGAACAGGTCCGGGCTCTTGCTCCGCCGGGATGAAAATAGATTCGGATTCAGGAGAAGGTTTGATTGAAGGAGTTCTCAAGTGATTCAGGGCTACCCCTGGTGGTACTGCCTCTTTTGATGAACCGAGCTTTGACAACACGTCGGCAGCATCATTTTCTGCCCGAGGTATATGCCTGTACTCACACCCTTCAAAGAACCCGGATATCTTTTGCACATGGAACCGATATAACGCCATGTTGGCATCCAGAGCATCCCAAGTTCCAGAAGATTGTTGCACCACCAGGTCGGAATCGCCGAAGCACTCTACACGCCGGATACCGATCTCCTTTGCCACCTTGAGGCCATGGATTAAGGCCTCATACTCCGCCACATTGTTTGATGCTGAGAAATGAATCTGCAGCACGTACTTCAGCTGATCTTGCTTTGGCGAGGTGAGGACTATTCCAGCCCCCAGCCCGATCTTTGTTTTGGACCCATCAAAATGCATTTTCCAATAATTATAGTCCGGCCTGGGTGGCTCATACTGCATCTCGGCCCAATCACAAAAGAAGTCCGGCAACGCCTGGGATTTAATTGCGTCTCTTCTCTCATAATGTGGTGCATATGGAGACACCTCAATCGCCCATTTGGCAACTCGGCCAGTTGCATCTTTGCACCCGATGATCTCCGAGATTGGAGCTTCGCACACCACCGTCATGGGATGCTCCTGGAAATAATGCTTCAACTTCTTGACCGCCAGGTAACACCATACGTCATCTTCTGGTAGTGAGGATAGTTCTGCTTCGAGGTAGAGATCACCTCGCTCAAGTAATACACCGGTCTCTGCACCGACCTGCCACCTTCTTCGCGCTCCACCACCACTGCCACACTTACAACTCGGTTTGTGGCCGCAATGTAAAGTAACATCGGCTCATTGTGCAATGGTGACGCCAACACCGGGGCAGTGGACAACATCTTTTTCAGCTCACCAAACGCCACGTCGGCCTGCGGGGTCCATGTAAACCCGGTACTTTTCTTCATGAGCTGGTACAAAGGTAAGGCTTTTTCTCCTAGCCGAGCTACAAATCGGCTCAACGAGGCTAGGCACCCTGTGAACTTCTGCACATCTTTCAAACACTTCGGTAACTTCATGCTCTCAATAGCTCGGATTTGGCCGGGTTAACCTCGATACCTCGGCTAGACACCAGGAATCCGAGCAACTTTCCAGCCGGGACACCAAAGGTGCACTTGTCCGGGTTAAGCTTCAACCGATACTTTCTCAAATTCACAAATGTCTCCTCGAGATCCTCGAGGAGAGTATGTTTCTCCTTAGTTTTGATGACATATCATCGACATACACTTGCACATTTTTGCCCATCTGAGAGTGCAGGCATTTCTGCATACACCTCTGATAAGTTGCCCCGGCATTTCTCAGACCAAAACACATGACACGATAGCAATACGCCCCATACGGGGTAATAAAAGCAGTCTTTATTTGATCCTTTGGGTTCAGTGGTATCTGGTGAAAACCAGAGTACGCATCGATAAAAGATAACAGTTCACAACCAGCAGTGGAATCGATCACTTGATCAATCCGAGGTAATGGAAACGGATCTTTTGGGCACGCCTTGTTGAGGTTAGTGAAGTCAATGCACATGCGCCACACCTTGACCACGGCTGGCTCGTCTTTCTTCTTTTCCACCAAGACCGGATTGGATATCCAGTCCGGATGCAGTACCTCCATTATGAACCCGGCTGCAAGCAACTTAGCCAGCTCGTCCAGCACCACTTGTCTCCGGTCGTCTGAGAGACGACGGGTCGGTTGCCTCACCGGTTTCACCTCTGGCCTAACAAATAAAGAGTGCTCTGCCAACTCCCTCGGAACACCTGGCAGGTCCTTAGCCGACCATGCAAAGATATCCCGATTCTCACGGAGGAAGTGACAGAGCTCGCCTTCCTATTTCTCGCCTAGCCCGGTCCCAATGATGGCCACATGCTCTGGGTGCTCCGGGTCAATGGGGATCTTCTTGGTCTCCTTGGGTACCTCGAACGCCGCAGTTGAGTCCGGGCTCATCAGTCCGGACAGGCCGAGCTGTGTTGACTGCGCCATTGCCACCACTTGATGCAGCTTCTTCTTCTCAGCTGCGATCACCAAAGACTCGGCCAGATTAGACCCGCCGAGGCACACTGAATGGCTCGCTTGTAGTCACCCGAGATGGATATGATCCCATTAGGCCCTGGCATTTTCATCTTCAGGTATGCAACATGGGTGGAAATCATGAACTTGGCCAAGCCGGCCTTCCAAGCAGTGCATGGTATGCACTCTCCAAGTCCACCACCTCGAACTCGATACTCTCAACTCGGCAATTTCCTTGGTTCCAAATGCTACATCCACCCATATCTTGCCCATGGGTGCACAGGAAACGCCGGCACAATCCCATGAAAAGTACAACTGCTTGGCATCAACTGATTAGGCGATATGCCCAATTTCACCATTGTGTCTCGGTACATGATGTTGATGGCACTGCCATTGTCCACCAGAACTCGGGTGAACCTCACATTGTTGGTAGGCCCACACAACGTTGGATCTACCACCAGGGCATACTTTCCAGGGCTCGGCATGATCCGAGGTGTGTCCTTTCTGCTCCAAGTGATCTCCTGCTCAGACCAGTTCATATAGGTCGGCACCACCGGCATTACTGCATTCACCTCCATGGCACGCCTCTGCACGCTCTTCTTGTCAGTTGGCTCGGTCACAAAGACCACATAGCTCGCATGAACCTCTCTATAGTCATTTCCGGGGTATTCATACTGCTGACTTGGTCCGGCACCATTGTTGTTGTTATTACCTCGGACATTCACAACATTCACGGGTCTTGCTGCTGCAGGCCTCGGAAGAGGTGCAGTGGTTATCGGGGTAACATTTGCTCCGGACAGATTAGGGTGGGACCTCGGCTGAAATCTCTGAGGTGGTGGTCCTGTTCTGATTCCTCCGGCCCTTGCCCCTCTTCTCTGATTCTGCGGTTCCAGCTGCACTGCCGGGTTGAATGGTTGGCTGGCTTGCGCGGGTCAGTCGTATGGTAACAGCACGGACCATCTATCATTGATTCATAGGTCATGGGTGGCTCCGGGTTCGGACTAAATGCCGGACCATTGATTTTTGGCCTCTGGACACCTCCAGCTCCGGGCTGATCCGGGTTCACCGCTGCAACTTGGTTGGAGGTGTATGGATAGTCCGGCTCCCTCCTCTTCTGTCCGAACTCCTGACGGTCATTACACCTTGGTCCGAGCCGGTTGTTTATTGGCTCCCTCCTTCTGTTACGTGCTCCTGCCTCTGCTGCTGGCTGCATCGGATCACCCAGGCATAAGAATCTGCAACCCGGATTGTTTCTGCTAGGGATCTCGGCATATCTCTCTGGAGCCTCTGCCACAGCATGCTGCCATGTCGACAACCATCTGCAAACCAGGAAATGGCCTGTGCCTCTACCACTCCTTCACAGGAATTCCGAACATTGCTCCACCGAGTTAAGAATTCTCGGTCAGTTTCATGATCATCTTGCTTACATGCCGCCAGGAGCTGAGGTCGGTTTGGCCTCTTGTATGTACTAGCAAAGTTGCTGTTAAACGCCAGCTCCAAGTCTATCCAGGAGTTGATACTATACTCCGGCAAATTATTCAGCCAGATCCGAGCTGGACCTTCCAACATGTGCGGGAGATACCGGACCGCCCATCGGCGATTGCCCCCCGCAATGTGCACCGAGGATACATAATCTGTCAGCCAATCTTGTGGCTTGGTGCTCCCATTGTATGGCTTGGTGTTCCGACCTAACTGGAACTGAGATACTGGTGGTGGTGGCTCCTTCATGATCCGAGGTCCAAAACACGCCGGACCAGGAGGGCCTTCCTCCTCCAGTTGCTCAGACAAGTAGATTCTATCCAGCTTGTTACGGACATCGCCTGGAGCTAACATCCGACCTCCTATCCGAGGTCCCAACGCCCCATCCACTCTGTGGTATCCAGCTCGTGCCATGGCCGAGTCTCCATCATCATATCGGTCATCGCCTTGACCGACGTTCTGAGGTTGCTGAACATACTCCGGCTCTCGCTGATATTGCCCCTGCTGCCGAGGTTGTTGCTGATACCTCGGGGGCGGAGGTGGTTTACCTCGGCCAGCCGATGCTGCTTGACCGCCGTTCTGATTTCCCTGACCGGAGTTACCCTTAGCTCGGCTCGCATTGCCTGGGCCGGGGTTTCCCTTAGCTCGGCTAGCATTGCCCTGGCCCACCTTCTGCTTTGCTGCTAGGACTGGATCATACATCTGCAGCTGCTGTTCTGACCCGAGGTGACACTCCGGGCTCGATCGGCTCCTCCGACGAGTGGAGACGAGGCTTGCCCCTTGGACACCTGACTGACTGGCCTAGCTGAATAAACCATCTCTGAATCACCAGCCCCGGCATATGCTCTGCGGAGAGCCTCATTCTGCTGGTTAGCCACATATACTAACTCATTGACTCGCTTCTGCTGCGCACGCCATGCATCTCCAGATAATCCGGATAGCTCGGCCCTGCCTGCCTCGGCAGCTCTGAGGTTCTTAGCAGGGGAACTATACACCGGCCTTCCAGTTGACACGCGACTCCCACTCCTAGCCGAGGTGGTAGGTCGAGCCTCCCTGTTTATCTCATCGTTGAGCCCCTTGCCTCTCTGCCGCACCTCGGCTCCCCTATGTGTATCAACCGCTACCGGGGTGAAGCCATTCGCTGCATTGTACTCGCGCAGATCTCTATTGAACTCATCTCTAGCTGTTATCATTGCTACAGCCTCCTTCTGCAACAGGACACGCTTTGCCTCTAGGTCGGCCACAGTCACTACTATGTCCACTCCTGGATTTACTGGGTCTGCCAGTGTATCCACTATCTCTACCAGGGTCGCACCTCGGCCCGCAGCTCTGGGGTGCCAGGCAAGTCCTTCTCTAGCCTGGGCTTTGCAGATCTCACCTTAGCAACCTCGGCTGCCTTGGACTGGCTGGCATCTACTTTGCCAGCGGCGTCAACCGGACCTGTCATCATCACCTCTACGCAGCTCTCGGGGCGAGTGATACGCCGACCTAAAGCCGCGAGGAGAGGAGTTTCGTCGTCCACGAGCACCTGCTCCGGGTACCCGCGAACAACCTCGACAGCAACGTACGTGACGAAGCTGCCGAGCATCATGGTGAAGCCGTCTCGGGGAAGGCTTGCCGGCGAAACACCCCGCGTTGTCGCTGATGAAGGTGAACTCTCCGATCTTGGCGACAAGCCCGGAAAGAACACGCTCGCCTGAGCCCGTCCGGATGAAAACTCCCTCCAACGCCTCAATCTGCCCCACGGTGGGCGCCAACTGTCGTGGTGGGATCACGGCAGATGCCATAGGTATGGCTAAGATGGGGCCGAATGGTCGTTGGGGGAATCCGGGGAGGGTTTATGCACTCAAGAAGTGCACACGCAAGAACACGCAAGAACACGAACGAAGAACCAAGAAAGCAAGAACACAAAGCACACCACGATGTACCCTGCTTCGGGGCCCTCTTGTGGAGGTAACACCCCTACTGCAGCACTATCCTAGCCAGTGTATAGCTCAAGTGACAAGTACAAGCTGCTCCTCGAGCTGTATGATGATACAATGGTGAGAACTTGAGGTAAAGATGGAGCTAGACGGGAGGAAGAAGGCACTCCGAGCTGAATCCGAGGTGTTTCCGGGGTGTTCCGAGCTTCCTCTCTCTCTCTTTCTCTCTTGATCAACTAGTTCCAGCGCGGGGGGGGGGTCTCTCTTTCGATCGGATCCAGCAGGAGGGGGTGAAGCCCACTATATAGGCCAGCCGGGTTACCATTGTGCCCCTCGCAGAACACTGTTGCCATGCCTCTGCAACGGTCACCACCGTACCACCGTACCTCGGTCAGGGACAAGACGTGGCTTGCCCATCTCCTGTAGCCTAACGGCAGAACTAGCATGTCCCCTCTGACCGAGACAGGACGTGGCCTGGCAGAGCTACCTCGTAGCCTTTTCCCAGACCTCGCGTGCAGCGATCAGAGACGTGCAGGCCCGCCGAACCCGGAGCACGCCTCTGCCATGCTCCTTGACAGACGCTCCCGTGTCAGGCGCTCTTGTACCCGGCTGGAAGTGACAGGAGCATTGACTCCTGCCCGACCTACAGCCCACCACCTCGGTTAGCTCGGCACGGATGTGACGGGCTCCGTACCTCGGGTCTTGCGCTTAATCTCCTTTACCAGGTCGGATCTTACTTCCTCCCACAGCTTCTCCTGCACCACAACACAAACCACTGCACTGAGGTAGTTAGGTCGGCTGAACATAGCTCGGACAGTGAACCTCGGCCCTGGCCAACAGTATACCTCGGACCCCTCTGGGCCAAAATAGGTCGGCCTGTATTCTCCAGGTCAAGATGAAGCTCGGACCTTCCCAGGCCCAAACAGGTCGGCCCTTTCCGTACCTCGGCACAACTTCGAACACCACCTTATGCCAAGCCTTGACCCTACCCGGGGATACTCCCCCGACAATGGCCCTTAAGATGGTGACGGACATGCACTACGACGCTCGCGTGGAATCTGTCCGCAATTGGTACGCCGAAAAGAAGATTGGGCTGGACAAGAAGCGTGCTCGGGACATCTTGATGCAGCCATGGCAGTACCTGCAGGTAGCGTCATTTCTATATTATCGATTTTGTTGACCGCCGTGTAATATCATTAATATGTTTGTTCTGTGCACGTAGGTGCCTCCTCCGTATGTCGGTAACAACAACGAGTGCCACGTCATGATGGTAGCGTGGTGGACTAGCCAGGAGTATCTCAAGATACACGCGGAGGGAAAGGCAAAGCGGGCGGAGAACAAGGGTGGAACACACCGCCAAGGCAACCTCAGCCTCTCCCAATGCATACAAAAAGAGGTGAGCAAATGCATTCTTTAATCCACCTCTGTTCGTGCTCTGTTTTGCAATATCGTCTCCTTTTCACCTATGTTCGTGCTCTCTTTGCAGAAATTGAAGACCGGCGTAGACCCTCGCCCTTTGCCGTCTGGTCAAAGATGCGTACCAGGGTTACGCCGGATCCTGAGACAGGGTCGATGTGGATCAACGAGAGCGCCGAGCTCCGGAGCAAGGGGTACACGGAGAAGTTCAAGGAGCGCAACGGTGATGAAGCTGACCCTCTCACCAGTCCACTTGACGTCGAGGCTGTCGTGCTTGCGGGGCAAGGCGCGGCGAATGGCCGCTTGTGGATAGCTGACGGCTCCATCGACCCTCGCACCGCCCCGTCTCTACGCCAGGTCCGTCGTGGGAGGGCGCCTGGTGCGCCTACTGTGGAGACCCGCCCAAGAGTTTCGAGACTAGCTGTCGACGAGCTCTGGCAGAAGCAGGTGCTATATGAGCAGCAGCTGCAGCTGCAGCAGGAGCAGATCCGGCAGCAGCAGGAGCAGCATCAGGAGTATTGCAGGTAGCAGCAGGAGCATCAGAGGCAGATGATGGAGTGGATGTTTGGCACGATGCAGCGCATTGCTCCTGGGAACGGGGCTGTTGACATGGGAATGTTCCCTCCATCGCCTCCACCGATGTTCCCATGGGTATGTTCTCAAACTTGTCATTCTATCCATCTTATTGTTGTAACTAAATTACTTGTGTAATGCGAGACTTTTTTCATGTTGTAGATGAATCCAGGATCGGCGAGTGGATCTCACTCGATGGCGCCGCCGCTTGGTGGCCAGGATAATCCGAAGGGGCAGCCCCAAATCTCCAACCCTAACGTTGTCCGGAGGATGCCGTGGGTATGTTCGCACGACTTGTCAAAATGCCATTGTCACTCTAGTTAGCCATGCCATTGCCACTTTAGTTCAACTTGTCAAAATTTAGTTAGTTGAACTTGTCAAATTTTACCAATTAGTTGAACTCGTCAAATTTTACCCATTAGTTGAACTTGTCAAATTTTAGTTAGCGTTCTTTTAATGCCACGACTATGCCATTTCCACCTAGTTGTCAAACTCATCATTTTTTTGCAAACATGTAGGACGATCCTCCTCAATGATGTTGAGGACCTACTCCGCCGCCGGAAGGCCAGTAGAGGTTAGCTACCATTTCAACTTGCTACCACTCTCGTTCAAAAACTTACTTCATGTCTCACTTAGATCGACATAGCCAATCAATGAATCTCCAATGGTCACTTATGTCTTTTGGTTTACCACATAGATCAACTTGTGTCTTATTGTTTACTACATCTAACTTAGATCATGTCTTTTGGTTTACTACATCTAAACTTGTGCATATTCTTGAATTTGGATTTAAGAGTGTGACCAAAATATGCAACATATATCAACTTGTACATGGTTTACTTCATGTCTTCTATGCAACTTTGTCTAAGAATCAAAAATATGCACATTCATTGATTTAAACATCTAAACTTGTACATGGATGCGTTGCAGGATGATATCGATGGCATGGATGCGTTTCACGATGATTTGATGCCACCATTTGTTGTACTGACCTTCCATATCAGTACTGTTGTAAATAATGATACCTGGATGTCATAATTGTGATGTTTGTGCTCAAATTGTGAATTATGTGTGATCTGGCCCCTATACGGTTTGAATTTGATGTCGTGGAGTATTCTGGGATATATTGGCTATATATATGTGTTTAAATTGCAGGAATGGAATAAAAAACATAAACAAAACTGGACCATATTGTCAATTTGCCGTGTAAACACACACGGCAAAGATCTTTGCCGTGATGGGGCGCACGGCAAAGAGGACACGCGGCGCACACCTGTGCAACCTGGAAGCTGAGTGATGACCAAATGGTCACTTTGCCGTGCTGCCCAGGCCAATGCACACGGCAAAGGGCTGAGGCATCGTTCCTGGCATCGGCTCTGTGCCGTGCGTTTTTTCAGGATAAGCACACGGCAAAGGTCAAACGTGTGCCGTGCAGTGCTGAGAAAGGAGCATGGCAAACAAGTAGTGTTTGCCGTGCGTCGCTGGGCAGGGATCACGGCAAAGAAGTAGTGTTTGCCGTGCGTAGTCAGGGAGGGCACACGGCAAAGATCAGTTGACCCGGGGTGAGGGTTGACCCTCTCTGACAGATCTTTGCCGTGCTTTGTTCAAAAAGAACACGGCAAAGGCTTTGCCGTGCTTGTTTTGGGAAGGAACACGGCAACATTCTTTACCGACAGCTATTAGGCCGTGTGATGTTTGCCGTGCGATTTGGCACGGCAAAGGCTTTGCCGTGTTCCGAGGTGCCTTTGCCATGCCGTTTTGCCGCACGGCAAATTCGTGATTTCCGGTAGTGACTGCAGCGCGCCAAATGCCCGCTCAACATCCTTACTGCAAGCGTCCTGGCACTTGGAAAACCAAGCCTTCGCGCTTCCTGGCACAGGGTTGGAGATGCTCTTCACAAATGTTGCCCACTTCGGGTAGATGCCATCTGCAAGATAGTAGCCCTTTGTGTACTGGTGCCCATTGATCTCGTAGTTCACAGGGGGAGCATGGCCTTCGACAAGGTCGGCAAAGACATCCGAGCACTGCAAGACATTGATGTTGTTGTGAGTGCCTGGCATACCAAAGAATGAATGCCAAATCCATAGATCATATGAAGCCACGGCCTCAAGAATCACCGAGCACTCTCCTTCCTTTCCCTTGTACATCCCTGCCAGTTGAATGGACAGTTCTTCCATGCCCAATGCATGCAGTCGATACTACCAAGCATCCCAGGAAAGCCTCTTGCTGCATTCTCTGCGAGGAGGCGAGCAGTGTCTTGCGCATTGGGTGATCGCAAGTACCTTGGGCCAAAGACTGCAACCACTGCCCGGCAGAAATTGTTCAAGCACTCAAGGGCCGTGGACTCGCTCATGCGCAGATAGTCATCCTGTGCATCTGCAGGAGCACCGTATGCAAGCAACCTCATGGCCATCGTGCACTTCTGAATTGAGGTAAATCCTACCGTGCCGGTGCAGTCCTTCTTCAATTTGAAGTAGGTGTCGAACTCCCGGATGGCATGCATGATCCTGAGGAAGAGCTCGCGGTTCATCCTGAAACGGCGCCGGAACACCTTCTCGTCCTGCGTAGGATCATTGGCGAAGTAGTCGGAGTAGAGGATGCAGTATCCCTCGTACCGCTGCCTCTGCTTGCTCTTGCGGCGACCGCGCATCGATCCAGCACGCCGCGGCCCCGCCTCGTTGGCGAGCAAGCCGGCGAGGCAGGCCATGACCACCAGGTGTTCTTCGTCGTCGATGGCGGCCTGATCTTCCTCGTCGAAGAGCTCGGCGAGCAACTCCTCGGTGTCGGAGTCCATGGCTGGGTCGGGCGGAACGCCGAACACCTTGCGGGCGGGTTGGACGCGTTTCGCCCCGAGAATCTCCCCGGTGGCTAGATCGCGGCGGAGGGGAGTGGGCGGCGCCGGCGGCGTGGCGGGGGCTGGGCGGCGGGTTTCCTAGCTGCTTGTGTGCGGCGGCGCAAGGAGGGGTGGTGGCAGCGACGGCGTGGCGACGGCGAGACGGGCAGAGGAAAAGGCGAGCCGGGGTGGGGAAAATGCCTTGTCTCGTCGACAGCGCTGTCCCACGCGTGCTTTTCCTTCCGCCCCCCCCCCCCCCCCCCCCAGCCCGAACCCAGTGGGCTGGGTTTCGCCTAGGGGCGCCGGCGCTATTTTCCGCCGAAACGGCGCTATTTTGGCTTCTGGGGGGCCGGCTGGTGAAAAAAACGGCGCTATTCGCCCAAAACGGCGCTATTTAGCGTTCTGGGGGGCTCTGGGGGGACGGCTGGAGATGCCCTAAGAACTCCTCGAGGAACACTGCTAGCTGCCGTGATTCGTCATTCAACACATACAGATACTTTTGTTTTGAAATTTTGTTGCTCTCGAGTCTCGAGCATTATCAGCAGTCTGTTGGATATGTCCCACAAGAGAGCACATCCACAACACGGCATCGCTCGTGCATGTGCGGTCCGCGCAACGTAGCACCTCAAAAAAAAAAAAGCAGTCTGTTGGATATGCTCTAAACAAGTTGGTGCAGCTATCTGACGAGCGTGCTCCACTGAACGTTTTGCATCAAGTAACTGATCGATGTTGTGTCACCGTTGCTTACGTACGTTATCATTCTATCTGTGTCAGAAAAACCGAAGACATATTTCCCAGTTACGAATTATAGGAGCCAATGCATCCTTTGCTATCTTATTGTATCTGCATTTTTGCGCACAATATTTCAAGTAGCAATTTACTAGAAATAATGGCGACTTTGTTTTCTTCCCAACAACGAAGCAGAGAAAATAACAAGAAGAGATTGAGAGACTGAACTTACTCAACAGAGTTTGTCTGATCCACGACCTACAGTACATATATAAATATTCGTGGGGAGTAGCTCTTTCTTCCATCGCACATCTTCGGCGCCATGTTGGCAACTCTTCGGTGGAGAAGTTCAGAGAGAAAAACGACGAGTCGCACATAGGGGTTTCAGATAAGAGTACAAGGATATGAGACATGCACAAGTGGTTCAGTTGGATATTTTCTGCTAGAAAATCAACATGGTAGCTTATTGTAGAATCGAGGATAGGTTACTCAGCGAGGTACCACAATTCAAACTCAAAAGCAGTACGAGTACAAAACCAGAAGAATACTTCAGGCTAAGAAGGAGTACACATCCAGATCGATGCATGTATAGATGGTTATCTTTTCAGAGTATCTGATGTTCAGCTGAGAAGGGTTTCAGATAAGAATACACTGACTTACGATTTACATGACACGGGGAAGCATATATGAGACATGCACAAGTGGTTCAGTTGGATACTTTCTGGTAGAAAATCCACATTTTTTACAAAGATAGAAAATCAACATTGTTGTAAAAAATTTCAGCAACGAAACCACATGTTTTTATTCATTCCAATGTGATACTAATAAACTGACAAAAAACATGGTCCATCCACCAGGATTCAGGAACTAAACTGCAGCTTCTAACCAATCAGATAACAGTAGCTCGTCAACATGGACTGCGGCAGCAGCAACATAGGGCGAGGCCGACGGCCAGCACGGGGCCGGCGATGGCCAGCATAACGCCGCCCAGGACGACGAAGACCCGGCCGTCGACCTCCTCCCCGGGCTCGGGCGGAAGGCAGAAGCTGCCTATCAGCAGGTAGTAGCCGCCGATCAGCAGGTAGTAGATGGCAAGGCACGACACCAAGAAGGCGACGATAACGGCGAAGTAGAGCACGCCTTCAAGACAACAACGCGCGTCGCCGCCGCAGGAGCCTGCTGTCTTGTCGCTGCTATTGGCGCCGCCGCCGGAGCCGCTTGTTCCTCTTCGTCGAGCGGGTCGGGTTGCTTCGTCCGGTAGAAACTAGACCTGCAAAGAAGAAGAATAAGAAACAAATGTAAACTAATTAGATCGGTTGCAAGAACACCTTGAAGTTGCATGGCGATGAAGAAGAGAACAAAGGGAGAGGATTATTTTGGTAGATGGATCGGTCTCTACTTGAAGATCTTCGTCATCGAGTGAGCACAAAAGTTAATGGAGGAAGGAAGGATCGCAGGCAGAAATCTAGCCCCCGGCCGGAAAGATAAACAATAGGCCAACCTCGCATGCAACTAATCTGCACATTTGTCGTGGTTATGGATCGTGATCTGCTTCGTACCGTTATATGCTCGTGCCGTGCCAGTATATCGTTCCGGCTCGATGGACAGTTTTCTTTTGACATATATAAATGTACAAAAATTAAGTCTACATAAATGATACTCGTATCTAAGGACTCCTCGAGGAAAGCTGGCGTGATTCATCGTTAACACATACAGTTCCCCTGATTTTTTTTGTTTGCTTGAAACTTTGTTGCTGTCGAGCATTATCAGCGGTCTCTGTTGGATATGATGTCGATAAATTCGTGGGTACTATCTCTTTGTTCCATTGCACATATCTCCGGCCTGTGCCATATTGGCACCTCTTCCATGGAGATGTTCAGAGAGAAAAAACACCGGATCATGCATAAGTATTTCAGATAAGTTTATGCTGACTTACGATTTACAAGAGATGGGTCATCATGGCAGATTATTGTAGAAAAAAAATGCTAGCTTACTCCGCGAGGTGCCACAATTCAAACTCAAAAGCAGTACGAGTACAAAACCAGAATAATACACATCAGGCTAAGTCATAGACTGGCATTTGATAAATTCCAAAGCAGCACGAGCACCTGTGCTGGAATTGCTACCGCTAAATGCAATAGACGGCTATTTTTAAACTTCGGTGATAACTGACAACATATAGTGGCAGAATTTTGACAATGTGAAAATAATTGTGCATATCCACGATTCAGTTCATTAGAATTCAGGAACATATCCATGATCCAATTCATCTTTTTTTTTTTGCGGGTGCATGATCCAATTCATCGGAGTAGTAACTATCCTTAGCCCATCCATCAGTTAACATGGACAAAAGAAGTGTCAACCCTCAACTGCCGACGAGGATCCACGCGCGCTGCGGCCGCAGCAATAGATGGCGAGGCTGGCGGCCAAGAAAACAAAACCGACGACGGTGATCACCCGGCGGCCTTCGACCACCCCAGCCTCGGGCGGTAGGTAGAATTCGGCGAGCACCAGGTAGCAGAAGCCGAAGATTGACAGCATTAAGGCGACGAAATCTGGGTCATATAGCGAGCGGCCTTCGGGACGACGCGCGCTACCCCCTCTGCCGTCTTCGAGGTCCCTGTACTCCTGCGCCCCCATAGCTAGCGGTTCTTCTTCCTCGTCTAGCGGGTCAGGATGCTTCGTCCGTTAGAAGCTAGACCTGCCGAGACAAAGAAAAAGGTAAAATTATAAGCTGTTGGATTAGATCTATTGCAAGAACACCTTTGATCGACCTTGCATGGCGATCGATGACTCGATTGGTATTTTGTGGAATAAGAAAATTAAGGCGGATGATTATCTTGATGGATGGATCGATCTGTACCTGAAAATCTTCGGCATCGATCGACTGAGCACAGAAATTAATCGAGGAAGGGTCAACAATAGGGTAACCTTGCATGCAACTAATCTGCAGATTTGTCGTGGTTATCGATCAGAATATTCGTACTCGTACCTTTATCCGTGCCGTGCTCGTGTAGAGTTCCGGCTTGAAGGACACGTGTGTCAATGTACAAAAGTTAAGTTTACATAAGGAATATGTTGCGTTGCTCCCGAGCATTATCGGCAGTCTTTTGAACATGCTCTCAGTAAATTGGTCGAGCAAGGAGCAACAACTAGCCGATCGATAGTGTCACCGTTGCTTACTTACCATTCTTTTTGTGTCAGGAAAACCAAAGCATTGCTTTTTCCATTAAGAATTGTAGGAGCCAGTGCGTCCTTTGCTAACTTATTATATCTGCATACTTTATTTCAAGTAGCAATTTACTAGAAATAATGGCAACATTGTTTTCTGCCAAACAACGAAGCAGAAAAATTGAAGAGACTGAACTTGCTCAACAGAGTTTGTCTGATCCACGACCGACTCTACGCATATAAATTCGTGACTACGTACTAGCTCTTTCTTGTTTCTTCCATCGCACATCCCCGGCGCCATGTTGGCAACTCCTACGTGGAGAAGTTCGGAGAGAAAAAGATGAGTCACATATAGGTTTCAGATAAGAATACACTTTACGATTTAGACGGAAGGGTCAAAATTTGCCCGGCTTTGAATTAACGAGCCAACAACCGGCTAAGGGTTACAAATTTAAAAAAATAACAGTTACCTGACTTTCAATTTACAAGAGATGGGGAAGGATATGAGACATGCACAAGTGGTTATGATAGCTTATTCCGTGAGGTGCCACAGTTCAAACTCAAAACCAGTACGAGTACAAATCAGAACAATACATCAGGCTATGATTCACGAAAGACTTACCACAACAAGTTTACGTGATTAGCAGATAATTTTTATACTTGTTTTAGACATTTTTAATGATACAGACAGCTGAAGAGTAATGATTCAACCATCTTCAGAACTAATAATAGATGGTACCATTCCACACAAAAAAGTGTAGATACATGCAAATTTAGAAAATGTTGAGACATCATTTTATGTACGGAGGGAGTATCATGCAACATAACATTGGCCGAGAACGGTGTGCAGAAATTGAGTAATCAAATTAGTATAATCTGATAAGTTAGCGATAATAATTTGGTAATTAATGACAAGGTTTTTATTTTATAACATAGCAACTTGAGATCTAGTTTCCGAAATCCCGCAGGCGTTTGAGAGATTCTAAATGATGTCAACCGCATGGATGCATCTTTTTGGATTCTTGGCAAAAGAACATGCGATTGTATAATGCTCAATGGATTTAGATTTGATTAAATCTAACTTGCTAATAATTCCATCTCATTTGCAATCCTCAATCTAGCACGAATCCCGCTGCAAATTCCAAAGGCCAACGAGTCGACTAAGAATTTACTAAATCGAAGTCAGTTGTAGTCGGAAATCACGTGGAACACGGAAACTATCACCAATCAGGACATCCTGTTGTAAATTACCTGCAACAAGCAAACTAGCACCAATCTAAGGCCGACTGCAATTTAGTCAATCCTTAGTCAACTTGGAATTAGAAAGAAAATCCAGTTCTCCGTAAACAAAACATCCTCTTGCTTAAAGCCAAGAACAAGATCATATATAGCAATCGTACAAACCAAGACAAAAAAATAAATATTGTGGACTTGTTACACAACGAACAGAACCAGATGCAACAAAGCTCAACCAAACTCCTCGACGTCTAGCACGCCGTCACGGCGGCCGTGCATGCAGCGAGAAACAGAGGGCCAGGCCAGGCAGACCCAGACGGCGCAGCCGAGGGCGATGACCGCGCCGCCGACGATGGCCACGGGGCGAGCTACGTGAGAACGCCGGCCAGTAGCTGCATCGTAGTGATGCAGGTCGCGGAGAAGCAGCGCAAAGAGGATGACGCCGACTGCCCAGCTGGAGAACATCGTTCCCAGAAGCAGACGTCGCACCAGCTGAGAGTGCCGCCGGGGACCGGCGCCGTCGCTACGCCGCCGCCATTCTCCTGATCCACGTCCATGTCGCACGTGTCCGATCAACTCAGCTGCTAATTCTCGGCCGGCCTAATAAACTATATTCCGCATATGTAATATGGCTGATCTGATTTAACTAGTACCGCAACAGTAAAAACAACTTTCGAGAGTTCGTCGTATCTAAACTGATTTTATATATCCCTAAAAAAAGTACTGTAGGCACATACAACATGCATGCACGTTTCGACATATCACATACTAGCTAAATGCCCGTGCGTTGCTACGGCATTTCGTTGTAAAAGTTTGAAGTTTTTTTCCACAAAAGATAAACTTCTCAACCAAATAAGATGACTCCTACGTGGCTACGTGGCATGGAATGACCTTTTGTTTTCCTAGATAGCAAACTTAGATAGCTCGAAGAGTGGTCTTTTCAGTTTTATTTTATTACAAAACATAATTAGCGTGTAGGTCAGAATAAGTTCTCGTAGGACTGGATTTTTTTTCACACGTTGTTAGTTTTCTTTTCCGGTTGTACGTACAGTTTCCCTTATTTTTCACCTATCATCGTCAACTATCACTACCTTAAGCCAAGTTTTCAAATTATGTATCGTTAACTATAATCGGATATATAAAATTGTCATTTTTATGTAGGTCGGAATACAAAGAATTTTGCATTGTAAATATATTTTTCAAAATTTTAAAGTAGCGTGATCACTGAAATTTCCAAATTTGAGGTAGCTATAAACAGACTGGACTTGTAACTTCCTTAGGAGAACCGTAGAAGTACACAGAGTGAACTACAAATACTCCATCCAAAACAAGCCAAATTTGTAAGCCAAATTTGTAACTCAATTCACGGAGTGCCTGAATCTGTCGCAAGAGCAGCTACTTCATCCAAAAAAACAAAAACAAAACCCCCATTAGCAGGAACGTTAACCACAACCGGCTACATCAGCAGGCTGCTCCAACTGGTGATGGACAAGCTCCGAGCGACTGACTTCTGTTGATGCTGCTTGCTACGCTCGACATTGAGGAGCTCTGATCGAGTCTGAGAGGTGTCCCTGTTAACATAGCCAACATGAAGAGCAGCCAGGCTGGAGGTCGACAACTCGAGGCATGCTAAGCTCCCGTGAAGGTGAAGCTCGAAGTGGAGAAATTAGGCCTCTGAATTTGCAATGCGTAAGAGTCAAAAGTACAGAATCTAGAAATCAATAGCGAACTTACCCATTTTTAGGAAGTAATTTCAGAAATAAACACAATACCATGTGAGATCCGCAGGTTCCTCCCAAGTCCCAGAAATTTCAGTGGCAGCGTCGCCGTGGAAGCAAGATCCTGCAGGGTCACAATAGGAACGAGAAGTTGCCATCTCTTCTCAACTGGTGGAGAAGTAGCGGATGCAGAACGAAAGGCCCTCGTCCACCTCGTCCGGATGAGGCGCTGGCGCAACCGCGCAGGGCAACGCGTGAGCAGAGATTTAAGGGGGGCTCAATGGGTGCTGCATCGTCTAAGCAGATGGATGAGACGAAGCACGTGCGCAGCCGCTCCATTGGTTCCGGATAAGCGAACGGCGCACAATCTTGTTGCTCTGGGTCTCTCGGGTAGCAGCGGTGGTGGGGAACAAGATGGGAAAGCCTGGTGCTGCTGCCGGTGCAGCTGCACGGAGGCGATGGCCAGCATCGACCTCACCTTGCCAACGGCGGCGGCCTTCTCCGGCAGGCAGCTCGCCAGCGCCACCCGCAGCGACCGCACGGCCGCGTCCGGCCGCCCGGCCCCGAGCGCCGCGCACGCCGCACGGTACGCCTCGTCCGCGACCCTGGCGTCGTGTGGAGGAGGAGGAGCAGGAGCACGCGCGGCGGACGACGCCTCCTCGTCCCGTTCTCCGGCGGGAGGAGGCGGACACGCGGAGGCGGGGTTGAGGTGGGGCGCAGGCGCGGGCGTGCTCGGTTGATGCGATGGCGGCGTCGATCTAGGACCTGAGGGACTCGGGCGCCGATGGGAAGGTGCGGATCGCAGGGGGATCCGTGGCCTGTAGTTCCGTTTCTCCCACCGGCGGAGGGAGACGGGGCTTCTCGCCGGAGATCGAGCGGTGGTGGCCGGAGAGAAAGAGCTATCGCGTTCGTTCTGTTCGTGAATGTGCGTAGACTGGAAGGGAATTTTTGGATGTGTGTTGACTTAGCGGTGGCAGTTCCTGTAAATAAGTAAAAAAATGGTTCGATGGCATAGGTGCGTAATATGTGATTTGGTGGGAGGGTAAAATTGGAAAGAAAAATGACGTACCAACACCTTCTCAATCCGTATTATATAGTAGAGATATATAGGGACTCAATACTCATGATACACTAAACCTAACTCGATCGAGGCTCTTGTACACGTCCGCATGCACAAATTACCGCCATATAGTTTGAGAAAATGAAAACCGACCTTCACTTGTTAAGTACATTATTCGTATGTTGATCAAGAATGACCCAGTCCTCGGTCACCCACTTGAAGATGGCCTCACGTGCCCCGTCCTTCAATATGCCGATGACACCCTTCTCATCATGCGGGGAGATGCTGCCTCGGCTATTCGTCTCAAGCTCCTCCTTGATCAATTTGCGGATGCCACTGGTCTTCGTATCAACTTTCACAAAAGCACGGTGGTGCCGATGCACATGGATCCCGCTGTTGTTGAGGAGGTGCGCCTCGCTCTTGACTGCAAGGTTGAAGGTTTCCCTCAGACATACCTTGGGCTCCCGCTCTCTTGCTGCAAGCTCCGCGCCGACGCGTTCAACCCACTGATCGCCAAGATTGACAAGTATTTGTCCGGGTGGCGAGCTTTGCTGCTATCGTCTGGTGGCCGGATTGTTCTCCTCAACGCTGTACTTGACGCGCTGCCAGTCTATGCTATGTGTGCTATGCCCCTGCCGCCTGCGGTGATCAATGCTATCGACGCGCTGCGTCGCGCTTTTCTCTGGAATGCTGCTGAAAAGGCCTCTGGTGCCAAGTGCCTAGTTGCCTGGAACAAAGTCTGTCGATCCAAAGATGAGGGTGGGCTTGGGGTGCGATCGCTCGCGCTTCAAAATGATTGCCTCCAGGTCAAGCTTCTTCATCGTCTCCATGCCCGCCCAGACCTGCCATGGGCTCAGTGGCTATGGCGCCTCCTCGGGGGCCCGATCTGTGCGCGGCGCGGCGCTGCTCTCGCCGGTCCACACTGGGCGAAGCTGTGCTCCCTGATGCCGCTGTACCGCAGCCTCGCCACCGTCACTGTCGGAGATGGACGCATCACGGCGTTCTGGATGGACCGGTGGCTTGGGTGCCAAGCCCTGTGCCACGTCGCGCCCGCCCTTTTCTCGCACACCACCAGCCCCGACGTCTCGGTGGCTCAGGCGCTCGGCGAGGGACTCGACGCCATCCTCGTTCCTCGCCAGACCACAGTCGCCGCCCGGGAGCGCGAGGCCCTCCTGTCGGCCTTGACTGGCGTCGTGCTCACGCCGGGCGCTGCGGACGACCGCCACCTCCTCCATTGCCGCGGCCACAGGGGTGCCTTCTCTTCATCCGCTCTCTACAAGCTGTGCAACCTGGGCGGCGTCCGGGCCGCGTTCGCCACCTTCGTCTGGCGGAACAGTGCGCCATCCAAGGTTCAGTTCTTTGGGTGGCTCCTCGTCCAGGATCGGCTGCCGACGCGCAGCTCCCTGCTCAAGAAGAATATACTCGCCGCCGAAGAAGCTGTCTGCCCCATCTGCGATCATCCCGTGGAAACTAGCGACCATCTGTTCTTCGAGTGCCCGTTTGCTGCTCGTTTTTGGGATGCCGTCGGTGGGAGGCCCCCTGCTGGTGCCTCGGTCCGCGATGTCCATGCTCACCCCGCCCCGCGTGGCATGCCTCCGAAAACGGCAGCCACCTGCGTCCTCCTCTGCTTTTGGCATTTGTGGAAACACCGGAACGGTGTGGTGTTCCAAGGCCTGTCCCCCAGCCTCCCGTTCCTTCTGAAGAACTGCCGAGACGACGCCAAGCTTTGGAAGCCCAGGCTCCCGCCTGAACTCCAACACGAAGCGGATGACTGGCTGCAGCTCTTTGCTCACACTCCTCCATAGTGGACCAGTAGTTGTAGTTCTTTCTCCTGCTTGGTCCCTCCCCCCCTGTAAAAAGCTTGATGTATATGGTTGTTCGGCCACATTGAAAAAGAAATGAAAAAAAATTCAGGTGGAGGGATTTTTCCCTCCCCCGGTGACACTTCAAAAAAACATTATTCGTACGTGGCAAATCAATTGAAGTTACACCTTTATCACATGTAAACTTGTTTAATTTTAATCAACATTTCCAGAAAAATATATAGACATTTACGTCACTAAAATAGTTTCATCAGATGTATCAGAAAATATATCACGGCCGTTAAAAACCCCAGAAAAAACTCACATGTGTATTTTGTATCTGCATATGGTTTAATTAACAAACGAGTAGTGTTGTATTCACTAAAATAAATACGGTACATACTTACGTGCATACAAACATGCATGCTTTTTTATGTACGTACCCGGTTAACTTTTGGAGAAGGCGGCAAATTGTCTCTCCGCTACGGAGTTGTCGCTGCACATTTAGAGTAATGGATCTAGTTATATCGTTGTGTTTGTTAGCGATTGAGATTGACTGACTTTGCATTGGCCGCTTTTGGGTGAGTTTGAGTCCCTGACATGTGGACCCACACATGGCGGAACCCACGTGCCAGTGACTCAATGTTAACTGGCTTTATAGATTACTAGGATACAAAGTCAGCCAATTCGTGTCCGTGGTGTAGGTAGTCCACGTGTCTAATTTGTTTTGGTTTCCTTTTTTGAAAAGTCGCAGGAGAGCTGCGATTTCATTGATAGGAGAAGGAGTTACAGAGAACTATTACAGAACAGTAACACAAATTAGGCGGCAGGCGCCCTAGCTGAACACGGGAACTACTCGCGATCACATAGGTGGCGACACCCTGCCATCCCCCAGCTAGATCGTTCGTCGATGACGTCTTGCAAGATCGCCGTCGCAGGACGATCAGTCTCTCGGAAAACACGAGCATTGCGCTCGCGCCAGATGGCCCAGATCACCATTAGCGCCATGGACTTGCAGGTCTTCGCGAAATCCGTGGAGCCCGAGGAGAGGCCAAGCAGCCAATCCGTGAGCGATCGCCCCGGTGCCCAGGCAGCAGGGGCGAAGGAAACCAGACTAAAGCGCGCAGCCACCAACGCCCTAGCTGAACACGGGAACCATACTCGCGATCACCGGCAAGTGGTTCTTAGGTCCTGAGATATCATCGAATTACTTCACTCATGGCACGCCGCCACCGGCAAGTGTAGAAGGAAGATGGCTTTGTTTTCTCCTAGTGACATATGAGCAAATTTTCTTTCTATTCGATGATGGTCCTACAAAGGTTGGTTGATCTTAATATATTGCCTTTGGCCTCTCTGCAGAGTAAAATGCTCTCTAGATTACCTCTGCGTTAAAATTCCTCGTGATTAAAGCCAAGAACAACAACAGCTACTCCATCAATCAATGTTCAACCATTGAACCATACCACTAGTGGAAACAAGCCCTTTCGTTAAAGGCCGAATATGCCTCTAGTCCCGGGTGGCTTACGACCCGGGACTAGAGGGGGGAACTAGTCCCGGATCAAAATATTGGGACTGGTCCCGGGTCGTGAGGGGGCTCTAGTCCCGGGTCGTATTACAGCCCGGGACCAGAGGGTGGTGGCAACTGCACCCCTAGCGCGAGACCCTCTCGTCCCGGGTCGTAATACCGCCCGGGACTAAAGGTCCGAACGGTTTGCCTCCTGCGCTCCTAATTAAGCGATCAAAACGCACGGAACCGCGATTGCTACAGTAACCGCGGCCATTTCTGTTCGTCTCCCTCTCCTCTCTTCTTCCCCATCCTTCCACCATGAATCCAATCACTCGCTACGGGAAGGTGCTCGCACATGGCACGACCAATCTCAATGTCGTCTACACGAACGACTGCGCCAAGGTGCCGGATTTTCTTTCCGATTTCGAGTATTGGCTTGAAGAGGAGGAAGACAACAAGAAGAAGTTCATGGGTCTTGATCTCGAGTACACGGCCGATCAAAGAGATGTTGCCGTCATCCAACTTTGTTTCAAGAAACATGTCATGGTCTTCCAGTGGGCAAGGTAATATTAGTTAATGCATTTTAGTCATGTAGTCGGGAAGTCGTTTAGTCGGAAGTCGGGAAAGTCGGGAAGTCGTAAAAGTCGAGAAGTCGTGTAGTCGGAAAGTCGTCAAGTCGGGAAGTCGTTAAGTCGGGAAGTTGTGTAGTCGGGAAGTCGTGTAGTCGGAAAGTCGTAAAGTCGGGAAGTCGTTAAGTCGGGAAGTCGTGTAGTCGGGAAGTCGTAAAGTCGGGAAGTCGTTAAGTCGTGTAGTCGGGAAGTCGTGTAGTCAGAAAGTCGTAAAGTCGGGAAGTCGTAAAGTCGGGAAGTCGTGTAGTCGGAAAGTCGGGAAAGTCGGGAAGTCGTTAAGTCGGGATGTCGTGTAGTCGGGTAATCGGGAAGTCGTGTAGTCGGATAGTCGTAAAGTCGGGAAGTCGTAAAGTCGGGAAGTCGTTGAAGTCGTGTAGTTAATGCATTTTCACGACCGGCAAATATACTTGTTGCAGTAGTATTTAACATGTGTGTTCCACTTCTTATTATACGTACTTGTGCATGCCGAAATATACTTGTTGCAGCAGAATTTGACATGTGTTTTCCACTTTGTTGTTGCAGGAGTGACAAGCACTGTCCAGAACTCATGGAGTTCCTTCTTCGCAGCGGCATACATTTTGCTAGCGCTGATATAACAAATGACAAGATCAAGATGAGGCGCACCTGGGGTATTGAGATACCAGCTGCCTGCCACATTGATCTCCAACGCATTTTCAAGCTTGAGAATGACAAGACTTCAATGGCTAATATGGCATTCGCCTTGATCGACGAGGAGTACGCTGATATGAAGACAAAATTCCACAACGATCAGCACAAACTCTGGGAGAAGACCCCACTTGACGCTACCAACATTGAGTATGCAGCAATAGATGCGTACGTTGCATACGAGGTGTACCGCCAGATTAGAATCGTCAACTATGGGCAGCGTCACCTAGTACCACCACCAGTGCCCCATGGGTCTCCTGCTTGGGGGAATTCTGATCCGGAGGACGAGTAGTGTTTGCAATGACGAACACTTTTATATCTCTATTATTATGTAGTGCTTGGGGTCTCCTGATCTATTATCATATATATGCGTGTATCTATAATTATGCTGTAATGGATATCTGAACTATTATTTGTATTAATTATGTCCCTGTTTAAGAATGATGTGATTAAGCTTTCTGAAGCTTTTGATGTGCTGAATTTTTAGATCATGTCATTCTATTATAGTTGTTTCTACATGATAGTACTTTTTGTGAAGAATGTTTGTGAAACTTTTGTCGAAAATCAAGTTTATTATTTCACATAGCAACTAGTACACATAAAAAGACTCTATGCAAGAGGATATATCTTTATTTAATCCGGTTACAGCTGGAGTGCATCACGCTTACATCTTTATTTAATCCGATTACAGCTGGAGTGTATCACACGCTTACATCTTTATTTAATCCGGTTACAGCTGGATTCCATGCCATTTTTATTTTACTAACTTCTGCCTCGTCCTAAGCCGCGGGGTCCATCACGCGCGCTCCTCACCCAAAGAGTAGGAACCATCACACGGTTAAAACTCACATGATAAGGATCCCTTTGCATTACCTGCCATGTATTAGTATACACCGTATCCAACAAATGCATGTAGCGACGGATGTGCGCATCCTCCTCCCTTATACGGCGACGTACCACCTCCTCGGGGGCCGGCTCCCTCTGCAAACTCCCTGGCCCACTCGACCTCCACCAAAGAAGATCCGGGTCGACGACGTCGCCCGCATTTCTCACCAAGCTACGCGTTCCGGAAGATAACACCTCCCAGTGCCAGCCCGGCGGAGCTCAATCCCGCACAGGGCCTCTATTGTTCAACAGGTGTCCGGCTGCGGCCATCGCCGACGTATATGCTCGAGATCTGAAAAAAAATGGGGAATTTGATCAAACACCTAAGGTGCATGCAACCTACGCAGGGAGGAGAGGATCAGGGAGAGAGGATAGCGTACACTGGCGCGGAGGAGGGCGTCGAGCGGCGCGGACACGGAGTCGTAGCTAGGGGCAGACTCAGGTCTCCCCGGCCCCCTGGGCTTTATATAAGCAAAACTAAAAAGGAAAAGAACGAAACCAAAAACAAGTGAAGACTAAAAAAGGAAAAGAACGGAACCAAAATAGTGAAGACTAAAAAAGGAAAAGAACGGAGTCGTAGCTAGGGGCAGCCTCCGGTCTCCCCCCTGGGCTTTATATAAGCAAAACTAAAAAAGGAAAAGAACGGAACCAAAAACAAGTGAAGACTAAAAAAAGAAAAGAACGGAACCAAAAAAGTGAAGACTAAAAAAGGAAAAGAACGGAGTCGTAGCTAGGGGCAGCCTCCGGTCTCCCCCGTGGGCTTTATATAAGGAAAAGAACGGTGGCTCGAGAAAGTTTGAAACAAAACACACGATTTCCCCGTCATACAGCCCAACGGTGGCTCGTGAGTGCCTGCATATATATCAAATGCACCGTTGGACGTATGACGGGAGTCCGAAGCTTCGTATACCAAAATGTACTACAATGAGTAGACAGTGAGTGCTGAACATGTCCGGGAGGGGGGCTATATATAGGGTCATGTGGCTCACGAAGTTGTCCTGGTATTGCTGATCCAACAGCTCACAAGCCCTCAGAAGAAACACACCTCTGATTCAACGGCTCACAAGCGGTTGAAAGAAACACACGATCCGTGTGATTCTTTAGTCCTGGTTGGTGTTACCAACCGGGACGAAAGCCGGGTCCGTCACGTGTCCTCCCCCAGCGCTGCCCTAGCCACATGTCCTACCTCAGCCCTGACCTGGTCACACGTGTCCTGCCCCAGCCCTGACCTGGTCCCACGTGTCCTGCCCAAGAGACGTGCCCTCAAGATCTATATATATATATGTACGTAAACCCTAATATGAGCGGGAGGGGGGCTATATATTGGGTACATAGCTAGGGAACCCGAATGTTTTGTGTTTGAGCGCCACTTCGATCCAAGCAGCGGTAAGACGTATCTGATGATCTACAACCGTCCGGCAAGACATCTCTGATGATCTGCAACCGTTTGGAACGGTCGCAGGTCATCAGAGACGTCTTTCCGCTGGTTGCCCAAAGATGCCTCTCCGAGTGACGCTGGTAGGGGAGGGAGAGGGCAGCACCTTGGGCATTTTGTATTCGGTCGACAAACTGAAGGATTTTCTAGATAGAACAAAACACACGGTTTCTCCTGCATACAGCCCAACGTTGGCTCGTGAGTGCCCGCATATCAAAATGCAGCGTTGGGCGTATGCAGGGAGTCTGAATGTTTTGAATACCAAACTGAACTACAATGAGTGCCGTGAGTGCCCGGGAGGGGGGCTATATATAGGGTCGTGGCCCCTTTAGTCCCGGGTGGTATCACGGCCCAGGACTAGAAACACACCCCGGATCCAACGGCTCACAAGCGCTCGAAAGAAACACACGATCCGTGTGCTTCTTCCTTATTGGTGGGATTCCCTTTAGTCCCGGTTGGTGGCTCACAGAGTGATCCAACAGCTCACAAGCCCTCAAAAGAAACATTGTTTAGATAAAAACGATATTGGTGGGATTCTCACAAAAAGTGTCATTTTTGACAATCGAAAAACAAGAATGGTTAAATTACCAATAATTTTTGAAAATGGTTAATGCAAACACTTTTGAAGCATTTTAAATTTAAACAATATTAGTTAATGCATTTTTATTTTAAACAATATTAGTTAATGCATTTTAAATTGACTTTCAAAATGGTTAAATTTGTTAATGCATTCTAAATTGAAAATGGCACGCGAGAAGATGTGAAAAAATATGACTTTTAAATTTAAACAATATTAGTTAATGCATTTAAAATGCATTAAACAATATTAGTTAATGCATTTTAAATTGACTTTCAAAATGGTTAAATTTGTTAATGCATTCTAAATTGAAAATGGCACGCGAGAAGATGTGAAAAAATGACTTTTAAATTTAAACAATATTAGTTAATGCATTTTAAATTTAAACAATATTAGTTAATGCATTTTAAATTGAAAATGGCACGCGAGAAGATGTGAAAAAAATATGACTTTCAAATTTAAACAATATTAGTTAATGCATTTTAAATTTAAACAATATTAGTTAATGCATTTTAAATTGACTTTCAAAATGGTTAAATTTGTTAATGCATTCTAAATTGAAAATGGCAAGCGAGAAAATGTGAAAAAATATGACTTTCAAAATTAAACAATATTAGTTAAAGCATTTTTTAAATTGAAAATGGCAAAATGGTTAATAGTTTGAATAGTTAGAACAATTATTTTAGAAAACAGAAAATTGCTTTGGATTAGTTTAGCAAATTCAAAAACTTTTCATGTTGAATTTTTTTCAGATTCGAAAGTATGCAGAAGCTATTCAAATTCATAGTCAAATTAAGTTTGAAAATTTAGGCGGGTGGACGAAAAAAAGGGACCACTGGTCCCGGGTCGTGGCACCACCCGGGACAAGAGGGCAATTTGCGCGCGCTGGAGGTGGCGTCTGCAAAAAGACCTCTGGTCCCGGGTGGTGGCACCACCCGGGACCTGAGGGGTACCCTCTTGTCCCGGGCCGTGGCACCGCCCGGGACCAAAGCTCCTCTGTATATAAACCAGGGAGTTGACCCCGGGTCGAGCCACGACCCGGGAGAGCTTCTTCTCTCCATAGCGCCCCCGCGCCGCCGCTTCCGCCCGCCGTGAGGCTGCCGGATTTTCCGGCCAGCCCTCCGCCGCGTCCGCCCGCGCCTCCGCCGCGTCCGGCCGTGCCTCCGCCCGCGCCTCCCGCGGCTCTCCGCGCCCGCGCCTCCTCCCGCGCCTCCTCGCCCCTCCCAAGCCGGCCGTGTCTCCGCCGCCGCCGCCGCCGTCCACCCGCACCGCCTCGCCCACCTCCTCCTCAGCCGCCGCGCCGTCGACCTGCCTCCGCCAACTTCGCCACCGGTGGCCGCCCTCCCAAGCACCGATGAGCTTTTTTTCTAAAGTTTTTTTCCTAAGTTTTTTTGCTAATTAACTTAAATTTACTAGTTAAATTTGCTAAGTTAAATTTTCTAAGTTAAATTAGATAAGTTAGATAAGTTAAATTAGATAAGTTGGATAAGTTAGTTAAATTTGCTAAGTAAGTGTAGTGTAATTTGCTAAGTTAGTGTAGTGTAATTTGCTAAGTTAGTGTAGGTTAGTGTAAATTTTGGTAAGTTAGCGTAAATTATAGTTAGTTAGGTGTAATTTAGCTAAGTGTAATTTTGCTAAGTCTAGATCTTATAACGGGAAATCGGTCGGGAAATCGGAAGTCGGAACGGGAAATCGGAAAGTCGGAACGGAAAGTCAGAAAGTCGTGAATTCGGAAAGTCGTGAAGTCGGGACGACTTCCCGGTTTCCCGTTTTCACGTTTTCCCGGTTTCACGTTTTCCCGGCTTTCCCGGTTTCACGTTTTCCCGACTTCACGACTTCCCGGGAAAACGTGAAACCGTGAAGCCGGGAAAACGTGAAACCGAGAAAACGTGAAAACGGGAAACCGGGAAGTCGGAAAGTCGTGAAGTCGGGAAATCGGAAAGTCGTGAAGTCGGGAAATTCCCGGCTTCCCGGTTTCACGTTTTCCGGTTTCACGTTTTCCCGGCTTCCCGGTTTCACGTTTTCCCGGCTTCACGTTTTCCCGGCTTCCCGGTTTCACGTTTTCCCGGCTTCCCGGTTTCCCGGTTTCACGTTTTCCCGGCATCCCGGTTTCACGTTTTCCCGGTAACACATACAATACACATGAAGTATCGCTCATGTTAGTTTAAATTTTGATATGGTATATTTGTAGATGTAATTTTGCTAAGTGTAAAGTTCGCTACATTGAATTATTCTGCTAATGCTATCATTGTTTTATTTTCTTTTGTAATAGTTAAGCAATGGACGATGGAGATGTTCCTCCCTTCCAATCCAGAGAAGGGGAAGATGTGTTGCTCGACTATATCCGGCAACCCGCGGATGGTGATGAACACATTGGAGCAGAAGAAGATGGCTCCGAGTTTTTGAACGATTCCGGTGAGGGAATGGAGGTGGAACGAAGCGTCCAAGGGCAAACTAGCACAGTTCGTGAACCCCCGCAGTCCGGCGTGGTATATTAAGCCTCTATTTGATCAGATGTAAAATTTTATTTGTATATATATATTAACAAATGTTTCTTCTTTTTAGACCTCCGCATCGACCCAAACCAGTAAACGAGGCCATGCCAAAGGGTTGGGAACAAAAGATCATTTCAGAATTGAGTCAGTCTCTTCAGATGGCAAACCGTTGGCGCCTCCGAAGAGCGCAACTAAGTTTGTGCATCAATGTGGAGTTGTTGTCAGGGACAATGTTCCGATCAGCCTTTCGGAATGGAATCAGATAAAAAACTTAGAGGGCAATTATTATGTCACCGAGAGAACTAAAGATATATGTTGGAAGAAGCTCATGGCACATTTCACTCTGCCGGTGTTCGATAGTCCCGAAAGGACAAAAGCCATGACGGACAAAGTCAAGCATTGGGCTCTGAAGAAGATGGCTGAACAATTCAATAAATGGAAGAACAGATTATACCAAAATTGGGTCGATAAAGAGAAAGTTCCAGATTTCACTGGGACACTAGAGAGGCAGCGGGCTCACTGGCCGGCATTTCTGCAATACAAGAATTCAGAAGAAGCCAAGGAAAGATCGGCCAAGAATAAGTTGAATGCAGCGAAGAAGATATATCACCATCAGTTGGGTGGAGGTGGCTACGTAACTGCCGAGCCTAAGTGGGATCGGATTGAGGCCACTATGCGCGAAAAAGGGGTCATTCCAGTTACAGATTTGTGGCCCCGTAGGGTCAGAAATTGGATACTTGCTCATGGGGGGGAGTATGACGTCGCAACAGGCGAAGTAATAGTTGATGAAACGAAAGAAACTCCTATACCCCGGCAAACAATTCTGGATGCAATCGCCGATGCTCGTGAGGGAAGGTTTTATCCCGACAGAGAATACGACGAGCTGTGGAAGGCTCTCGGTACTAAAGAAAAAGGAGGATCTGTTCGAGGCAGGGGAGGTGTGACGTGGCATGAAGGGTTTCCTGAGGACCGTGAGTCTTATAGAAGCCGAGAAAGAGCAAAGAGGAGGAAGGAGCTGGAGCAAAACGACCGGTTGAGCAAAGTGGAAAATATCATTAGCCAACAACAACGGGAACTAGATGAATTGCGGCGCGCGCAATCTTCTCGAGGGGCAACTCATCAGCTGCAGCTGCAAGATGAGGGTCCGTCTCAACGGAAAAGCAGCGTGGCTTCCGCGACGGTCGTTGCTGATGAGGCATCGAACCAAACATACCCCGTGGATTCTATCACTGAGAAGACAACTTGTGAGCTACATGAGGCAGTGAGAAACATAACCATGAAGGCGGCGGACGGCTATGCTTTACCTTGTGAATCTACAGCACTGTATTGTGGCAATGAGATTCCAAATGGCTATGCTCGTGTCGGCGTGGATCAAGTTTACCCCGGATATGCATCACTCGAACTTCATTTCCCTGGAGGTGATGATGAGAGGACACTGGGAGATGTCCAGGGTGGACTCATTCTATGGCCCAAGAAATTGATCATGTTTCCAGGCTGGACACCGCCGCCAAGGCCACCGTCGCCTTATCGATCTCCGTCGCCGCGTCAGCCGACTCCGTCGCCGCGTCACTCGCCGCGTCAGCCGACTCTGTCGCCGCGTCAGCCGACTCCTGAGCCGTCTCCACCGCCTCCGCCCACTAAGGCTAACGGTCGAAAGGGGATGAAGACCACCGCCATGACTTGAGCCCCTGCCAAAAGTACCGAAGGTTCCTCCCCCGAGACCTTACGACGTCGAGTGTACTGATGAAGAGGAAGACAGGGTGTGGCTACAAACAGAATCGAGAAGACAGTTTGCAGAAATGGCTGAGAAAAGAAAACCTAAGCCAAAGGAAAAGTATTCGGAAGCTCAAACACAATTTGCTGTTAGTTTCCTTACTCAGCCATCGCAAATTTCGATAAATAGGCCAGATGACTATGTACGGACTATGAGGAAAATCCACCCGGCGGGAAAAGGAGAAGAGATGTTGCCCAGCTCGGACATCAGTCAAAGCAGTCCATCTCCCCGCTCAAGGTGGCCACTGATATGGGCTCTGCGCTTGAGAACGATCGCGCTTACCGCGCGCAATTTGCTGCAGAATTGGTATTTCACTTTCTCAGCTGGATGCAGATGATCTCCCCCTCCATGGCACCTACTAGATGGACCTGGGAATACGGGAAGGATCTAGTGTCACCTGATGAGCTCCAGAATCTACCAACACAATGACAAGACTGCATAAATGGTACAAGAATGTCACAAGTGAAGGTCGAATATTGATCCCGGTGAAAATTACAGATGAACATTTCAACGGTGCAGACGAGGCAACTATACCTATTGAAGAAATCTATCAGTTATACCAGCTTGACGCCCTCGACTTGAGCATCCTCACTACCTATTGTCTGTAAGTGATTCAATTCATTTATTTTCTAAAATAAAGTCTATAGCTTAGCTCGGTCATTGCCTGTTCTAATTATGCTCACTACGGTATTATGCAGAATGAAGAGCGATGAATGTGACAGAAACCGAGTGTTTGAGATTGGGTTCATCGACCCAAGCCGAGTTAATGAAAAATTGCTACGTGACCACCACGAGGAAACGGTGAACAACTTGTTTAGGTCCATCCGGGACCAAAATTATAAAGGGAAGATATTGTTTCCTTACCACTTCAGGTAAGAGTCTTACTGTCTTGTACACATTGGTTTTTGCTTTCTCGATGTTAAGTGTAACTGATTAGTTACTGACATATATAAACGTGCGCAGCGCCATTACATTCTGTTAATCATTGAAATCGATAGAGCAGAAGTTGAAATCTTGGACTCATTGCACTGGCCCAAAGAGCGGCACGAATATATCCAAGGAGTGCTCAAACGGTAATTTCAATCTTTATCGTATTACATCGGTCTCTTTCCTTCCATTCCTGAGATATCAAGTAACTAATTAATAACTCGTTTATTCAATTGTTTGATGGGCAGGGTTTGGAAAGCTTTCCGAACCGCTAATGCTACACCTGGTCAATTTAAAGAGGAACTTACTTTTGTTTACCCCAAAGTAAGTAGTACGAGCTAGGTGTTCGCGCATCCCTTTTAATTCAAATTTCAATACCATCGTGATGCTTGATTATTATTTGACTGAAATCTATTCTCGTGTAGTACTTGGATAGGCAGCCTCCCGGGACCAATTTGTGTGGATATTACGTCTGCGAGTGGATTCGCACGATAGTCTCTGAGCGGAACCCAGGGACATTTATCGAAGTAAGTGAACAAATAAATTCACAATTTCATTTTATAACCATCAATTGTGTTGAGTGTCATTCATAATTTCTGTTATGATGATTGAAATTCATATTAATCTCCCTTCTTGTATAGATGGATCGAATGCGGAGGGACCTGCAACTAAAGGACCGCTTTCGACCAATTTGCGAGGAAATTGCGGGCTTTTTGATGAACTATGTCTTAGACATGAAGGGAAAATACAATGGCGCCAGATCAAATTAGATGACGGGCTCTAGTAGTGGCTAGCTTGATGATCTCCATGTAATCGAATATATGACGGTTCTAGTCCCTCTTATATATGGGATCTTTATATGTAAATTAATCCAGGAAACCGGGAAGCCGGGAAAACGTGAAACCGGGAAGCCGGGAAGCCGTGAAAACGTGAAACCGGGAAGCCGGGTAGCCGGGACTTCACGACTTCCCACTTTCCCGACTTCACGACTTCCCGACTTCACGATTTCACGACTTTCCCGGCTTTACGACTTTCCCGACTTCACGACTTTCCGTTCCGACTTCCGATTTCCCGACTTTCGCATAAAGCTTTCTCTTACGAATATTTTGATATGCTATATGTATTTTTCTGATTTACAGATAATTAACCATATTTTTTGCAAATTATTCATAATATACAACAACCGAAACGGAAAAAAACCACAGCCCGCCACGTGGGTGCATCTCACAACCCGGGACTAGAGATCCTCTCGCATGCGCCATGTGCTGGCCCCGCGTGGACCTCTCTGGTCCCGGGTCGTAGCACACCCCGGACTAGGGGGGGGGGGGGGGCCTCTAGTCCCGGTTGCCATGTACCGGCTGGACATCCCTCCCCAAAGGCCTCTACCACCCGGGACTAAAGGCGTGGTTTCCACTAGTGTACCTACGTATAAGTACATTGCATCCCAAGAATATATTAATATAGATATACAACATACATAACCGGCATGCAAAAAAGGTGGAACTAGAACTCCTCATCATCTATCACGCCGTCATGGCGCCTGTCCAGGCAGCCAGACGACCAGCAGCAGCTGCAGAAGCGGAGGGCGAGCCAGACCCAGAAGCCGCAGCCGATGGCGACGCACAGGCTGCCGAACATGGCCGCGGCCAGGAGATCTCGCTGGCACTGGCAGTCGCAACTTCCCCTAGTAGCTGGATCGTCATCCTGCCCGGAGCTGTGGCAGCAGATACCCAACGCCATCAGGATGCCGCCGATTACCCAGATGAAGCCGAAGCAAACCACCATGCAGCCGTCGCTGCCGCTGAAAATCCCGCCTGGATCCGGTGTCGTCGCCACGCCGCCGCCGCCCTCCTCTAGATTGACGTACATATCGTGCTCCATATTGCTGCCCACTTACGTAACCTACTCAGCTGGATATTCCCGGCCGCCCTATCTCTAGGAAAACTTACCAGTTTTCCGCATAATATGCCTGATCTGATCTAACCAATACTTTTTTTTTAGATGGTGATCTAACCAATACTAATAAACAGTAACAACTTTCGAGCAGTCGTTTATATCTAAACTGATTTTAGTATGCATACTAGTGTTGTAAAAAAAAGTATGCATACAAGTTAGTAGTTACAAGCAAGCACTCCATTAAACGTAAAAAAAAGCACTCGATATAGCTTTTGGCTACGAGCTCAGGGTTTGTTTCGGACTTTTTCCATCAATTAATGGTCAAGTACCAGAACCGATGCAGGGAGGTTACTCGCTTTTTTTTTAAATTTACTCGCTTTCGACTAATCACTGCATATATTTGTGTGCTGAAAAGAAGGAAAAAACTTGTACTAAGGCATACTGTCGACGCAATGCAGGTCATGCATCGATCCAGCAAGCATCACCGGCATGCAGGCCGCCGGTCACGTCACGGCGGAACATGCACTGCGCTAGGCACGGCGCTATCAGCAGCAGCAGCGGAGGATGAAGCCGACGACGCACGCAACGCACCCGGCGGCGACGATCAGGCCGTACTCCGCGAAGGCAGGCGTCGGGACTCCTTGGCACCGGCAGCCATCCTGTGTGCAGCAGGCCACCACCGTAGACAGGATGCCAATGACTATACAGACGGAGCCGAGGATGCTGAAGAAGCTGCTGTCCAAAGTGCGGCCGGGGTTCGGCTTAACATCGCCGCCGCCGCCCTCGATATCCATGTTCAAGCAATGCAATTCCTTGGCCTAATGGTCTCTTGGCTATGTACTACTAGTTCGTAGATCGTACTCCCGGGCAGGCGTAAAGCGTAAAACTACTGTGTTTACTTTTCGTTTAATAAACCTTTACTGTTCTCTATTTGGAAGTAACGATATGACAAACTTAAAATCAGCTCGTGTTGAAAGTAAACTGCATTGACCCCCGCAAGAAAAAACTAAACTGCATTGACGTGTTTCTCAACAAAAAGAACGTGTGTAATCTGATTTCGTTTACTTGAAAACTTTTTAACTCAATGTAAGTTTTTTTTGCGAAAAGACCTGACATTAAAAGAAACACCGAACATTACAAAACAGCTCAATAAGAACAAAAATTACAAGGGTTTATTGAGATTCCTTTCGTCTTCGACCGTGTCGACGACACGCCACCACTGTTGTTCCTCACAGACGTTGTTGGTTGCGGATGAGAAGTCGTCGAACGGTCAAAAAGATTACATCCGTACCAGAGCCGAATAAGAAGAGTAGAGAACCGGCGATGAAGCTTTCTTGACGACCTAGATATAGCCACTGTCCGACATCCATGAAAAACACATCACTCCCACAAGGTTCTCGACGTCGCCACCGAGATGGACTGAAGCCAAGGAGACCTTATCTCAAAAGACGCCACCGCCAGCATCGGAGCTCCTTCCCTACAAATCTTGATACGAAAACCAGCAACGAAGCCCTCCCACCAAGCAGGGCTGAGATCCACCGCGCCTCCATGATCTCAAGGCCACAGAGGCAGTTTGATCTCCAAAAATAAAAACCTGCAATGCTATAATCTGATTGTGTCCATTTGATTTATTTAGCTCCATTTATATCTAAAACGTGTGTGTCTCAACCGGCGGATCTTACATGGACCATATATCCTCTTCAATCTCAGAAAGCTTGAGTTTTGAACAAGGGTCCAGTGAAACTCAGAAATATTTTGATTGCTTATAGGCTTTTTCAGGGACGCGGACTTTGGCACATGAAGACACGCGAGGAGGAATCGGAACGGCTGTGGTTGCTTCGTGATCCGTGGATAAAGTAATGAATATTAAATGCAGTGGACCACCCACCTGCTATAAGCAATTTAAAAAGGAAGAAATACGAGAGGCATACGCATTGATTGAGCCATGATGCCGTCACCAAAACAGCTCGGTGCAGCATCCTAACCTGCCGCCTATTTAATGCGGCCGCATTAACTACGTAACCAATTGATTTAATTTAGCAAGAGATTGAACAAATTAATAGCTTGTATGTTTCTCTCATGTCCACGTATGAAAGTTCTGAAAACGTCCAATTGTTGTAAACGAAATTGTGAATTCTTAAGCTGAGATTGATCATATCTTTCAAATTTCATTTGAATTCTCGTTTCAAAATCAATTTGTGTAAAATTTTGACCATTCCTTTTCTGTGTGCTCTTTACCATCTCATGCGAGAACATAGTTTTTCCATGATCAAAAAATATGTAGAACATAAATTTATTTATGTTATTAACAGATTTCCTATATGATCTAGAGATAATGTAGAACATAATTTCTTATATTCAGAACAAGCCATTTATAAACATTTGGGTCCACAAAACTGAACCAATTTGTTGAACATAATATTTGTGGATCAAGAAAATGGACTATATGAAGAGGTTCCGCTAAAAGAGGCGGGGTCGAGAAGCTCTGGTTCCCCACAACGCTTTCAACAAGGTAAACGACGCCCACAAGCGCCGCCATCGACGGTTTCAGTAGAGCCCGAAAAAAGTTTTCACTGGATACTCGCACCCAGACCACCGGCCGGCTCCTCCTCATCGTTGACTGTCATGGACAATCAATAGCGGAGGAGACCACAGTGGTGCGCTACCGACGCCATCTGGCCACGCACACGACGAGCCGGGACGCCCGCTTGATATCGACCACGACCGCCCCAACATTGCCGCAGAGGGATGCACTGACACGCCATCCTCCCCCACCTGGGCTTTGCCTGGCGACGATCCGTCTGCGGCCGGGAGTAGGTGCCTTTGTTGATTATTTGTTTGCTAGCCGATACATCCATAGAATGTTGAAGTCCCTGGTCTCTACTTCTCTCTCGAAATAGGTTTGCGCCCCGCTATATTAATATAGCAACCACCCAATACAACTGAGATCGCTGGGGCAAACAGCACAATCACGCCCAAAAGAAAAACAAAAGAAAGAAAAGAGAAACAATGTCGACAACGCTAGATCGACGATAACGAAGATGATCGCAACTGATGCGCCCTCCGGAGAATTCCACCACGCTCCCATGTTGTCGGATTGCCGCGTACCAAGCACCACCTTCAAGAAGGAATGTGACGATAACGACGCTGCTGCCCGGACTGAATCTAGGATTTCTCCTGGTACACAGATGGATGTGGGGAAGGGCTACACCCGACGCCCTTCAAGAAGGACGGCGGCGCCCGGAGGCGTCACTGATACATCTCAAACGTATCTATAATTTTTGATGTTCCATGCTTGTTTTATACCAATTGCTACATGTTTTGCATCTACTTTATCACTTTTATACATTTTTTGGGACTAACCTATTAACAAGATGCCGAAGTGTCAGTTCCTGTTTTCTGCTGTTTTTGTATTCCAGAAAAGCTAGTCTGGAAATATTCTCGGAATTGGACGAAACTACACGAGGTGCCTATTTTTACAGAACACGCCTGACGGAGCGAAGAAGCAGCAGAGGAGGGCCACCAGGAGGCCACACGCACCTAGGGCGCGGGCCCCCCTTCTGTCGCGCCCTAGGGTGGTGTGGGCCCCTCGGGGGTCCGTAGCCGCCGCCCTTTATCCTACTTATTCCACCCGATGCGAAAACCCTAAGTACCTGAGCAAATATCCACGAAAAGTTCCAGAGACGCCGCCGCCGTCAACCCTAGCTCGGGAGGGTTCAGAACCTCTTCCCGGCACCCTGCCGGAGAGGGGAATCGTCACCGGAGGCTTCTACATCGCCATGCCTGCCTCCGGAGTGATGCGTGAGTAGTTCATCCTTGGACTACGGGTCCATAGCTGTAGCTAGATGGTTGTCTCTCCACTTTGTGCCATCATGTTTCGATCTTGTGAGCTGCCCTACATGATCAAGATCATATTATTGTAATGCTACATGTTGTGTTTGCTGGGATCCGATGAATATGGAATACTATGTCAAGTTGATTATCAATTTATCTTATATGTTATTTAAGATCTTGCATGCTTTCCGTTACTCGTAGATGCTTTGGCCAAGTAGATGCTTTTAACTCCAAGAGAGAGTATTTATGCTAGATAGTGGGTTCATGCCTCCGTTTAACCTGGGATAGTGACAGAAAGTTCTAAGGTTGTGGATGTGCTGTTGCCACTAGGGATAACCTAACGATGCTATGTCCACGGCATATGTGTTTGTTTACATTACGCGCTTTACTTAATGCAATTATCCGTTGCTTGCAACTTAATACCAACGGCGGACTCGGATGACAACCCGGCGGTGGATTATTAGTCATAGATGCTGTTGGATAACGGTCTATGTATCTTGTCGTAATGCCCAATTAAATATCATAGTAGTCAACATGTCATATATATGCATTGTCATGCGCTCACTATTTGTCAATTGCCCAGCTGTAATTTGTTCACCCAACATGTTAGTTATCTTTTATGGAGAGACACCACTAGTGAACTGTGGACCCGGTCCATTCTTTTACACTGATTAAACAACCACAGACTGCAAACTGTTCCTTTTCATTCTCTGCAATTTAATACTCATTTTCCACACGAGACGTTTAATCCTTTGTTTTCAGCAATCCGGTGAGATTGACAACCTCACTGTTTCGTTGGGGCAAAGTATTTTGATTGTGTTGTGTGCAGGTTCCACGTTGGTGATCGTGTTGCGCCGTGCGGCCACCAACAACCTTCTGAAGAGTTGCTGCTCCTACTGGTTCAATAACCTTGATTTCTTTCTGAGGGAAAACTTGCTGCTGAACTGCATCCACTAGTACAGAACGACACATCGAAAACGGACCAAAAACCCCTTCGGCAACGGAAAAAGGGTCCGTGTCCCCGATCCCGTTACTGATGTGAAGGCCCTCATCGGTAACGGAGCCGAAAAACCGTCGCTGATGAGGCGTCGGTTTGGCAACGGTTGTGCACAATCTCCGTTTCTGATGTGTCGGGACATCAGTAACGGAGATTCTGTTTCTGCTCGTTTGCATTGAGATTTCTTCATAAGCCTAGAGCAGGAATAGATTTGGCACTGGACATTTAAAATTTCACAGCAGAAGCACAAAAAGGCTAACAAATTCATTCATTCATAAGGTATAACAAATGTCACCGATACATTGCATCACAAGATAACCAATTACTTATCTTCATTGTCATGCCTCTCTAAATCTATCATTGACATGTCTAGCTAAATCTATCTATGTCATGCCTCTCTAAACTTATCCTTGTCATTTCCAACTTAATTTATCTTCATGACTTGCTGTTAGAGTTCATGAATTCAATCTTCTTCTTGGACGGTGTCGCCAAAATATAATCAACTCGCCGCTTTGTCCCTGACCTTGTATTTAGCTCATTTAAATGAGCTAAACGGATCAGCACCATGCTCTGCACATAGTGCAATAAGCGAGTGCTGATGTACTGAAGGTGCCTCTTTTGTAAAGTGGTCACTGAAATGCAAAGAGAGAATATATGACTCCATGTTAGCTCACTATACATCTAGAATAAAGGACATACAACACAAAAGGATGCATAAGACAGAATAACAAACTTACAAATCCATTGCATAGTTGTTGTGTACCAACAATTATGCCGGACGACAAGCGCACCTTGGCTAAGGACCGGCTATTTATACAGTGTCACCGAAATGTACATCTGTTTTGCAAAGGAGATAAGTCAGCCATGAGTTTCATACACTACGATTTGTGCTAGATTTGTACCAACAATTTTTAGGGGTGCATATGTGATGAAAAATTGCTAATTTACAAAGAAAAATTCCTTCTCCCGGTGTCCTGTGCACCCGGCTGGCTCAAGGTGGATCCGCCAGTGGTCGTCCTCATCGTCCTCGGATGTATTACAACCCTAGTTCTAGTTCTGTTCATGAGTGTCCTATGGAAGAAAACCTAAGCAGAACAATGACAACAACCCTAGTTCGTCGGCACGACGGCCGGTCACAAATAGATGTATTACCTTTGGATCTGGCGGCGGGAGTACGTAGTCGTCCTCGTCGTTCTCGGATCGACACGCCATGCGCCCTCCAGCTACAGATCAGGCGACGAGATCTGCCCGGGTGGAGCAAAGAACGGGTACGCGCTGCCACGGTCGGCGGAGAGGAAGATGCGCGCCGACACGGTCGGAGGAGAGAAGATGCGCGCCGCCACGGTCGGAGGGAGGGAGATGCGCGCTGCCACGGTCGGAGGAGAGGAAGATGCGCGCCGCCACGGTCGGAGGGAGGGAGATGCGTGCCGCCACGGTCGGAGGGAGGGAGATGCGCGCCGCCACGGTGGAGCTAAGATCTGGTGCTGCGTGGAGGCACCGCCACACTTTGAGAGTGAGGCTGAGAGTGAGCGATAGAGTTTAGGGTTGTGTGAAGGGCGCATTTATTGGTAGAACATCGGAAACGGAGGGTATAAACAACCGTTTCCTTTGATTTTTTCACTGACACACTGGGCTTATACTGATCTCTACTAGTATTGAAGTTGAAGAACATAAAAATAAATAACTATAACTACTCCTCGGCCTCCGCCTTCTCTTGCTCGTATGCGACGAGAGCCACGTAGTCGTCCGTGTCGTCGCGCGGCTCCTCGCCGATGATGTCATCGCCGCCCGTGCGCCCCTCCCACATCTCGTCGTCGTCGTAGGAAGGATCATCGCGCAGCTCTGGCGGGAGGAGGAGCCGGCGGCTCTGAAGCAGCTCAACTCTTTCCGGCGGCATAGGCACCGACGCGCGGTTGAGGTGCCAGCCACCGGGTAGCCGAACCTTTGACCATGGCACTGGCCTCCTATATTGCCAGTGCCGCTCCGCGATGGCCTACCCGACGATGACGCGGTTCCATCCAGGCGACCACGGGACGAGCGTCTCTCCGCCGCGGCGAGCGGCTGCGGCCGCGGGCGCCCGAGGATCCCGCGTCCTCTTTCGTGGCATAGGCACCCTCCTGTGGTTGACGCGCCAGCCGGCGGGGAGGCTAACATTTGACCAGGGCACTGGCCTCCTATATTGCCAGTGCCTCTGCGCGACGGCCTCCGGCACGACGACGCGGTTCCAATTCAGCGAAAGCGGGAAATGCTGCGGCGAACGCCCGATGAGTTGCTAGGAGTATCCATGGCTACGGCGAACTGGCGTACTGAGATAGCAGGGAGATCGTGGGTTTTTAAGGAGTAGTGGGCGGTGCCGCACCGTCACTACGCCACTACGCCATAGCAGTTACTCCGCTCGCATCGAATTCCAAGAAGATGGAATGTGTCCACATTGCACACGGACACACAAAAGTCTCCGTTGCTATAGAGTCACATATCGGAAACGGAGCCAGAATTAAGACCGTTGCCAATACTATGGGTAACGGAGTTAATACTTTCTCTGTTACCTATGTTGACGGGCCAGCCACGGCCCAGGTCAGGTTTGTACGCACTGGCCGCGCGAAAGCGCGATTCTCCGTCGCCTAACGCCTGCCGTTTCCATAGAGGGGTATCCGATGTGTCGTTCTGTACTAGTGATCATACGTTCCTCTTGGGGTCTCCCAACGAGCGTGTGATTCACGCCATCAAGCTCTTTTTCTGGCGCCGTTGCCGGGGAGACAGCAGTCTTCTGCAAGGGGAGTTTCACGCTTCCAATCTCTTAACTTTGTTTTTGTCTTGCTTAGTTTATTTTATTTTATCTTGTTTGCTTTCAATTATCAAAAACAAAAAAAATTAGTTACTTGCATCTAGTTTATTTTCTGTTTGGTTTTTATTATTTCATCATGCTTCTCCCTAAGTATACTTTAAAAGAAATATCTGTGGGTAGTGGGTCTATCATTGGAAGAGATAACATTGAGGAATTCTTTAATCATGTTAGTATGGTTAGAAGATTTTGAAGATAGATCCTTGGTAGAACTTGCTCCAAATTATGAAATTGCTACAGCTTCTCTAGTTCACATGTTGGAAGCTCGGTTTGTCAATCTTAGTCCCATAATGCAGCACATGTTTCTAAAACTCATGATACGGAAGATGGTGAAAAGAAAGATTTTGTTTTAGAAACCCTACTTAAGGAATTTGGTGATGTTGCTAGGGAAGCTAGAAAAGTTTTTATTAAATACAAGATGCTTGGTATTGTATTGACGTTGTTAATACACTTGAAAAACTTGAAAAAGAGAGGCTTAAGTACACTAAGAAACTAATTGTGAGGGGAAGTTAAAATACCAATACCTTTTAAGCTTATAGGAATGCAGGAGGCACTAGAAAAGAATTTTGATTGGATTGTTCCTGAAAACCCATTTGATGAATATGAGCCTAGAGGTATTGAGAAAGGGAATTCCGAAACCTACATAGATAAGATAAAATGCATTGTTGAGAAAACTTCCGACCTCTCTTTGATGCTTCTTCACTTGGTAATACTTGATGCATGCTTTGTGCCTAGCTAAAAGGCGTTAAAGAAAAGCGCTTATGGGAGGCAACCCATTATTTTTTTCTGCAATTTTTCTTTTATTGAGTCAAGGAGGATGTTTACTTCTGTAGCAACTCCTTTGTATCTTTATTTTCTCGCATTGTTGTGCCAAGAGTAGCCTCTAATGTTAAGACGATGCTTAATTTTGATTGCTGCGCAGAAACAGATTTTTGCTGTTCACTGTACGAAATTCCTAAAATCACCAGATTGTTAATTAAATCTGAAAAATTTGTGCGTAATCTTTATGAATGTCTGAAACTTTCATTAGTTCAGAGTTTTCGATCTGAGCGTCGTAAGTGCCTCGAAAAAATTCGTCTTTGCGGACTGTTCTGTTTTAGACAGATTATGCCTTTTTATTTTGCATTCTCTCTTTTACTAGTGTTGAGTGAAATTTTTTTTGGGTGGAAGAGCTTCACATAACATCAGTGGCTGTAGCTAATGTTTAAAGTAACAAATCATATTGCGTCTATATAGAACATGTGAATTTTTGATTATGCACTAACCCTCTAATGAGATCTACTTTGAGTTTGGTGTGACGGAAGTTTTCAAGGGTCAAGAGAGAAGGATGATATAATAGGATCAAGAAGAGTGAAGAGCTTAAGCTTGGGGAGGCTCCCATGGATCTCCCCAGCATATTTCAAGAAGACTCAAGCGTCTAAGCTTGGGGATGCCTTGGGCATCCCCTTCTTCATCGTCAAAATTATCAGGTCATCTCTAGTGAAACTATATTTTAATTCTTTCACATCATATGTGCTTTTCTTGGAGCGTCTGTGTGCTTTTATTTTCAGTATTGCATTTTTATTTTCAATAAAGCTTGACTGGACCCTAGCATTCTTGATTGGGAGAGAGACACGCTCCGCTTTTTCATGAGAATACTCCTATTCTTCACTTATATTTGTTGAGTATTCATATCTAGCGCTGTTCAGCTTTTAGCTCTTGTTTTCATGTATCTCTTGTCAGAGCTATTAGCTTTCTTTTGTAGAAAGTACTCTCTTGCTTCACTTATATTTATTTGGAGAGTTGATTAAATAAATTGATTGGTGTTAGGTTGGTTCAGAAAATGTTGCATGTGGTAATTGGTATAAGGAAAAACTTGCTTAATCTTGTAGATCACTAATTTGGATAACTTGATGCTTGTCAATTGTTTTGAGTTAACAAGTAGATCATGATTAAATTGTGCATCACATGAGTTAAGCCTATTAGTGAAGAACTACCGTAAAGCTTGTTGAAAATTTGGTTTGCATCGGTGGTATCTCTAAGGTCTAGATATTTTCTAATAACAGGGTTTGGTTAACAAGGAAGACGGTATGAAGTCTTATAACGTTTGCAATATGTTTGTCATATAAAACTTGGTGTACGGGTTGATATTCTTGTTTGCTTACATAACCTTGCTAGCCTAAACTCTGTACTGAGAGGGAATGCTTCTCGTGCATCCAAATCCTTGAGCCAAAATCCATGCCATTTGTGTCCACCATAACTACCTATATGTGGTATTTCCTTGCCACTCCAAGTAAATTTTTCATGTGCTACCTTTAAATTATTCAAAATGTTATTATTCCCTTTTTGTGTCAATGTTTACTAGCTCATGAGGAATTAGTGTGGTTATTCTTTATTCTATTTGTTGAATGGACTTTTACACCTGGACTAGTGGCATATACATCCGCTTATCCAATAATTGCAAAAAGAGCTGGCAACGGGGTGCCCAGTCCCAATTAATTACAACTTTAACCAATTAATTCTCTTCACACTTTTGCCCTGATTCATCAGTAAGCAATGACAAACAGTGAAATACCTGAATGTGTGTAAACCAAAGAGAAAGAGGGATGATCTGCCTTGCTGGTAGAAATAACGTCCTTCATGGGAGCCGCTCTTAAAAGTCCGTTTGACAGGTAGAATACTGTTCTCACCCGCTACCATTCGTTGACAATTAACAAACACCTCTCAAAAATAGATACTCCTCCATGGTATGTGATTGATGGAAGGCACCCGAGGATTCGGTTAGCCATGGCTTGTGTTAGCAAGGTTGGGAGGAGTATCAAATATTTTATGCAATCTCTATATGCTTTCAAAAACCTAAAAGCTCTAGCACATGATTTAATCCCTGCTTCCCTCTGCGAAGGGCCTTTCTTTTACTTTTATGTTGAGTCAGTTTTCCTATTCTTTCTGTCTTCCACAAGCAAACACTAGTGTCAACTTTGTTACAACATGCGTTATATGCAATGTATTGGACTTGTTATACTACTTTGTGTTGACAATATCCATGAGATAAATATGTTGAAAGTTGAAGCAAATGCTGAAACTAAATTCTTCCTTTGTGTTGATTAAATACCTTTTATTAGAAACTATTGCTTTATGAGTTAACACTTATGCAAAACTGTTTGATGCTTGTCTCGAAAGTACTATTCATGAAAACGTTTAGCTTGTGTGATTCATTGTTTACTCATTATCTATTTGCTAGCAAATTATAGACCATTGACTTGGATCACTTCATTCATTTACATGTGCCTTGCAATATTATATGATCAAGATTATGATGGTAGCATGTCACCTCAAAAATTATCTTGTTTTTATCGTTTACCTACTCGAGGACGAGTAGGAACTAAGCTTGGGGATGCTGATACGTCTCAAACGTATCTATAATTTTTGATGTTCCATGCTTGTTTTATACCAATTGCTACATGTTTTGCATCTACTTTATATCACTTTTATACATTTTTTGGGACTAACCTATTAACAAGATGCCGAAGTGCCAGTTCCTGTTTTCTGCTGTTTTTGTATTCCAGAAAAGCTAGTCTGGAAATATTCTCGGATTGGACGAAACTACACGGGGGTGCCTATTTTTCCAGAACACGCCTGACGGAGCGAAGGAGCAGCAGAGGAGGGCCACCAGGAGGCCACACACACCTAGGGCGCGGGCCCCCCTTCTGCCGCGCCCTAGGGTGGTGTGGGCCCCTCGGGGGTCCGCAGCCGCCGCCCTTTCGCCTACTTATTCCCCCCGACGCGAAAACCCTAAGTACCTGAGCAAATATCCACGAAAAGTTCCAGAGACGCCGCCGCCGTCAACCCTAGCTCGGGAGGGTTCAGAACCTCTTCCCGGCACCCTGCCGGAGAGGGGAATCGTCATCGGAGGCTTCTACATCGCCATGCCTGCCTCCGGAGTGATGCGTGAGTAGTTCATCCTTGGACTACGGGTCCATAGCAGTAGCTAGATGGTTGTCTCTCCACTTTGTGCCATCATGTTTAGATCTTGTGAGCTGCCCTACATGATCAAGATCATATTATTGTAATGCTACATGTTGTGTTTGCTGGGATCCGATGAATATTGAATATTATGTCAAGTTGATTATCAATTTATCTTATATGTTATTTAAGATCTTGCTTGCTTTCCGTTACTCATAGATACTTTGGCCAAGTAGATGCTTGTAACTCCAAGAGAGAGTATTTATGCTAGATAGTGGGTTCATGCCTCCGTTTAACCTGGGATAGTGACAGAAAGTTCTAAGGTTGTGGATGTGTGATGATCCCGAAGAGCAAGGCTTTGATACCTGCAAAAGTAAACGGGATTAGGTTGAGACTCCAAGTGCAGAGTGTATAGTAAGTGGAAGGCAGTTTTCCCCACGAGGGGTGACTCGAGGGTTTAATATCGAACTCTCGGGGAATCTGAAGTGGTAGATTTATCTTCTTATCCTTCTTTTGGTTACCTACAAAACAAGGTTAGATGTTTTGGTCCTCAACCTCACCTGTGGTTGTCAAGCACAAGGTGTAAGAATGATATCAGGATAGTTATGCAATGCAAACAAGAAATAAATATGCAATGATGGTGGATGCAATGATAAATGATATTTTTGGGTTTTGGAATGATGTATGCAAGATGAAAAGTATTTTTGTATTTTCGGATTTAATGATGGCTGAAAATAGAAAAGTGGTATATGGTGTTGGAAAGGTGTTTCTTATGATTAAAAATGGACTGGGGTTCATGGTTTCACAAATGCACTCTCTCTTTATAAGTGGTAGACAATGGAACACACACAGTTAACATATGAGATTGCAACACAGGTTTGATAACAAGTTACTTAAATATATGGGCATCACGTCTTAACATAGAGATCTTTGGGTATTAACCTCTCTTATACTCCACCAAGATGCGAACTAAATCATAACACCCCAGTAATTAAGATAACTCAGAGTATAGCATTAAGTATCATGACATGAAGTGAAAATAAGAACATGCTAGATCTAGTCATGGAGTAGTGGCAATGGTCACGCCCACATCCCCGGTAGCATGGTATTTTAGTTTATCCCTAGTGAGGCAACAAAGTAAGGTAAAGATAGCAAAGTGGATCGCAGAACTTTCTCTCACGTTCACTGCACTAGCCACCCCCCGTTACTCCAACTAATGCACACGTTCCCCCACACACGCTCTCATAAACATGCTTGATCAAAACAAGTTGACAAGAACGGGGTACATAATATGCATCTATACTCATAAGTTACTTCCACAAACCCATAGTCCAGAGGTGGACTACTCCCTCTTCATCATGGAGACGGTGGAAAGTCGATGGAGACCACGCCGGCAGTGCCCCGCCGGAGTTTTCCCCCTCCAATCTGCAGCTCCTGATCTCCGTTTTGGTGTTTCTGTGTTTGTGCGGCGCTCCTTCCAGAGAACGTCGGGGGACCTTTTTTATAGGCATTTTTAGGTCAAGACGATGTCGGTGGAGAAAAGATCGAAGGCAACGGAGCCACGAGGCCCAAATGGGTGGTCCCACGTGGCTACAGTACCAGGCCGCGTGGGCCCCCTCGTTTGGCCCTCGAGCCTCCGTTTGCTCGCTTCCTTCGCCACAGGTCTTCTTCCTTCCAAATATTGACGCCCGTAAATTTCCAGGTGATTTCGTTAACGTTTGGGTCCCTGAAACATTAAAATAAGAAAACGGGGTTTTATGCCTGTGCAGGGTTAATTCCATAAAAATAGGAAATAAATGAATATTACCAAAAATCATTATAAAACATTGATATAACCCTTATATGATGCAAATATGATTGGAATATAAGCAATTAAAGTGCAAAGTTCATGTATGCATTTTACATGCATCAACATCCCCAAGCTTAATCCATGCTCGTCCTCGAGTATGAAGATGATAAAACTAACATGGACTTTGCAATTTAATACTTAACAATGAATATCAAAGATGATTACAATTGCTACATATATCAAATGATTCATTCTTCAAAGGAGTAGCAATATGCAAATAGTTTATGAAGTGATATCAAGTATTCAAGACAAGGATGTTCATTGATAGTTCACAAAGTGTAACATGGTAGCAAGTAATATGGAACACATGTATGCATAATGATAAGTAGAACATCCTACAATGGTCATAGAGTGTAGATGGAAATCTGAATATGATAGGTGTACACTTTGGACAGATGTATATGTGAGTAGAGGTAAAGCATGCATAAGTTTCATCCAACTTCCAAACTCTTCTACTTAAGTTAATGATTGCAATAAGGTATTCATTGGTGTCAAGCTCTCATTGCCCCTATCATAGCATCTTGAATGATTAAGATTAAAGTGAAAGCAAATATGAGTAGTGTGCTTGATAAAGAATGGGTAGAATGTCTCATGCCCCTTGAATACAAGTACTTACACCATGTGTTACTCAACTTGGGAAACAAAGCAAGTTCAATTAAATATCATTGTAAGCATAATAGTATCATCAAGAGCGTCAACTGGGGTACCGGACATGGGTATACATATCGGGTACCCTACCATGAGGGTACCTGGTGCACGTAACGACTAAGGCCCAATATCGAAGAGCCTACTCGAAGCCCAAGACAAGAGGCCCAAGAAGATGGAGTACCCTCCAAGACTAGACATAGGCATAGTCGGTTTAGGCTTTCCTTATGTGTAAACTAGGTCGGTTACAAACTCCCGAGACCCAGCCTATTTAAAGGCTGGGAGGGGTACCGATCTGGGACCAAGCCATACACGAACCACCAAAGCTCTTGCGAGATCATCAACTCGCCGGAGCTCCCTGTAATCGCATAATCCACAATCAATACCAGACAAGCAGGAAGTAGGGTCTTTACCTCCACCCGAGGGGCCTGAACCTGGGTAAATCTTTGCCTCTGCTTGTCAGCCGACGAAACTACCAGTACTACCACGTTCTCTCCCCATAATCTCAACCCTAGGTCCTTAACCATGGGATTTGATGAGGGTACACCTCGTCAATTGGCGCCGTCTGTGGGAAAGAATAGTGCTGGACTCGCGGTTTCTTCGGTTCCATCGGAAAACGGCGACTCGCCGATCGGATCTACAAACGGCAACTCGCCGGCTGCATCGACAAACCAGAACTCGCCGACTCAGGCGGCACACGGCAACTCGCCGGCTCACTCGACAAACGGCAACACGCCAGCTTCACCCGCAAAAAGCACATCGGATCCTCTGATGGATTTCGAGCCACACTCGCCAGGATTCCAGGAGGCCTTCTCCGATCTCGAGTCAGGTTTGGGTTTAACCGTTGGTTCGTTCAATTTTTTCGTCAACAAGCTTGGTGTGCAGGACTTGACGGATCCACGCCAACTCGCGACTTTCGCACCCGAGGCTCCATCGGCTGCGGCTCCTTCGACTGCGGATCTTTCCACTGCGTCCATACCATCATCGACCCTCCAAGCTTGTTCGTCTGCAACAACCATGTCCACACGAGAGATGCGCGAGCTCATTGAAGAGCTCCAGGGCGAGGAGGCCGAATCAGCATACCGCACAAACGATCCCGAGCTGGATCTCCCACTCGAGGATAGTTTCGACTGCGGGATCTCCCTCAGCGACTTCGACGACCTCGAAACTCATATCGACAACCACGTCGACTCCGAGATCTGCGCCAACAACAACCTCGACTTCGAGACTCATAACAACCTCGCCGACGCCGAGATGGGCATAGGCGACGAAGACGTCGACTGCGAGATCCGTCCAGACGAACCACTCGATGAACATACAGGCTCAGACATGAGCCTCGATGAAGATGTCGAGTCCATGACGGGACTCGAAAGTACATACATATGCCCTCGGGTCATACCCCAACAGGTCTATGTGCCATCGCCGCAGAAACATCAGAAACTGCGGCCAGTCGCAGGCCTACAGAATTCCCGTGCACAGTCACTATGCCGGACGGAGCCACAACCCTCACAATCACTGCTGAGATGGCAGCAAAAGCAGATAAAGTTATCAAGGAGTGCACAATGATGCCAGCAGACGCAACACAAGAAGAGATGTTGACCTTCCAGTACTTCAACTGGCAGGAGTCACTTCGACTGAAGCAGATAAGAGCCACACTCGAAGAACGCAAAAAGCAAGCTAGCTTGTCGAGTGTGCGCAGAAGACAGCTCTCCCTGAGCTCCACCGGGCGAGCAGACACAGGACGCAGATCAAGGTTGTCACACCTCTCGCCAGGCGAGAAGGCGGCACTCACCCGCAACTTAGGCAACTCCTTCATGACATACGACGAGGAAGGACTGCCGGTGCCCAAAACAGCAGCAGGTGCTCTCTACACCGCTGCAGCATACCTGGAGGCAATCAAGCCCCCAGCGGATGACCCCAACGCAAAACTACACCGCCAACAGATCAAATCACTCGCCTTAGCTGCAAAGGCCATACGCCAAGTTCCAAGAACTCCAGGTGGGAGTCGAGACCGTGCCCTAGTCGACGCACCTCGGGAAGAGCATAATCACAGTGGTCGTCGCCACCACTCGAAGGAAAGAAGCGGCTCGCGAAGGCGCAGGTCCAGGAGCAGATCACGCAGATCTTACAGTAGCGACTCATACTCTGATCGAGAGCCTGAGCCACATGGAGCTCTGTGCTTCACTCGACGCGTCCGCGAGACACGGATGCCCAAAGGATTCAAACTCACATCCGAACAGCCCAAGTACACGGGTCGACAGGAACCTTCCGGGTGGCTGGAAGATTACAGGCTGGCAGTTGCGTGCCAGCGGGGCACCAACACTACAGCCATGCAGTACATACGACTCATGCTCGAAGGCACAGCTCGCGACTGGCTCAAGGCCCTACCTCCATCAACATACGACTCGTGGGATCACTTCCGCAGGGATTTCGTCAAAAACTTCGAGCCTCTATGTGAGCGCCCGAAAACATTCGAGGAGCTGCGGGCCTGCGTTCAGCGTTCAGACGAAACGTTGAGGTCATACATCAGACGATGGACTGAGATACGTAACTCAGTTGGAGTGGTTTCAGAAGATATGGCCATGGATGCTTTCGTCATGGGCCTCGCCAGGCGAGACTTCAAAGAAGCACTTGGCCGCCAAAAGCCAAAATCTGTAGCCCACCTCTTGCAGATCGCGACTGAGTGGGCAGATGGAGAGGATATGGCACGCACCACACGCGGGTCCTCACCCCGTGACAAACATGAGAATAGCAGTCGAAGCCATAGAGACTCGTACAGAGACGACCGAAGGCGCAAACGTTCAAAACGTCATTACGACGATGACAGACCCGAATTCATGGCGGCTGGGTTCTCCACACCCCGCAATGATCAGGACAGAAGCGACCGACGGTCGGAAGATCGGCGAGACAGTCGAGATGATCGTCGAGACAGCCAACGCAGTGATAGCTACAAGAGGAAGGATTGGCGCAAGTCACGGGCACAATCTGAGCGATCATTCGAAGAAAAGATGGACGCTGATTGCAGATTCCACCTGTACAAGGGGGACGATGGAAAACTGCGATCCAACCACTCGATGAGAAACTGCAGGGAGTTCGACCAAATGGCGACTGATTACGTAAATCGCAGAAAGGCAGCAGCCGCACAAGCACCTGCACCCGTGCCTCAGCCAAACAACGTGCCTGTTCTGATGGCACCACCTCCACCACCACAGCCTGCCCCAGGCGGAAATCTCGCGGGTGCCATACAGCCCGTGCCTCGGGTGGACGAACCACAGTACCCTCCGCCCCAAGGGCAGATGTACATGATACAGAAAGGTCGACCTTCCAACAGGGAGCAAAAACTTCGCACTCGACAGGTAAACATGGCGGTCATGTCACCTCCTGCGGTAACAGAATACTTGAAGGGACGAAACTACAATAAGCTTCAGCAAAGAGGACCACCCTCCATCGGTTGTTCGACCAGGGCACTCTGCTCTGGTACTCGACGCGCAAATTGGAGGCTACGCCATGTCCAAGGTCTTCATGGATGGTGGGAGCGGCATAAACATCATCTTCGCAGATACGCTCCGCAAAATGAACAGGTCAGTCGAAAACCTGCCAAGATCTTCAAATACCTTCCACGGTATCGTTCCAGGGAAAGCAATAAGCCCAGAGGGCACCATACAACTCGACGTAACGTTCGGGGACAAGCACCACTTCAGGACAGAGTCGATTGAGTTCGAAGTGGTCGACTGGAAGTCACAATACCATGCTATACTTGGACGCCCGACGTTCGCTCGATTCATGGCGGTGCCACATTACGCATACCTCCAGCTGAAGATGCCTGGACCAAAAGGAGTAATCACAGTCAAGGGGAACTTCCAAAAGTCTGACTCTTGCGACCGAGAATTCAGCAAAATCTCTGAGATGTTTGGCATGGAAGCAACACTCGCGATCTAGCGGTCTCCAACGATCGAACACTTATGCCAGAGCACAAAAAGGTGGCAGTCGACAGAGCATTCAGTGCCACCAACGACACAAGATCGCATCAGGTGCACCCGACTGACCCGACCAAGACAGTCAATGTCTCGTCGAGTCTGCCTATCGCATAGGAAAGCGCGCTCGTCGAATTCCTCCGTGAGAACTGGGATATATTTGCATGGTGTCCAGCAGACATGCCAGGTATTCCCAGGGAATTCGCCGAGCACTCTCTCCAGCTACTTCCAGGTGCTAAACCAGTCAAAAACAATGCGCCGCATATCCGGCCCAAAAAGAACTGCAGTCGAAGCCGAAGTCGACAGGCTACTCGCAGCAGGATTCATCAGAGAGATCAAGAAATCACAATGGGTGGCCAACCCCGTACTTGTAGAGAAGAAGCATACAGACATCCTGCGGATGTGTGTAGATTTTACAGCACTCAATAAGTGCTGTCCAAAGGATCACTTTCCACTACCTCGAATCGACCAGATCGTCGACTCCACCGCCGGGTGCGCTCGCTTGTCCTTCCTGGATGCTTACTCGGGTTACCACCAGATAAGGATGAAGGAAGAGGATGAAAAAAACGGCGTTCATAACCCCACTCGGGGTCTACTGCTACACCACAATGCCTTTCGGGCTCAAAAACGCAGGCGCAACCTATCAGCGCATGATGCAAGATTGCCTCAAGAAGCAGATTGGGCGAAACGTCCAGGTCTATGTAGATGACATCGTCATCACCACAAGAGAAGAAAGCACGCTACTCGATGACTTGCGGAGACATTCGCAAACCTCAAACGCTTCCACATCAAGCTCAACCCGAAGAAGTGCACGTTCGGCGTGCCAGCCGGGCAACTCCTCGGGTATCTAGTCTCAGCTCGAGGAATCGAGGCGGACCCGGAGAAAATACAGGCCATCTTGACGATGCAAAGGCCTTCAAAGCTCCACGACGTGCAAAAGTTGGCGGGTAGAGTAGCAGCACTCAGTCGATTCATCAGCAAGCTAGGCGAAAAAGCACTCCCGTTCTATCGACTGATGAAGAAGGCAGATAAGTTCGAGTGGACGCCAGAAGCCGAAGCAGCCTTCACGGACCTCAAGCGAGTCCTCACAAGCCCTCCAATCCTCGTAGCACCAAGGGAACGCGAGCCACTATACCTATATGTCTCTGCAACTAATAGGGTGGTGAGCACTGTTCTTGTGGTCGAACGCAGAGAGGAGGGACACGCCCAAAGCATACAACGTCCAGTCTATTACTTGAGTGAAGTGCTCTCCACATCAAAGCAGCGGTACCCGCACTATCAGAAGCTGGCATACGCCGTGTTCATGTCCTCAAGGAAGCTGACGCATTACTTCTCCGAGCACCCGATCACTGTAATCAGCACTTCAGGGATCGGGGACATCCTCACAAACCCCAATGCGACTGGGCGAGTAGCAAAATGGCTCATCGAGCTAGCACCAAGAGACATCAAGTATGATTACCCGAAGGCCATCAAAGCACAAGTTTACCCGACTTCCACACCGAGTGGATTGAAGCTCAGCTCCCAGGAGCACCAGATGTGTCCAATTCCTGGACCATGTACTTTGATGGCTCGAAGAAAAACGAAGGCGCAGGCGCAGGTGTCATCCTCATATCACCAAAAGGCGACAAGCTCCGCTACATCCTACAAATGGGGTTCGAGTTCCCGTCCAATAACGAAGCAGAATACGAGGCTCTGATCCATGGCATGAGGATGGCCAAAGCCTCGGGTGCACTCGACTGATGATCTACGGCGACTCGAATTGGTGGTGCAGCAAACAATGAAGGCTGTGACGCAATCGCAGATAACATGATGCCTACCGTGACCTGTACAACATCATGGAGGGCAGCTTCGAAGGCTGCGAGTTGCGGCACATAGGGCGTGAAAGCAATGAAGAAGCAGATAAGTTAGCCAACATTGGTGCGACCAAAGCACCAGTGCCACCTGGTGTCTTCTTCGAGCGCATCGAGCACAGATCAATCAAAAAGAAGCGGCAACTCCTGCATCAGCCGCACCAGCCAAGAGCAAAACACCTAGCACAGAGGACCCACCAGTCGAGGTACTCCTCATCGAGCCAACTTGGACTCAACCCTTCCTCGCATACATACTCCGCGGCGAGGTACCCGAAGACTTCACAGAGTCAAGACGCGTCACTCGACGATCTAAAGCATACACTGTCATCAACGGTGAACTTTACAAACGCAGCATATCAGGTATGTTCCAGCGTTGCATAGCATTTGAAGATGGCCAAGCCATCCTTCGTGATATTCATGCAGGTACTTGCGGGCATCACGCCAGCAGTCGATCACTCGTAGCCAAAGCCTTTCGCGCAGGCTTCTACTGGCCCACAGCACTCAAAGACGCGGAGGACATAGTCAAAAGGTGCATCGGCTGCCAAAAATTCGCCACAAAGCCACACGCACCCGCATCGGCGTTGAAGACAATACCATTGGCCTGGCCTTTCGCCCAGTGGGGGCTCGATATGGTTGGGCCACTCAAAAAATCCTCCCATGGAGGGCATACTCACCTTCTGGTGGCGGTCGACAAGTTCACCAAGTGGATTGAAGCAGTACCCATCACAAGTTCGACTGCCACTACAGCAGTCAATTTCATAAAATCCATCATATACCGCTTTGGTGTGCCAAATAGCATCATCACTGACAACGGTACAAACTTCACGGCTGAGGAATTCAAATCCTTCTGCAAAGAGCAAGATATCACGCTCAATTATGCATCTGTGGCGCACCCGCAATCAAACGGCCAAGTCGAAAAGGCCAATGGGCTTGTGACGAGTGGAATCAAGAAGCGCCTCCTGGTGCCACTCAAAAGGGCTGCGGGTGCTTGGGTAGAAGAGCTCCCGTCTGTGCTATGGAGCCTACGCACAACACCCAACGCCTCAACACAATTCACTCCATTCTTCATGGTCTACGGCGCAGAGGCAATCCTGCCATCAGACGTAAGGTTCAACGCACCAAGGGTCGAAGCATACAATGAAGAGATGCAGATGAAGCACTCGAAGATGCAGTCGACTTGCTCGAAGAAGCACGCAACACAGCGCTAGCACGTACAGCTGTCTACCAGCAAGATCTACGCAACTATCACAGCCGTCGACTGCGTACCAGGTCCTTCGAGGTGGGTGACTTGGTACTTCGACTGAAGCAGAAGAAGGTGCATAAACTTGCTTCTCCATGGGAAGGACCCTTCATCATCACCGAGGTCATAGGTGGTGGAGCATACAGACTGAAGCATGCGAAGACCGGCGAACTCTCCCACAATCCTTGGAACGTTGCGCAGCTGCGCCGTTTCTATGCTTAGATTGCTCAGTCGCATAATGTAATAGGCTCATATGTCGGATGGCTGCAGGTTTCAGACGCGCTCTTTTCCTTACCAGGGTACCTAAGGGGACTGGAAGGTTTTTAATGAGGCGGCCTGCAGCCTAACATTCATAAATGGAATATAGTCAATAAATTCCTCATACTTTTCCTGCTTACTACTCGCATAGCTTATCAGCACAAAACTTAGCCTCACCCGTATGCTCGGGGGCTGAGCTACCTCAAAACATAAAAGCTTTTGCTCTTCAAACATAATAATTCAGCCACACTCGAATACTCGGGGGCTGGATCGTAACACTAAACACAAAGGAAAAAGTTGCTCAACCCCAATCAATCACTCGGGGGCTGAGCCTGCAGGCATAAGTTGAAGCTTCAACTCTCATAAAATTCATAACCTCACTCGAGCACTCGGGGGCTATGTAATTCATGATCTATGTAAACTGTTTTTCATAAACCCCACTCGATACACTCGGGGGCTGCATACATACAAGTGAACAAATATGTACTAAGTGGCAAATTTACACTCGGGGGCTGTTCCCTATACATAAATACCCTAATCTTCTGGTTCATCCTTTGCTGGAAGAACAGGGCCCATAAGTTGCGCTTGATAGCAATCAACCAATGTCCTCGCGTGATCGAATGTTTCGTCAAGTTCGACTGGGACAAAGACGATCCAGGCACGGGTGGACGTAGCTGCAAATTTGGACGTTGACTTCGGAGATACGCCATGGTTGCGTTGGCACCGTCCACAAGCTTCTGGGTGATGAAGCCTCGAATGGAACCTGTTGACCGGAAGAGATCGAGCAACGCGTGGATTCCTTGAGGTTGTGGCCCAGTCGGAAAAACCATCTGGTTGATTCGACTGAAGGCCGACCTGCACAATTCAAGAAGCATAGTGCTCCGCCACACCCGATCTTGCAGAGTCGCAAGTATGCGTGCTCGGTGCTTGTCCAATCGAAAGTGCTGGCGGCCAGTCGTGGGTTCGTCAGTTGCCATGTTCAACTGCTCATCCACGCGAGCCTGCTCCGCCTGGAAATCTTGAACAAAACCTGCAACAACACAAGTTGGGTGAACAAAAAAGAACAGGCTGTGAACTCATAAGATCAAGGCAGTCATGCTTACACTCGAGCTGTCTGTTCACGATCTCCATCTCGCCAAGCACATACTCCTCCCGTTGGGTGGGTAAAGCAGGCCTTGCCCTCATCCTTTCCAGCTCGCTTCGGGCACTCGCCAGTTCCTGCTCCTGTTTCGCAAGTCGAGCCTTCATATAACGTATTACCGCGGCATCATTTGACGCCTGAGCTCGAGATCGAGAAGGGGTATGATGCCGCGACGAACTGGATGAAGTGGCGGCTGGCCGTTTCTGTTCCAAGTATCATAAAAGTTTCATGAGAAACAAGTCACAAAACTCAGACAAGCAACAGCATACAGCTCTTCGAGCGCAGACACATTAACAGAAGACCACTGACATAAAAGAGTAGCAAAATCACACGCACACTCGCAGTTCACAGATATTTACATGGCATAAAAAGAAGGGATGCAGCTGCCCTAGAACTAGGAAGTCGACTCTGGCTTGCCCCTAAGCAAGCGAGTGGCGACCTCTTTTGCCCGGCGCTCCATGGTGGTCATAAATATTTCGGCCAGTCGTGCAGCTGGCGCGCTGACTCCTTTCAAAGGCACAAGTCTCCCGTCTGGCCTCCGCGGGAAATCAGAAAGCGCTTTCTCGTAGTCACCCTCTAATCCGTGGCCTAAAAGGAGCTTGAGGGTGGACTCCGAGCCGCGTACCGAAAGGGCGCGAGAGAAGTTCGCCATGGTGGAAGTCCCCGGGCCAAAAACATCGGCAAATCCATCCGCCGTCGTCGGTACTTCGCCACTCGGGAGCACGGCCTTGTACACTGCGCCAAGTGTACTCGCTGACTTGGCGAGTGCATCCTTCGCGTGGGTGCACACGACCCCAAGGTCGCTCACACACGATCGAGTGGCAGATCGTCGTTCGCCCTGTCTGCAGAGGTCGGCGCGCCAGCAGCTTCTTCACAAATCAACAAAGAGCAAACGTCACTATACGACGCTTGACAACCACACCATAAGTTCAAAACGAAAAGATTACTCACCTCCCATGACATGTGCGAGTTTCGCCAGTTGTTCGGCATATCCTCGCTCACGCGCGGTAGCTGAGTTAGTGGCAGCATCCAATTCCTTCTTCGACTCAGCGCGCTGCGTGACGAGTGCTTCTTCAAGCTCCTTTACGCGGGACTCAGCCGCTGTCTTTTCGCCTGAAGTAGCAAATCGCATACAGTTTATAATCGACAAAGAGTATTGCAAAAAGAGCTTCAGAAAAAATGGCAAAGTAAACTCACGACTGAGTCGCTCCAGGTCATTACGCAGGCCATCCCTCTCCTGCTCCACCTGGACATAAGCTTTGGCAGATTCCGCCAGTGTGCGGTAGAAGGGCTGCAGACACACGCAGTTAGCATAATTTGTAACGTACATAGCCCCAAAACTACGCGGGTAAGGCAAAAAGTACTCACATGATTTGTCCAAGGCTCAGGGGTCGAAGCAGATGTCCCGACTTCAGGAGTAGCCACAACCGTAGCCTTGGCGGCCTCCACAACAGCAGTGGTGTCCATCGGGTGGACAACCTCATGCACGGCGGGAGAAATGTTCGGGTGATCCGGCGTGGAACTTTCTCTGCTTGAGGAGATAAAGGCTGATTGGTTTCAGCACTGCGAGTGGCACGCATGAAGACATCATCAGCACAAGTATGCACAGCAGAAAACTTATATCATAAGTAAAAACACAAACCTGTGTTCTTCCTCTTCGTCATAGTCGAGGTCATCAAAATTTGGGCCTCCAAAGACAGGGGCGCCACTCGAATGAGGAGGAGGGGTCGAGCTCGTTGAGCATACACGCAAAGGAGCGGCGCTGGGAACGGGTGATGAGCCCGCTTCCTCGTCAACCTCCAAGTCATGCTCCTTCGCGGGTGAACTCACAGCCGAAGATACCTTTTTGGTCGACGACGCTTTGGAGGCGCGTCGATCTCAGGGTCAGAATCGGCCACTTCTTCAGTCTGCACCTCTTCTGCTGCTTCCTCTTCAACTTCTTCCACACGCGAAGTGGTGGCGGAGGGAATTGGCGAGTGATCCCCTTTCGCTTCCATCTCTTGCACCTGAGTTTCTTCAGTTGCACCATTCTCTGGCAAAGGAGGAAGAGAGGCAGCAGTCGAGTGACCCTGCATGTCATAAATCACGGCTGCAAAATTAGAGGCTGCAATGCATATGAGTGGCAACTCCAAACTGCAAGCAAATCATAAAGTACACATACCTCAAGCAAAGGATTTTCCATCCCATACGGTGTAATGGGGCAGTCGACGTTGCACGGGTCGGCTGCCGTCAGGTTGGTGATTGATCGCACATGCGCCAACAACTCATTCCTTGACAGCTCCTCCGGGCTCATCCGTGTGGCATCATTTGGGCCCTCGTACTGCCACATGGGGTGCGCTCGGGCACGGATCGGCCACACCCGCCTCTTTACAAAAGTGGCAATTAGATGCACACCCGTCACCTTGTCGAGAAGACCTCCAATCTGGGACAGAAGAGGCTCTGCTTCTGCCAGTTCTTCATCCGAAAGTTGGTGGTCCCAGGCCTTGGTCCTTGCAAAGGCAGCAGTCGAAAAAGCGGCAGCTGCGTCCTGCTCGACACTCGCATAAAACCATCCCTTTCTCCAGCCTTGTGCGGAGTCGACGGTCTTCAGTCGAAAATATCGGGTGTCACCGCGCACCTGGATCCCGCAGCCGCCCACAGGGTAGGTGCGGCCGCCTCCCCTGTTTGGTCGCACCATAAAATGGCCTTCCATAATGCCCAACTGGAGCAACTCCCAAAAACACTCGCATAGCGTGATGAAACACGCAATGTGCAGAATACCGTTCGGGGTGAGATCATGGATCTGCACCCCGTAGGCAAAGAGCAAACCTCGCACAAAATCATGGAGGGGGAGCGAGAAACCCCTAGGCAGAAACTCCGCAAAACAGACACGCTCATTGGCGCGTGGTTCAGGGAGTACCTCCTTCGGTGATGGCGCGCGAACAGCAAGCTGGTCCGTGGGAGGAAGCAGACCCTGCTCGCGAAACTTGGTCAGATGGGCGTCCTTGATGGTGGACTTCGCCCAGTCCCGCTGCTCTTCTTCAAAGCGGCGGCGGCAGCAGACGCGCTCGTTGTGGTCTTCTTGACCTTAGTTGCGCGTCAGTCGTGGCGGCAGACGCAGCGCTTCGCTTGGAGCCTCCACCCTTGGCCATTGCTAGGATGGATGGACAGAGCACAAAGAGCTTGGGCAAACGAACAATGGAGGCGCAGCGCAAGGAGGAAGATGAGGAAACAGGGCGGCGCAGGGAGCAAATGGCAAGTAAAAACAGACGCCAGCGCCGTGCCCCTATTTACCGCAAGTCAAACGCATCACAGCCCATATCACAATCGTGCGCTCCGCATGCGATCTCACCGTACACGTGGCGAACGCGGAGGGCAACCGTCGCCGGCTCTCCGCCCACTACGCACGCAAAAAGAGGAGCCATCATCACGCTCTGGAAAAAGTGGGCCCGTGTGGTCAAATCAAAGTCCAAACGGCACCGTCTTCGGTCAGCTCTGCACAAATGGGCCCACCTACGTGTCACGTCCCATCAATCGCAGCATAACGCACGCCACGCGTGTCAGAAATCGCAGTCGAAATAAACGTCATCCCTGACGTCATTGGAGCATCTGTTCAGAAAATACGTTCGAGTATGCTGAACGCATATTGGTCACTCGATTGCCCTGATTAGTTGGGTGTGACAAACTTTCTTAAGGCAAAATTGGTCACTCGACCGTTCCTTCGACTAAGTCATATTACTCCCAGGGAGCATGTTCAAAAAATTCTTCGACTGAAGATGCTTAGGATAATGATTGAGATTATCCTCCATTTACAAGTAATACAGCATAATCTCGGGGCTACTCCCATCGGGAGCACTGTCGTGCACCCGATAGAATTATGGCACAAATTTCTTCGATTAACATATGTAAGAGTTTTTGAGATTATCCTCCATTGCAAACAATAAAGCACAATCTCGGGGGCTACTCCCATCGGGAGCGCTGTCGCGCACCCGATAGCATAACGGCAAATATCAGTCGACAAAGGGCATGACTCGTCCAACAAAGTTCAGAAATCATACTCGAAACATTCCGAGTTGCGTCAGTCGCAAATACCTCGGATGCTGCATGCATAGTGCAAAGGTAAGACCCGCCGAACTTTCGAGCTGGGCTAAGGACCGTTCCAGCAACGTTAATCCTTACACTTTCCGTGTCAGCAGACATGATGAAAAATCCCGACGGACGCGTTGGGTAAAATTCAAAGTTATACTGCAGATCGACTCAGTAAGACCTCAAGCGGCCTAGTCGAATCTGACCAGTTTGTTCCAGATTCGAGTCCGGGGACTCGAGTTTGATTGAAAGCTAGTAAGGTTTTACCCGAATGTAGTTAACCAGTCCCGATCCGTCGAGTGTACTGGGCCTGCTAAGCTATTATCCCTTGATCATCATAAAACACAGTCGATGAGATACTCGACATAGCCAAACGTGTGCTATTCATACAGGAATTCCAAATTATATATACAGAATCAAAGCATACGACGTGCACTTACGAAAGAGTCCATGCCCGATTCTTCGAGTCAGCCAAGTACTCGGGGGCTACTGACATGGGTATACATATCGGGTACCCTACATGAGGGTACCTGGTGCACGTAACGACTAGGCCCAATATCGAAGAGCCTACTCGAAGCCCAAGACAAGAGGCCAAGAAGATGGAGTACCCTCCAAGACTAGACATAGGCATAGTCGGTTTAGGCTTTCCTTATGTGTAAACTAGGTCGGTTACAAACTCCCGAGACCCAGCCTATTTAAAGGCTGGGAGGGGTACCGATCTGGGACCAAGCCATACACGAACCACCAAAGCTCTTGCGAGATCAATCGCCGGAGCTCCCTGTAATCGCATAATCCACAATCAATACCAGACAAGCAGGAAGTAGGGTCTTTACCTCCACCCGAGGGGCCTGAACCTGGGTAAATCTTTGCCTCTGCTTGTCAGCCGACGAAACTACCAGTACTACCACGTTCTCTCCCCATAATCTCAACCCTAGGTCCTTAACCATGGGATTTGATGAGGGTACACCTCGTCAA